>CM023360.1:29810901-30427953 GCA_013282895.1 Eriosoma lanigerum
TATTATTATTATTATTATTATTATTATCGTGTGAAAACCACAAGACACTGCCACATTCCGCACATTTCGTCGACACCGTACGGTTCGTCGCGAGAATCACAACCTTTGCCCACATAATATTAATATAATTATTTTGCCCTTCGCGAGTTGATAGTTGGCTACACAAGGTTTCATATTTTATTTTATAATAAACAATCCATATATTCGTATATTACATTATAATGCTGCCCACGTCTCCGCGATAAACAAAATATAAAAAAAACACATTTTCGATTACCATAATCAATTATTTATTCAAATAAAACTGAAACAAAGTCTGCTATTTACACAGAATCCAGTAAATTATTACAAAGGAAGAAGGACTTCGTAGCAGAGAATTAAAATGTCGCGTGCGCTGCGTCCAACTATAGCGGTCTACAAATTGTGTTTGTGCGCATATAACTAGGTACATAATAATATCAAACCGACCTTTATATTAAATTTATTTACTCGCTACAAGTTTGAATCTAAACTCTGGTCGGATTGCAGACTTTTTATTTGCTGTTTAACAATCCATACTAATTTCAAAATCGTTTTAATAACTTAAAAAGTACAACAAATTAAGTACAATTATTTTACTTTTTTTATACAGTTCAAAAAAATTTTATGTAAGAGTACGTGAGTGTAGAGAAACTCGATAAAGTAATATAAAATGGAATAATACAATTTATTTAAAGCTTTTAAACATGGTACTACCTTATACTTTAATATTTATGTAGAGTTCTATAATAATACGAAATCGATTTCTGAAATATTTGATAACAGCCAGTGTTCAATGTACAATGAATTAATTTTTAGCTAATTTTTTTTTTTAATTCTGTAATGTGTACTTTTGATTATTTTGTATTTTAAATACTACCATACACACAATGGTATACTCATACTTGATAATCGATATTTAATTGTTAATATATTAAGATAAAATATTAACGTTTACTTTTAATCATTTTATAAAACGTATATTTTTTTCTACATGCAGAAAAACATATATTATAATGAAAAACTTGTACCTACTCTATAAACGTAAAATATAAACAACAATGTCATGTTTTCGTACTCTCTTGTTCACTGCAGCTAAAATAAATAATGCGTATGGTTTAATATAGTTAGAAAATATATTGTTTAAACAAGTAAACAACTTTATTTAAGTTGATCGTTACTCGTTAGAGGTTCGGTTAGTATAACTTTTATTAAAAACCATAATGAAATTGTCATTAACTTATGTCAATATAAACATAAACATTAAGTTTAAAATAAAATCTAAAATAATATTATTGTTTGTGTTAAAACATTTCTAACTCGTTAAGATAAAACGTTTAATTTTTTTTAAGTTACTGATTGAGTAAATATTGAATTGCGTAAATGATTTTAAAACATAAATAACTATGTAAAGTTCTGAATTTTATAACAGCAAAATTTTGAAACATTTTTTTACAGTCGATAACTGAAAAAGTTTTTGTGTTATTTCGTAAGATCTAAGTTTGAAATGTTTTTTAGTGTACATTTCGGTAAAATAGCGAACAGCTTAAAATATGTTATTATTATCTTTATAGTTATTTTTGTTCACAAAAAAATTAATTAATTTATAATATATAAATATTTATAATATATTATAATATTTATATTGAATATTGTAATATTCAGTAAAATACAAAAATCCTCCATGCTAATTCATAAGAAAACTGATGAATGATGATAAAGTCTACTGTACTTACTCTTTTGTATTTAAAAATACAAATAAATTGAGATTAAATATAGATTTTGTAGTTCCTTCGCTAACTTTTTTCCTTCTTTTTTATTGCTCGTCTTCAATATAACTAATGTGTAATGAAGTAAAAAATAACTCCCAAATAAGACTATTATGTTTTAAATTAAAAATTTAAAGAAAAATAAATCGGCATGCAAACAAATTCAACTCGAAATTCGAGTAATATAATAATTTAAACAAATATTTAATAAAACGAAAACCTATAATAAATTAAAATAATTCGTTTCCAAAATTATAAACTATATTAAAATATTGTACAATTTTATGTTATAATAACTTAATTTATTTTAATAACGTTTTAAATATTCAAATTAAATTATTAATCTAAGTTAATGCAAATTTGACCCTTTAATAAGCAGCAATGAATCATTTCTTCATTGGATTACTTTTTGTCAAAATATGTTTGCATAAATTTAACAAAAAAGACGTCTTAAGTTAAGACACCGCAAAGGTTTTTATAATAATTGCCAATTTATGAGTTATAAAAATGAGATGAAGAATCTATTAAAACTCAGCATATCGATTTTTATGTATACTATTACTTTATAATTACTTTAATACGATTTCGCATTTTCCGCATATATGATTAATATTCTTTAACAGAATTTTATTCTTATAAATAAATAATTTTTTATCTATTTATCAATTACGAGTACTTCAAATGTCATGTTCAATAGCTCTTTTGTGCTAGTTTTGTAAGTCATATTGATTTGTTCGATGGTAGTTCATAATACTTATCTCGAGTAATCCTACTAAATGAATACATATACACTTTTCACAAAGCGTCAAAGATGGATCAGAAAGTCGACGTCTAGAACATATTATACGTATTATTTTTTTTTTTATATCCGATTATGAATGATTGATTAAAAATGTCTTTCGTTATGTTCTTCACACTATAACACGTATTGTGCTGTATTTTGTACAAGCAGTTATATTTAATTAGTAAAAATTATTTTACTGAAAATTATTTTAGTGGAGAAAAAACTCCAAAATGAACCGATTTGTATCGTCAAGACTCAAGACATATGTGTAATATCATTAAACGAACATTTTAAAACGTCATTTTAAACCATATTGTATTTCTCCTGAGTCCTGACGATATTAATATAGTTTAGAAATACATTAAATATTTAATTTATAGTTATCCGAATATAATATCTATCATATAATAGTCATATTTTGATATTATTCTGTTTTAAATAAAAATATAACCTATATGTAGTTAAAAATTGTATTTAAACATATTTTTTAAAACTATATATTTTTAGAAGATGGTCCACTATACAAGTTTAAGTATTCTATTAAGATGTATAAAGAGATAATGTTAAAAACAGTATTCGTGAGTTGTATTTAAATTTAAAACATACCATGCCCGACGTCCGTGTTATACATATTCAAAAATAATATTAACTAACGTAAAATTGTTAGTTGCAGTGTACGACTCGTAGCAACAATAATATTGTCATAGTCTGCGGGTAATGTATGTCTTTGATGAAACTGCTAAGTTTAACTGTATGTGCTCGTTTTGCATCTGAATAATAATATTTTTAGTTTCGTCCTTAAATTTTGTCCTAAAATCTTTAGATATGGACATTGTATACCATCAGTGGACCTCATCGCATAAAATTCCGTCCTCGCCATATTAACTTCCAATAACTTCTACTAGAATTTATTAACTAACTATTATATGTGAATGAAACACGATCATCATATAAGCACATTTCGTTTTATCAAAAAATAATTGAAAAAAGCCACCGTTTCCACCGCTACGACTGAGTGTTAATGAAATATGATAATCCACCAACGACTGAAACTCGATGCATCGTTGGCAGCCGAGTCGTTGAAGTATTTATTGAAATCTTCTGTTCAAAAATCCTATATTTTACATTTTAGTAATACTTTATGAACGCAATATGATATTATCCACTGGATTTATTTTTTAAATTATTATTTTATAACGTACACCCAAATACAATACGATATAAAATTTATGTTTAAAATAAAAAAATCTAAGCAAATAAAATTATAATAAAATTACTAAATAATTTTATAACATGTTATAATTGGAGACCAGAATTATATGCATTAAAAATCATGTAAATATACATAAAAAGTATGATGTAAAATAGATAAGATATAATGTGTGTATAATAAAAACTTTAAAATATATACATATAATAAAATATTATATCCATATAAGATATATAAGGTATCTAAATAAATGAAAAAATTAAATATTTTAATTATTTATCAAAACAAATAAGCAAAATATGCCAAAATACCCTTAAAATGAATTTTTATGAAAAATAAAATTTGGTCTATAAAATTAGTGCGATCTGAAACGACGGTATACATTCAGTATGAACTATGAATATATAAATCGTAAATGCATATAATTCCGGTCTCTAGTTATATATGCAATACTGTTATGCTAACAGTAAAAACTTTAGCATTTGACTTTCAACACTGAATTTTATTTTCGAGCATCCTCATAATAAAATCAATTGTTTTTCCCACAATATACACAAGACCCTAAAAATCAATCCGGAATTTTGTTGTACTAGAGTGTAATAGTGGCCCTGTCTCCTATTTCATCAAAACCTTTTACGAACTTAATCGCTAATTTTCTTCTTCAAAAATATTGTTTGTGATAAATTATAAGTTAGGAAATCATGCTATAAAAGATATTTAAAATAATATTCCTATCATAAACTTATAATATGTATTAAAATTTATTTACTTTTTTGTGTGTATTAAATTGTTAGGTATATAAACTTAATAATTAATATTAGTATATAACAAAAAATTTAAGGAAAACAATTATTGAACTACATGGATTTATTCCAGTATATCATAATAACTTCAGCCACTGTTATCTATGTTAGTTTATCAACTATTAAATTTATAAAATTGATCATAGTTTACACAAGGTCGTTCAAAATATTGTTGGTCAACGTTTGCATTAATATGTATTATACACTTGCATTATAGTAATTGTTATTTAATCTATATATATTATTTTGAATATAAGTACTGGTAAATTTGTATTATAATATATTAATGATCATGACATATAAAATTAATAAAATATAAAATAATATAATGTTTGAAATATTACAACGAAACGTTCATAATAAATATTGTTTTATAATTAATATATAGCTATTGTTAAAAAACTCGACAGCCATATTTACTCGAATGTAATATTAAAAATTTATATATAGCAACGTAATAGAAACGAATTGATAATTAATAATATAACTATGTGTATATTAGCATTGTATACCGAAAATGTTATTAGAGATTAAAAACCAAAGCTATTAATTATTATCAAACAAAATATAAATCTTAAATTGTTAAAACATTCAATTTTTGTTTTTTTATAGATTTACGTAATTTTATATAATTATTCCATTATTATTTATTATAATTAATTAGACACCCCAATAAGGATAATTTGTATTCTTTTATATTGTATAGGAACGTTTCAATATTTCAGTAACTGTAAAATTTAATTTATGTTCATCAATCTTAATAATAAATTAATAAATAATAGTACTTTAATACATAAACACTGATTTATTCATATATTAATAAATTATATTTTTATTTAAATGTCAAATTTAAGTGGGTTACTTTAAACGTAATGAGTGTATAATAATGATAAAAAATTAAAAACAACAATAAACTGTACGTATTTGTTGACTTAGGCTATCAATGTTTCACGTCAAGACCAATAACAACACACACGTATATTCAATTATAACGATATCAATATTATTAATTTATTATTTATTAATATTACTATACTTATATATCTGTATAATATAATAGCTCCGAAAACGTATTTCTTCGCAATTATTATTATTATCTGACTGTTTTCCCGTTATAGATTTACGCAGGAAACATCAAAATTAAAATTATTATTTATGGTTGTAATAAATGTTACGATTTATAATATTATTTTGTGGAGATTATAGAAGTGTACGGCATTAAATTGCAATCATATGGCCAAAATCAGTAACGAATATCAATGATTTATATTTTGTTTTTAGATATATATAATATTATATATACTTATAGGTTATACGTTGGATTTGAAACGTTTAAATGAAAACGGAATTCGCTCGTATAATTTAGTCAATCTACGAGTGATGCCGTGACCCTCAATATAATCGTTGGACTGCATAATAATAGTAGGTAGCTAATATAATAGTATTATTATACATTTATACGTCTTTCTATTTTTACGCTCACAGCGTATAAATGTACAATATTATAATATTGTAATAATGTATATATTATGTGATTAATGGATCGCCCAAGACGGCGACATTGGTGAACGTTGGCTAATAATAGAAGAAGCAACGTAGCTTTGGTAAATAATATTATTTAAGACAAGAGTGATTAACGTGTCGTCGTTGATACTAAAGGTCGTTTCAGCTCGACCGGCGTACGGTTTTTACTAGTTTTTTACGAGTTTTGCGTAAACGCGTAGTAAATAGTAAGTAAAAATAGTCGGTAGTAGTAACAATTTAGTAATCGTAATAGTAGTAGAAATGGTATCAAAATAGTGGTAACTGGTAATGTGATCAAAAATAGACGGAAGGTTAAGGCGGAAATCCGCGTGACATTTGAGCGACCTCCACACACACACACACACACACACACACACACACACACACACACACACACACATATGTGTGTACACATACATCATCTGTATATAAGTATTAACAATGACATGTGTCCGGCTCGTCGTTGTCATCGCCGAAACGACCGACGGCTTCAAATATGATCGTGAGGAGATTGCGCGAAAATCGTGAGTCGGGTCCCGCGTTAAAATATGTGCCAGAAAAGCAGCGCAGACACGTGTGCCGCCTAAATGTTTATACGCGCGTTACGATTCGAAAACTAATATACTATATCGTTTTTTTTTTTTTTTTTTTTAAATAAATATTGTCGTGAGGTTAAATAAATAAAAAAAACACACCATTATTCCCGTATAATGCTCCTGCTGCTGATGATGACGATCCCGATGATCTCACACGCGCGCCCGATTTTCCTTTAATGTCACCATCTGACCATCTGACCGTCGGCAGAATGAATTCCTTTTGGCTTTTATTATTGTTTTTCTGTCGTGGCGCCACGTGATTTACGGCGAATTCTATAGGCGAATAGATAGACAGATATCGTACAAACGAGAAAACTAATTTAAAAAGAATACGAGAACAAAAATGAAAAATGTATATCTGACGCTACGCAGTAACGCGTATTATATGAATTTTTACGAGAAACACATATTATACGAAAAATTCGTCAGACAAACGAATAATGTCGCAACAGTCAGAAATCAGTCTGCAAGCAAAGCGATTTATTGCAGCAATTCGCTCCACAAAAAGTATACGTATAATATATTAAGTATATCTATATTTAATGTATAATAAGTGTTAAATAATAATATTGTAAGTACAATAATTTCTAGCCGTCTCGTAATAATTGCAGTGGTCGTTTTGGAACAAGTACCTTATATACCACGAAGTAATTTTATTGATTAACAGCGAATAGCCCTAATAGCCAATCATTTAATTAGTCGATCATTGTTAAATTGGTATAGATTGAATATATAGAATAATCGATTATTTTTCTGCGTAATTTGTACGTAATAGAAGATTTTATTTGGTTTCTCTCTAACTTTTTATCTCTTTTTAGTTAGAAGGTCAGCCTTAGGTATAGTTACTATTATGCTATTACATTAGTCAATTGTTATTATTCTTGTTTTATATTTGTTCATAGTAAGATAATACACAAAGTCTTGTAATTTTTAACTAGCCTTTTGTAATAATTCATACGGGATTTTATCAAATCCTGATGCTTTTCTATTATTTTATTCTTTAAGACCCATATTAAACTCACTTCTAAGTTCTAAGTACCTGAACTTTTTCTGATTAATCCAAATGTAGAATCATCTTGTTGAGTTTTTTGTGTACCTTGTAATTCTTCCCCTCGATATAGTTCTTCAATATTTACTTCTTTCGTTGTGCAATTATTGGATTGCAATTCAGATTAGAATTTTTTAGGGTCAAGTAATATTTCATTATTTTCCCATTTTTATCTTTAACATAATTATGTCAAGTTTTATTTTTTAAAGAAATATTTTAATACATCCATACGCTTGACTTAATTTGTTTGCTTTAAATAGTTCTTCTATTTTGAGATATTGCTGTTCAAGCTATTTAAAGTCATTCATCATTTGCATTATTCGATTTATGGACATATAATTAAGATGAGATAATAAATAATATCTTTTTAATAGAATGATATTTATTATCTCGCGGTATCTTCTTTATTAGCACTAATTATAATATAATTGTATTAAATATAAAGATATCTAGATATACGAATCATCAGAATATAATTATCTAATTAGTTATTACGATTTTTATGATTAAATTTAATACAATATAATATTTTATACCCATTAAATTATACTATAGTACTGATTGTCTAATCTAAATCTCTATTACGTAAGTACCTATCCAATAAAAACTTTCGTATTGTTTTTACTGAGAGTTAAAAATATTTTATTTTTATCCGAATATCCAGACGCATGGCACGCGATTCCAAGGCCTTTTGAGTGTAATTCTATATACTTATACGGAGACAAGAACGTTTGCGAAAATATAATGTTAAACACAGAGCATAATTTTCAGTACGTACATAAAATACTTAATTATGTTTACCCTTATGATTATATAGCCTAACTGAAATCAAAAGAGTTTGGCACTATAGTGCACTGAATAGTCATTTCGATTTTACACATTCACAGAATTATTAGAAGCAGTGATGAAATGTCTTGTATCTATCAGACTTTTATTTCTCAAGAGCTATATCACGTGCCAATTTAACGATCAAAATAAAGTTCGTATGTCCCACGAGGCACTTTATGTAAATAATAAAACGAGGTCAGCTCGTTTCGTCGTCATCGACGAATGATGTTTCGGGAGAAACAAATCCTGCATCGAGTAGTTCTGACCTTTATAAAATACGTATAAAACTAACGTCATTGGAATTTGGCGAAAAATAGTACGATGAACATTTGATGAGCACACTGTACACCTCTAGAATAGATTTACAAAATTCGATTTTTATAGATATATTAATAACTTACTCGTATTTTAATGGATTATTATTAAATATATCGCATAATATAAAATATAAACTACGTAATTAGACGCGATAAAAATAATAATTATTAAAGTGTGAATAAAGTTTAACCTAAGCCTAAATCATCGTAAAATATGTTGATAATAAATGATTGTAATGAAATTGGTGTAGCACGGATTTGTAACCGCGAATCGAAGATGTTATAATTTAAAGATATAATTATGAGTGTTATAGTTGTTACTCGAAAGGACGATAGGCCATAATCATATGTAGATTATTAATATAAAATGATGTGAGATTAATTATATAGAATAACCATCGTCTTGTATAAAAAAAAAAATATAGGTACACAATCCCAACGAATGCGAGAAAGTTTCTGGTGTGAACGACGCGCACCATTATGTCCCGGGTCTTCGATCATATCGTTAGGACAGATTGCAGGACAGGTTTCTGCACCGTCCGATAGGCGTTTATTATATTATATTATTATACGGGTAAACATTGTACTCGGACGCGTACACCCGACTACCCGAGACCCACGTGAATCCGACGCGCAAAACTAATATTGTATTTTATAATACTATGCGCGACGACGACGACGTCTAATTAAGTATTCCACACTCGAAATCACCGAAGGTAATGTTTGTGACGTTAATCATAATATATACACAAACGTGTGTGTGTATATGTGCTGTATATATATACATCATTATATATATTATCTATATATATATATATATGTACAGGTATATAATAATATAGTGTTGGTATATTTATCATAATAATAATTGCGTTACCACGCGTGACCATTAATGGTTACACCGAGGTCTGTCCGTTTCTCAACTCTGTATGATAGGTTAGGTACCTACTGTGTTTATTTCGCGTGTCTCTCGTGTTCGTTGTCTCACACCCACACTGCAGCCGCGTGCGACATTATATTATTATTACGCTCTATTAAGCCAAAACGGCAAAACACCGAAACTTGTGAAATTATCATGTTTATGCACTTAGAATCAACAAACTCTCGTTCACGGTTAAACCGCACACCGACGAATACTGTGCAGCGGTGTACGGATTAGTTTTGCATAATATACGTATATCGACGTATTGTACATCTGATCAATATAAGTGATTATTTGTTCGTCGTTGAATGTGTTTGGACCGTTAAAGTGTGTATATATATATATATGCAAATCTGAATGCCGAAATCAATAAACCAACTACATCGCCCATAGAAATGGAATAGTGCTATACCTGTATTATAATGCTATTGTTATTATGTTACATACTGTTCGATGTAGATGTAGTTCTCTAAAGCAGTTAATTGTAACATATAATATAATTTCACGAATTGCAAATAGAATTCTATTTGAAACTTGAAGTCGTAGTAAACAATAACAGTATTAGCGAAATTGTAACACTACACGTCATAATAATACAACATTATGTAACGCCTGTCGTTGTCCGCGCTATTCTGCAAACGATTAGTCATAATTATTTATTATTATAGAACTATAATAATGTGAGGTCCAAAAACTAATTGTAAAAATAAATACATGATGGGTGGGTGTTAAATATCGTTTGAGGACGTCCGGCCGTCGTCTTCACAGTGACAATCAAAAGAAAGCAGAGAACAATATAAAAAAAGAATCGTTTCCGGTTAACGCAGTCCGCGCGCAAGGTGAGAGAAACAATTTCCGTGTCACTATTCTATATAAATTAAAAAGGGTAGGTAACTGGCGTACGTATACCTACTCGTTAACGGCAGAATTGTTTTTATCGTCGATTTGTACTCGCACAGGCGGAAATATTCGACTACGACGACACAGAAGAAATCTCCAAACAATTTATATTGTATATTATATTATCTATAACAGGTCGTTTATTGTTCTCCGTTAACGTAGACGTCAAGTCAATTGTAAAACTAAAAGTGTTGTTAATACATAAGGTATACGAAGATAAAATAAAGTAAAAAATTACAGACGTGTAACAAAAGCCTCTCGTCCGTTGACGTATTTATTAGATCGTATTATATTTAATAATAATGTTAGCGGTCGATGAAAACATCGTTCAGTGCGGTGCAACTGTACACGTTTACAGTCTCCCAGCCCCGAAAAACCGTCTAAATATTGTTTCTCGCACGGCACGGTTCTAATCTCTCCCCTAGGACTTTGCGGCGCGTCATTCTCGTCCCGTGATTGATTCTCTAAAAGACGTTGTTAAAAAAATGAAAAATAAGACTCTTCGAAAATGCACCCGGGAGAAGGCAATTTATCGTCGAAAATCTCCGTTTGGCGATTATTCAAAATCTCTTAATTATTACAAGTATTTTCGTTCTATCCGAAAATAAAATATCTATACTATACAAACAGTAACAGACATTACTACGTAATATTATTAATTATACTATGCGATTTTATCAAAAATGATATCATTCATTAAAATATGTATTTGATATCCTAATGGTTAAACCTATTTTTTTTATTACAAAAACTAAAACTTGAAACATATTATATAAATTATTTATAATTCAAAAAAAGTATATTTTACAAACAATTGTATGACTTATTTAAAACGACGTCGTTGACTATCTGCTTAAAAGAATACATCAAAAATAGTTTTAAATTAAATGTTATTTGAATTATCACATTAAAATAGTTTATATTTAATTTACCTAATTAAAATAACTATTATGGAAATAAAACTAAAAATATAAAAAGCATCTAACAATTAGATTTGTTTGGTATATTTTCATCATTATAAAAGTTCTCAAATATCTTTTAAAAGTTTGTGACGCTTCAGAGTACACTAAGTGGAATACTTTGAAAACCTCCGACAAAAGTTTGAGTTTTCTAACCCTAAAAATAGTATTTAACTTGTCAAAAACTACTAGCGTCATGGGACTTTAGATATATTACTACTTTGGGGTTTTGTAAAATTACAATTCAGCAATAACAATTCGGCGTCCGGTTCGTTGAAAAGGAGATATCATAACTAATTCCCAGTTTGAACACTAAAATAAATATATTGTATATCGAACCGCGAAGTACAGTTAAAACTCCTGTTTCGCGGTATATATATTGTCTTGAAAATAAAAGAAAAAAATCGAAAGGAGGGGTCGTTGATATCATATTGATTTTGACGAATTCCACAATGTCCGTTGGGACTTCCACTATTTTTCGGAGGGTCTGACGGCAAATCCTAAAGGTTGCTAAAAACAGCGAAGAGGGTAACCAAAAAAGGGGAGAGATACGTAGGAAAAAAATAATATGTATATATATATATATATATATAGAAGCTACGACTTACGAGAGGTATATATTATGTATATTGTATAAAAAACCATAAACTGTGCTGCCATTAAAAAGGTCCTCTATAGGCATCTCTATATAGTCTCTACAACCTATAAAACCTACAAAAAAAAAAAAGGCGCATTACTTATGAATTAATCAAGCGGTAAACCCGAGGTCCCTTTAGTAGTACATTATTATTCTTATATTATATAGCTATGTGTGTGAACTGTACAAGAGTAAAAATAGTATATTATAGTGGCTTAAAGTTTTTCGAATGTTTTTCAAAATCCGTAGAAGCAACCACCAATCGATTGAATAATCACTATTATTTTTGTCATAGATACCGCGAACCATTAACCAGCATCCAACTTTAAATTTTATATTATAATATAAAATGCTATTTTGTTTCTATGCGATAACCTTTAATGGAAAACAAACGTGATTTGAAAAAAATAGACGTCGATTTAATCGATTTTCCATTATCGCGACCCACTTAAACTGCAATGACACTTATATTCCTTTACGTCGTATATAGACAAATTTTAAGGCAGGAGTGTAAACTTTACAAAAACTATTATAAATGTATTATTATATTATTATTATCTATTTATTTTTGTTATGTACACAATATTATTGTTTATAACAGAAAACGATGAAGAGATACGTTTTATATAATAATAAAGGACGTCTTCTATTCAGACTTTATCTTTACATTTATTTTTAAAACGATTATTTTATGTGTCTATTTTATTGTTGTATAATATGGATAGTGTTAGTAAGTAAATAGCTTAGAATCTTAGATTGATATGACCTACTCGGAAGTTTCGACCGTTAGTTATTGTTATTTAGATGATGTATTTATGAGCTTATATATTCTCTTCTGTTTAATATTATTAATTCTTATCAATCGACCTTAGGTTTCATGCTCTTCCGCAGTTCCGAAATGAATACTTACATAAAACAACCACACTGATGCATTATTATATAATATGTATAATACATTATAATTTATTTTATGGTATATGTTTTATTAAACTGTCAATATCAAGTCTAACAAGTAAACAAACTAATATTATTATTTTAGTATTATTATGACACTTTGATAAAGGATAGTACATATTTTATTAATAAAATGCATTCGATTTAATGTGTGTTATACGTGTTGAGTAACAGTTCTGACTAGTAAGTGGTTGTTAGAGTAAAACTCTATTAATTAACCAATTAATAACTACTATACTATTGAACCCGTTATTATATTTTTTAAATATTAATTATAACTGCGATAAAAACCGCTTTGAAAATCAATTTCATAAACATACTTGATCAGGTGGAATATCTACATATATACAACGTGCAAAGTGTATGCACGTTATATATTAATATAAATTAATTGCATATTTTAATTAAAATATATATTCATATATTTATTTGAATATATTCATTTATAAGTTTTATACAGTTCAGACTTTTAGAGGTATATTAAATGTTTTCCATATTTATTGAATATTATTGTGTCCAGACTGAACTGATGTTATAATATGTATTTCGAAATATTAATTTACTTCTACAATAAATATCTAGGATAATAATTACTCAATTATAATTACAAAATACATCTTGTTGAATGTGTACAATGTGTAATTACGTAATTATATTTTAAATATATTTAATTATTTTTTATGTTTACCCATAATATAACACAAATTTTCAACATAACAGACGCAATAAGTGTCTAGAAAGAAAATTATTAAGAATTAACAATTTAAACCACTGGTTTTGTTTGAAATTAGCCCATCACTGGTCACGTAAATTATTTATCATATTTGGTCACGCAGGGTAAAAATTTTTCAAAACTATAATTTTATTATAGTGTCATTAAATTATTATTTATGATCAAATTCTACTTTTATATTTTATTTATTATTATTTAATCAAAAAAGTACATTGATACTTGTAAATTATATTGTTAACAATCGCCATTGTCACTTAAAATTCCTAATAAATCATTACCATCAATAATACTATCCAGTAATCATTCAATTTGACACCGTTCAATATTACACATGATTTTTAGAAAATAAAATTTTATAAAATTCTATGTAATTAACTAAAAATTAAAATAAAAATGAACATAAAAATGTCATGGATAAGATATGTAAATTAATTAATACCAATTAGACCATTTTCAGAAATTATATGAAGAATATTATTTATCATAAAAATAATACTTAATGTAAATGCTTAATGTAAGCAGGCGCTCTGTATAGGCATTTTACGTACATCAACGAACACTGTGCAGTACCACGAGTATCATAATCGCACGTCAGGATGCATGATAAAAATACACAAATTATTGCAGTTACTCCATCAAATTTCACTGATAAAAAGAAAAAAATGTCTTCATAAAGGGAACCAATAAAAATCATGTATACATAAATGATAAATCATAAGAAAAATGTATATCCTTTATGCTGTCATTATGTCTTATAGCGATAACGATGCAAGTCACCATGTAACCTCAGAATAATTTTTTAAAAATATCAAAATTAAAGTATTGTTATTGTACAAACAAAAATGGGGAATATAAGTATTATAGTATTATAATCATAAAACCTTAGTTTCTTGTTTAGGCTACTTTGATATTATCCGCTATGATTATGCGTTTTCTAATTATATTTCATTAAAATGTGTTTTTAACTTTAACATCATATTTTCTTCTGTGGATAATACTATGCAACAGGTATTAACGTTCATATAAATATCTTAATTATGTAAGGTTGGTTGTCCACCAATTAACAAACCTACGTACACCTGAAAACTTGGAAAAAACATCATTATTGTCAAAACCCAATTTATATTATATAACGACGATTTATACGATTGTAATAAAAAATTTGCGATAGTACAAAAATTTAGTACCAAAAGATCTCCACGACGTAAATAAAAGACGGGAAAACGAAAATATCATGCACGTTTACAACGTTACGCGATGGTGTAGAGTTGGTTGGTTATTTAGTTTGGCGATATTCCGCCGTGTGGCGCTGCTGTAATAATAATCAGCGGTGTTGAGGAGAAGCAAAATGTAGTAATAATAATAATAATAATAATAATAATAAAACACGATTTCGGTGGGGATACCGTGGTATTATTATAGTGGCCGTCAACCGTCGTTACCGGCGTTAGTATACCACGCGCGCTCGTTCACACCAGTCAGTGTAACCGAGACCAAGTTCGGTATATAATAATACGAAATATAAACGTACACACACACACACACACACAAACACACAGCATAAACACTCGCGCGCGTGCATCAGTGTGCGTATCTCAACAATCGTGTGATTGCGCGGCCGCTCGCGGTTCTCTCGCTCAGTCGTTCGCAGTCTCGCCGACAGTAACGGCGTGATATGACAAGTACTGATCGGGCACCGTCGTCGTCCGTCGTCCGCCGCCGCCGCCGCCGACCGAACGCAGCAGCACAAGCGCCGCCGTCCGTGAACGACGAGAGAGCATCGCGCGCCGCCCTCACTAACCGATACAGGCGCACCATCATCGGCCGCTGTTAAACATTGCTTCACTCGCGCGTCGTACCTAGTGTCAGACGTCAGTGTGCGTTCGCGTGTGTTGGCTGAATGTCGTGCGGTCTTGTTCGAACGATATTATATCGCGTTCGATGTAATAATATTACTTATAATATTTTTTTTTTTCGAATTATTTTCTAACGCGACATTTTTAAATTGATCAATTTTTTTTTTATATATTTATATATATATACAATACGTCGACGAATTTGAAATAGAAAACATTATTATTTTATTTATATATTTTTTTTTCTCCGTCGTCGGTTAAAATTTTTAAAAGAAATATTGACGCGTCGCCTGCATCACCATTAACGAATACACGTTGTATTTTATAAACAATAAGTTTATATTGAAAATGGTACCTAAACAAGAGACTATCAACCGCGACCGGTCTTCGGATACCACGGTTTCGGTGAAACCGATGTTTGGATCACAGCTAGTCGACGAAAACTCGCCAACTCCGTACTCGGACGCAACACAGGTCCGTGTCTCATTAAATTAGTATTTTAATAATAATAATAAAGTAGAAAAATAGTAAAAAATATTAAAAAGTAAAAAAAAATTACAATAAAATACGTCTGGTGTGTATATTATGTGGGAGGAGAAAAAAAAGTGTATGCATTTTTTTATACGTTAAGAGTGTTTGGACTGACATGAAAATATTTTTTTTTTGTTTAATTTTTATTTTATTATTTATTAAAATAATAACTTAATTTTAATCATTTAAAAAATATACATGTAAAAATATTGAAAAAAATTGTATTAATTGTAAAAAAAAAAAAAAAAAATATTTCCGCGTTGGAAGATTAAAAAAATAATACATCTCCTGAAATGACCCAATTTTTGGCTTCGATATGAGTTTATAATAATAATATTCTGATGAACAGTGCGCGGTCTGTTATCTTATCTATCTGCCGTCGTCGTCTTCTCATGATTCATATTATTTAACATTATATTTTATTTTAATATCATTAATAATTATTATTATATGAACAGGAAAATTATTAAAAATTAAGTTGTAATCGAAAATCGAATGCGAATGCAAAAGATTTTTTTCTCAATAAACAAATTTAGATTTTTTTAATAATTTTATAACTTGAAAATTAAGTTATCGAAAAGCGAATGCAAATGATTTTTTTTCAATAAACAAATTTAGATTTTTCCATTAATTTTTTTTTTTTTAAAAAAACCCATTATATTTTAATAATTATACAAATATACAACAGTTAGAAATAGAATAATGATATATTACCATGGAATCATCCAATCGTTATTATTACGACGATGACTTTGCAATTTTGTTGTCGGACGATGACTTTGAAATAATAATTCTATTTTATTTATTTTTTATCAATTCTGAAGATAAAATATAAATAACTCTTGATTCAGGAAAATAAAACAACAAATATTTCTATCATTTGGTTTGTTTTATAATAATAAAAAAAATTAACAGTTTGCAATAAAACACGAAAAACGTAATCTTAATAATTTTTAATTTAATTCTAATATAAAAATTAATCTCCAAATATATTCTTAGGTATAGGTAGTAAATATAAATATATACCCGGAAATTTATCCAATAATATTATCTATATTTTGTTCATTCAAGGTCTGTCGTTTGTGTGCCGTATAATATAGCATTCCTCTTTGACCAGCATTTTAAAATTATAATTTTTCTTAGATATTAAAATTTTAAGTATTAAATATTTTGTCGAATTTTTAAATAATATTTTCCCCCTAAGAATACAATTTTTTTATATAGACATTCTATTCGTATGTTTATTTCGTAAAAATTGCTTATTGTAACATTTATTAATTAATAACGAACAACAAAAATACTAATTCTTGAAAATTGGAAAAATTTCTAACAATCCGAAGAATACAGGCTCAATACGATAATTTTAGATTTATCCTTGAAAATAATCAAATAGTATAAATATTATGTTAAATTAGCTAAATCGTCATTCTATGTCCTGATTTTAACCAATTAAATCAGTTTACTAAAAATAAAACATTATTTAAAATAATAGTATATTATTTTACAATAAACTCGTGTTTCAACGCGTTTATATATATAAAAATAATAAGTTCCTATTATTATTTGAAGTACGTTTAAGTACGATATAAGTGGTTGGGTCTTCTTTTATTAATTTTCCCTTTGAGTACGTCGATCACGTACAATCGGTATAAATAGTGTAGAGTACATAGTGGGTACCGCACCGCAGCCGTCAGGTCACGTAGGTACAAAATAATAGGTATTTTTTATGTGTATTTTCTTATTATATATCAGAATAGTGGATTTACAAAAATAATCACCCGTGTAAAATAAAACATAACTTGTACGACGAACATATCATTATTATTTAATTTGCAATTGTTATTTTTCATTATGATTCGTGTCCTATTAAATTTGGACAAATTCAAGTATTTTTACTGTTTTTTTTATTTTTTATTTTTTTTTACTTCATTATTTACTAATTTTAATTGCAAAATATTTAATAATAAAAAAATTGGTACAGTCATTGGTGTTTCTGAAATTTCAAACTATTTTTTTTTTTCTCTCTTTACGGTGGTTTATTACTTGGTCGAGATTCTCTTCGGGCTAATATAAAAAGTTACCTACCGCCGGGGAGTCGCGCGTAAGTACACACACAAATATAGACAGGTGGTTGCCCCGTCCGAAGGTTGTTGTGAACGAGTGTTGTGCGTGCGACGTGAGTCATTCGCCTTTTCCGCGGCACGTCCCGCGCGATTCGTTGTGCGGTGAGGCCTCGTCGTCACGGTACGGAAATGCGCGCGGTGGAGTACGCGGGCGGACTTGCGCGCGGCGCTCGCCCGGCTGCCCGTCTTGTTAATGACCTTGAGTTACACAACTCTGCGCCGCTGTCCCACCGCGCTCGCGACACCTTGACAGTGAAAGTAGTAGCGGCCACCACTACACACATACACAACAACACACTCCACATAATATAACACATGACGTATGATATTAATTGGATATACATTTATTATTGTTATTAGATATTATTAGTATTATTATTATTATTATTATTATCGTAATTATTATATGGATATAAATTATATTTATTATAAACGCGTTTTGCCAACGAATATTATTGTTATTATAGCCGTTTGACGTGCGCATTCATAAGAAAATTTGACTAATTGATAAAATATGTATAGAAATTATATTTTACTTTATTTTACAATATTTTATGAATATTATTATTATTATCGATTTAGATTACGGGTAAAAATGCTCCGCTTTTTACTTACCGTGTGTGTGTGTTTTTTTGTTTGTTTTTTACAGACAAAAAAGAATAATCCGAATCACATCAAGCGGCCAATGAACGCGTTCATGGTGTGGTCGCAAATCGAACGGCGCAAGATATGCGAATTACAACCGGACATGCACAACGCGGAGATATCGAAAAAACTCGGTATGCTGTGGAAGACGCTATCGGAAGACCAACGGAAACCGTTTATCGAAGAAGCCGAACGCCTGAGACTGATGCACCTGAAAGAGTATCCGGACTATAAGTATAGGCCACGCAAGAGAACTCCCAAAAATAGCGGCGGCGTATCAGCTTCAGTGGCCATCGTAAAGACAACGCCAATGGCCACGGCGCAGTCCAAGTTCCGGAAAAACATGTGCAAGAAATTTAGCGGCAACGTCAACGCCAGAATAACGTCCACACTCTCGTCCGGCTCAGTGCACGTGTTGGACAGCAACCGCCATCAACGTACCGTGTCCGCCGCCGCAACGGTGGTGTCGTCCACGTCAGACTCGACAAAATCAACGTTCGTCCGCCGCAACGGCATCATTCAGGTGAACAGGATGAGCCCGGTGAACCCGGATCGGCTTAAGTATCACTTTACTATCGAGACCGGCAAAAACGGGTTAAAGGACACAGCCGAAGTGCACGTGCCCCCCTCTGTTCACGCCAAAGTGCCGACCAGCCCGACGTGTGATTCGCCCAACTCGCCGGAGAGCGCGACTTTCTACGATGAATCGCCACTGTCGTGCCTTGACGCGAAACCGCTCAAAATCAGGATGCCCTACCCGCTGAACACATCTGCCACGATCACGGTGCTACCGCCCAGCGCGGGTATGTGCACGATTTCCTCTAGCCTATTGGCCGACCATTTCGACGAAGACGACGACGATGAACTCGAGAACGCCACCAACAGGATATTGCTCAGCCCTTGTTCCGTCGCCTCGTTCATATCTGACCCTCAGATCGACCAGCTGCACTCTAACCAGCACCAGCAGTCGGAACCAAGCACCAGTCAGGGTCAAAGTCAGGGACTGATGACCCGCTCCCAGCTCATGAAGCAACAAGACATGCTGATGAAGACCGAGCAACAAGTTGCCGATATACCGCCATATTGCGACGAAACCGTCAAAGAAGAGCCGATGGACTGCGATTCGGAATCGGCTGCCCTTGGACAGGTGGGTGAGAATCCGTCACTTGCTGACCTCGACTGTTTGGACGACCTCATCACGTTGTCGTCTACCGACTTTAAAATAGAAATGGATTGTCTGTCTAACGAACTGGCGGAACACAGCGTCACTACTAGCCGACAAGGTTCGCACCTTGAGTTCTCGTGCCCATCCGACATGACAGATATACTATCTCACATAGGCGTACCTGAAAACTGGGCAGGTGAAGATCAGCTCGGCCGTTATGAGAACGGAAGCAACGGTGGATCTTAAATGGTAGATATCAACCTGCTATCCTATGCTGTGTTTGGCACATCCCCCTCCACCACCTGACCACCCCCTCCCCCACATATACATTTTTTTTTAAAACAATTAAAAATTATTATAATTATATATGTATAATATATATTTAAAGAAAGAAAAAATTAATCAGGTTATTTTCTGTGATTGGTTATTATTATTATTATTATTTTTTTTTCTAAAGTTAATTTATTCAAAATATTATATTATTACGTTTTTTTCTTATTTCATCGTAAACTACATAAGTATATATGTATATACATTATTATACATATATAGATATATATATATATGTATGTGTGTGTGTGTGCGCGTGTGTTAGTGTGTATATCGCGGTTAAAAAAATCAATTCACATTTTTAAGTTTAAAAAATATGAAAAACGTGGAATAATAAATCACAACACACACGTTAACTAGTTTTTATGTCCGTTTGTTTTGTATTATTATTATTATTATTATTATTATATATGCGTCTATTACTACTACTGCTAACGCTAGACTATCGACATTTTCTCTTACTGTGTAAATATTTGACGTTTATAATATGTCTCGAAAAATAATATTATTTTTAATGTATACACATATATATATTTGTATACGTACGGAATAATAATAACATGCACTTTTTTTCTGTAATATTTTTTGACGCAAAACTGTAAATTTCAACATATTGATGTGATATCTCCCCCGTTTATTTAGTCTGTCGTAAATATAATATACTTTATTTGTTTCGTTTTCTGCATCGCTTTCTAAAATTTAAACCCGACTAACATAATATATATTTGTATATATATATATATGTGTGTATATTATATATATATTATATACTATAAAATATTTTGTATTCTATCTGTAGAACTCTTAGACAATAAATTATATATTCGCTTCGTAAATTTCAGTTTTTTTTTTTTACTTATGTGTGAACATTTTTTGTTAAGGTATTTTTATAAATATATATATATATATATATACATATATATATATATATATATTTAAATCATTATCACTATAATAATGTTATACTATAATAATAATAATAATAAATTATACTGTTGCTTAAGTGTTGTTAAGTATTAGGGTGCTTCCATTTGTGTATTCATTATAAAAAACAAACAAACAAAAAATGATAAGAAATATTATAAAAATAAAAATCTTATGTCCGAATTAGAAAGAGGAATGTTTTTAATGTCATATTTTTTTTATGCTTATGGCTAGATACTTACACATTATAAGCGTATTTTGATTTACCTGTATTTTTATTAAAGTTTAAAAAACAAAGTTAAAAAACAAATTCAAATTTACCATATTAACACATTTAATATTAAAAAAAAAAATACCATGTACATAATTTATAAAATGAAGAGAAACAATAGCGTGGGCGATACGGTGGTGTTCGTATCATTTTTACCATTTGAATACCGAGTCGTTGTGTGGCTCTTCACAAAACTGATTTATATGATCTCAAAGAAAAAAAAAATATTAATTTTTTTTATATGTAACTTCAATAACTTTTTCTGAACATAATTAAAACACAATGATATTTGTTCGACAAAGCATTTATAGTTTGTTTTGTAATGACTTTGTTTTTTTTCCTAATATTTAGCCCTTAAAAATATAATTTTTAAGCGCTAAAATTATAGTCATGTTAATTCATTTTTTTTTTTTTTTTAATTCAAATGTATAATATATATTAAATATATATATTTTAAATATTTAAAAAATATGTAAGAAAAAAAATACAAGGTCTAATATATTATTCGCCTTATAATAATATTATTATATTGTTTTCTATATTATATTATATTATATTATGTATTAGTGTTAAAAGAATAACATGATTAAATTTCCCCTCCCCTACTTTATTATCTTTATTTTATATACTTATTATTAGTTGGTTTATATTATTATATGTATATAATGATGTACCATAATGAATTGTATATAGTAATTTACTCATTTTTCATTAATACAGGTAGACTTACGTACTGTACCTATTGTTCGCAAGTAAATCAGTATAATGATGTTAAGAAAACACTTTATATTTGTGGTTCGCGTTTATAAGTATATTCTATATATATAAAATAAACAATGTTCTCATATACAATACAACAAACATACATGATTAAAGTGTAACCTTTTTTTATATCTTAAAATTATATTTATATAATTGTTAATTTCAATTGTTTTTATTTCTACATTCTCCATTTTTTTTTCTATATAAAGTACATATATATATGACGTAACATAATGTAGTATAACTCTCATCAAGTTTGGATCGGTCACCTGCTGGAGATCATAACGAAATTAAAATTTTGGAAAAAACGTACATATGGTACGAATAACGACGATTTTACAGAATGTGTATGATGCTAGTATTGTGAAGGACGTTAATGAATTGTGTCATACCTAGTTTTTTATGTATTGATGTTTTACGATGGTAAACAAAAATCTCATGGTGCAATCGACTTAACTGTAGGTAACGAAGTGTGTAAAAAAATACCTTTTGTCGTTGATCAAATATTATGCAAAAATGGTATCTGTGCATGAACGTAAAATAATACTTTGATCTTATACACACAATACGGTGGCGATAAAACCGTGTCATTGGATCGATAAATTATTGGTGATATTAATGTTTGAGATATATATATATAAATATACCATTTTTTTTTTTTAAATTGACTTGAATAATTTATAGTTCTACTTAGCAATCCGCTACTAATTAAAAAAAAAAAAACAACATTGAAAACAAATAGGTTGACCTAATATGTGATTAAATAATTAATACGTATTTATATATAATATATATAACGATATATATATATATATATATATGCAAAATCACCCAGAAATGTCCAACTAATATCGAGTATAATGTATAAATGCATTCCTTATAATTAAGTGAACCGTGCAAAAAAATAAAATTGTATAGGCACATAATGCAAAAATGCTGTGAATTTCATAATATACCATTATTTTTATATCACAATATTTCGATTACTCTGTATAATTTTACATTTTTACGTACTAATTACTGTTGGAACTGCTAAGGATACTTTTAAAATCAAAATGCTTTATGTTTTGTTTTCGCGTATCATGCAGATACCAGAATTGTAAAATAAACGTCTTGTTTTTACGTACGAGTATAATATTTAATTAGAACTACGTAGAAAAATAAAACGCTATCCACAGACCCACAGTAAATACGTGTCTATTGTAATACATTTGTGATGGAAAAGTATACAGTATATATTTAATAATATAATATTATAAATTTGTATAACATTCATCCTATTTCGACTGTCTTTTCAGTTAGTTGTCGTATAATAAACGAAATCTAAATAGTGTTTTTTCAGTAAATTGCATAATATTCCATGTCGACCAGATGCAGGCTGCAACTGACAGCCTGACGCGATAAAAATAATTGCAATTTTTTTTATTATATACACACTGATAATATAAAACGACCAGTTCATAATTTCCTAAATAAATCGTGCCATTTTCACACAGTATATAATATTATTATTAAGATTCCGATTGTCCGGAGAAAAGTTCAAGTGTGTACTAAAATAAGTATTCGACGGAGGCTTGGCGCAGGCACGTTGGGAAGTTGGCCGATATAAATTGATTTTGTTGAGATGCGAGGTTTAAAGAGAAAAGAGGCAAAAATCGAGAAAAATAGTTGATTAAATATGACTGGGAGTGGAATACAGTTGGTTCGTGAAGAAAATGCAGAAGTTTGAGGAGCTAAATAAATAAAGTTAAAGTTTAGATTCTGATTAGATCATAAAAGCGAGATTTGTGGAAAATCATTTAAGTAGACAGTGGTCGATCTACGATTGCTTTATGAGTACCTACGTTAAAGTACAATACCCAATACCGCGAAAATTAATTATTATTAAGTATTAACCGTATTGTTCTCGAAGAGAAATCCTTTAATCGGATAAATTGTCATCGCGACGGCATGATTTTAAATCGAATTGTTATTATCATAGACAACTACCTCTAATATCAGCTTAGTTAAAATTGTTGTGATTTCACAACTCGGGAAAAGTAATTTAGGGGTAAGTAATACTTCACCGCAACTATAACTGTTGTAAAATATATTATAAGTATTAAGTACTTAAAGAAGTTTGCATAATAATATCTTTGAGGAAAAAAAATTAAGGAATTAAATTGGTTCACAATTTTTAATTATTTATTAATTATTATTTTTGCTATTACACATATTTGTATTTTTTTTTTTTTATTAAATTTTTATTTAGAGTAATTTTTTTTTGATTTAAGTATACTTCATTATAAGCTATTCAATAACTAATTTTAATATAAAATTATAAATTAATAATACAAAGTTATAAAAATAAAAAAGAACGATAACTCTGAATTCATAGAAAAGAAAAAGTATTTTTTTTACAAGGATCACATCATTGATAACCGTTGGTAATCTAACCAACATCACCTAGAATTATTCTTATATATGTATATGCATTAATTTACTCAAGGGCGTACTCAAGATAATTTTAAGAGTTTACCTAATGAAATAAAAACAAAAATTTGTTTTACTGAACGCAAGAAAATATTATGCACTTGTTTCTTTGAAAAATAAAAATGCTTTTTCTTTACATAATATACATACAATTTATTTCAATGAATATAAAAAAACAACTTTGTCTATAACCCCAATAATCAATGTCAGATCTAATGATGTAATACAAATAGGTAATTAACAATAATAATGATTAATTAAAATGTTTAACGTACGTTATAATATCATCGTTGTAAAATAAAAATAAAAAATTTTATAGCATCATATGTTACGCGTTTTAACAAATATCCAACAGGTTTGAAAAAACAAATTTCATTCGTATTAAAATCAATTAGTTTTTGGAAAAAAATATTAGTAATTTATAATAAAAGTATTATTTATGTATTGTATTATATCGATTTATATTAAATAAGTAGATATCCTACATTTATGTAAAAAACTAAAAATTATTTTAATAAAAACAATTCAATAATCAATCATAAGTTATAGATTTGCTAAAAATTTATATACGCTCAATGTTTCGTCAAATCAAATACTTTTTAAATTACTTTAATTAAAATATTTAAAAAAATTTTTTTTTTAATATATTTTTGTTATGATTATTTATTTTGTCGTACGACATACAAGAATTATAAATTACTAAAAAAAAAAGATGTAGATATATACCTTTGATTCGTCTAGACTATTTTTTTTTTATTTATTTTTTTTTTGGTATATAACGCAAAAGTTTATCTTATTACTATTATCTTGTGTTAGTAACTGCATATACAATGTAGGTGTAAAGAACAACAACATACAATATAACTACCTATACATTAATTTTTTAATCACCTTTCAAATTTGAAATTTTGAACAAAATTAACGAAATGAGTAAAATATTATAATTTTAGGTATACTAAGCTGGACATTTTATATAATTTGTATGATTACATATGCATTTATAGGTTTAGGTTATATGATATGTTTTGTATTAATAGTTAATTTTTTTTTCTTTTCGTATCAGGCCACTTAACACTAATAAAATATAAATTATAAAGTTAAAAAATGTTAGTAAATAATATAAAATATAAATAGTTTGTTATATTCCTTCCACTGCCAAAAAACTAGCAACATCCACCGTTTTTCATTTGTCTGTTTAGGTCATATTCCGTGCATAATTTGGGGTTCCTTGGACATACTAATAGGTGTGTCATTAATAGTTAATAATTATGAAGTATATTAATTATATTAAATTACTTAATAATGCTATTGAAATTGAATAGTGCCTATATACGACCGAGCTTCGTTCAGAATCGTTTTTTCAAATGCAATAATTTATCATTACTTTCAAATCCGAATAATATAATATCCTTCCATTATGTAAAAATATGTCTGTTGCATGGAATTATGCTAACCATATAGAGATTTGTATAAATATATGTAAGTTTACAACAAAGTTTAGAAAAACGGACTGCGGACATAAGGGATAAGGAGGAACATGGAAAACATTATTGAAGATATAAAATAAGACAAGCCGACTGTAACCGTAGGCTAATTGCTGATATGAAAGAAGAGATATCTATGAAGAGAGACGAATGGAGATTGGAGATCTAGATTTGACAAAAGTTTGGCTTAGTATAAGAAGCGTGTACTTAAAACACGTTATTATTTTTTTTAATACCAAACAAAACAAATAAAATATAACAAAATACACGAATACCGGAACCTAAAATAATAATAATAATAATAACTGCACGTGCAGTAAAACAGGGTCGGGGCGAAAATCCGTTTCCGGCGACGGGTGAAAAAGTATACTCCAAAACTTGCGCATCGTATAATATATATTATTATATCACGTTCGGGATCGCTTAATGTTTACGCGGATTTCCTGCGCTGTTGTTATATATAATATTATAAATAGATACGTATTGTATACAGGGTGATCCGAATATTAAGTTACAAAAGTAACGGAAAAAATGAAACATTGAAAACGTATTTATAATATATATGAAGTATAATATATATTAATGTAACGAGTATTATTATATATAGCTGCTCGAATTGACTTTAAGTTTTCCAATTTTTTTTTTTGTTATCTTGTTGAAGATATAGAAATATAGTTCCTAATATGTATTTAATGATTTAACTTAATCAGACTTATTAAATTACAATGAAAATGTTGCAAAAGTTGGGGACATTATGCTCATTAAATATCAAATCAATATAACGTTTCTGGGGAAGTTAGTATTTCAGAGAGCTTATATGAAGCTATTTTTACCAACGAGTATTATCTAGAAGTAATACGTCCAGAAATATAGAACTCCTTTTGCACCACGACAACGGCCTGGCGGCCCAGCTCATGCGTGTCTTTTATTTAATTTATGTATTTTTTATTAAAAACCAAACCGTTGTTATGACTCATCCTCTACATTTACTAGTCATGACTCCATGCGGTTTTTTCTTGTTTCCAAAATTGAAGATGACATTGAAAGGAAAACAATTTTCAACCATACAGGAAATAAAAAAGAAATCGCTGGTTGAGTTTAAGGTGATACCATAAAGTGTGTACATAATTAGAAAAATTATTTGCAAGTGTATTATATAGGTATAATACAGTATAACATAAGTGTATTATGTGGAATACTTTGAAAGGGACAACATTAATATAAATTAATAAATTGCTTTAATTAAAAATGAAAATTATTGTTATTTTTATCACACATCGTATATATAATATACCTAATTTTCACAGTTTTTGGAACTTCAATTTTGAGCGCTCTGTAGGTACATAGAATATTATATTCACCGGCATACACCGCACGCACATCACCAGTTATTATTTATCATATATTATATTTTTATAACATAATATATTATACGATTCGAAATAATATTACGGAATTTGATTTTGTTTTTTTCATTCCAAATCCTATGAATATATTTTGTCCGATACTTTGACTCCTTTATAATACACATCGCTGCAAATCTGCAATAGCAACAGCATTGCTATTAATATCTTTCGTAATAAATATATTATACGAATTTTAACATAACGATGATATTACATAATAACATTGTATGTACCTGACTTAACCTATAAATACACTATTATTGTTTATAAACCATTTATGTTTTATCGGTCCATTTGTCACACGAACCGCGTACTGCAATAATTGCAACTAAGTCGAATTTCCTAGAATGGTGTGGATATCGTTTTTAAAACGTTCGTTTTACGTCATCCGCTATACTTTAACCACCCGACGTATAAACTAAATACGTATTGACATAGGTGGAGATCAAAAGGATAATTTTTTGTTAAACTCTAAAAAAGATAAATACTAATATTGTAATGCAACCTAACTCAGTAAAAATTTCTTGCAAAATTCGTTCCGCATTAAGTCTTTCGTTGCTGTCTTGTTCTAATCAGATTTATGTGACAATTTTAGTGTGAACCGTCGGACAACGTTATCACATCATAATTTGCTTGAAAAACAATGAAATGCACACGGTTGTATGCAGTAAAATGCACTCGGTCACATATTAGCGAGGGTGAACGATATTTGATTTTTAGTCGTTTTTACTATTTTAACGTTACTGCGAATAACACTCCTTATCGAAATATTTTACGTAGTAGCCAACAAAGTGACAAGGAAAACGATCGTTTTTTTCTGTTTTTCTACATACGTCATTAACTATTAATTAATTAAATTTAACAATTAAGTCCAATATTGGTCGACGAACTTAAATATACCTTTATATAATATTAATTATAGTCTATACAGAGTAATCAGAATTTCGTGTTATAAAAATATAAATGAACGAAAATAATAAAATTTTATTCCCACCATTTTTATAATATGAAATTCTGAACATCCAATATACGACACATAACTGACACATGAACGGTTTATTATATTACTTTATAATAATCGGCCGTATGCATGGTCAGCACGTAAGTTGTCACTGAAAGTTAAAATGGCCTAGGTGTCACCTAGGTATGGGACACATAACCTCTACTTAACATAACCTTAAAATTTCATTGCATAGTCAAAATTTAAATAGATTGTAGTTAGGTATTACTTAAATAAGTAATTCATTTTTACATCGATAATATTTGAGATTATCAATTTCACTATTAGTAGTTTATTTTATAAATAAAAGTCAAATAATGAATAAAATAAAAAAAAGTAAGAGATACCAATCAAGAAAATATGAATATGTACATGATGTTCAAATTACTATACATTTTTAATGATTCTTGATACATATTTTATCATAGTCACCAATTACAGTCTAAAATTGAGATACACCTATTAAATAAACTACAGTAAATTTCCATTTAAAAAAAAAAAAAATGTTTAAAAATTCGAAGATTCATAAAATCGCAGTTTAATTAGGAATTGTAAAATGAAGGGAGGATAATGGCAAACCACGGCTATTATTATGATTTATAATAAAAAAATGGCATAATTATATCCCTAACAACTTTTTTAGAGTACCTACATTTAAAAAAAAATATTATATTTATGTGTTTAATATAGGTACACTAATACTAATATAAAATAAAATGTTTACAGAAATATAAATAATTGTACCATTTGAAAAACTCGAGAGGAAAAAACAATTCAATTGGGTTATCTTAATCTCTGAAGTACCTTCTAGGTTCATTATCAGCGAACAGCACGAAGTCAATTAATTCGAATACTTCATCTATAATTATTAGGATATAATATTGAATTTGAAAATTAAGCACAAAAAAAGGGTACAAAGTGTAAACCATAAGTTATCACGAGAATTTTATGAAAAAATTAAATAAATTGATAAACTATGATTTTAATGTGTATACAATGAAAAATCATTTTTATAGATTACGGGTGCGTTAAGTGTTTATCCACCACTTAATTTTTAGGAAAACCTTAAATAACAGCGCAATAACCTGAACAGTAACTAGGCAACGTAATTTTACGAGAATAGATTAGGTGGCACTTAAATTTGTTTTATGTAACACTTAAACATCTTTACATAGTGATAAATATCTAATAAGTTATAATATTATCTAATACTTATAATATATACACCTATATAATGTAATATAATTTAAGTTTTTTAAATTGCCGATTAGTATGTTATGTTGGTTTTAAATAAGAATATCAAAATAAAAATATATCTTTTTAAGAAAATATTAATAATACTTATTATAGTATAGCACTATACCTATATTGAGTCATAAACATTAATAAACATGATAATCATAATATGCACAACGCGAGTAATAATATAATTATACGCCTATTTATAATTATTATTATGCAGGTTATGTGCATTATTATAATGACATGCACTTGAACAGTTGCAGATATCGCATTTAAAATAGATAACGCGTTATTAAAATATGTAATACTCCTATATGTAATTCGATATTATTTATACAAATTAAAAAAAAAAAAACAGATGAGAAACGATTATTATATTCCACTATTAAAATAAATGTATCCTCTCCTTATATTAATGTGTTATAGATATTATGACAAGAATACTACGTATATGGACGACCTTGACCGCGTATAAAAATTAAGAATATTATTTACGGTATGCGCCGAAAAAGTTAACATTTATTATTTATAACTATGGCCCCGAGACTTATAGCACTAAAAAGCTATAAAATATGGGATGTAATATGCCTTCAAAAATGTAAAATACGCACAACTTTTTTTTTACAATTTCAATTATGTATAAAAAAAATAATACCATTGAGTTATTTTAAATTAAACCTTTTTCTCTTCCTTTACCTATCTAAATTGTTTTTTTATATATATTTACGTATAATGTGACGTTTTAATATCAGTTACCTATTCATATTTTCACATTTTAATTCTAGATTTTTCTGTAAATAGAAATTTAGTTCAAAGCTTGCTAATCACCAATGTTACACACATAATTTTATTTGATATTAACTAATAGTTAACAGAATAGCATATACTATAATTAAAATAATATATATATATATATTTATTTATTTATTTATAATAAGTTTTAACTATGTATAATAAGCATAACTGCAAATAACAAATGCAACAAAAATTGAACACTCGTAATTAAGACACAACTAAAAATTTCGTTCTCTTTATTTTACACTCGCTATCCCTCATCCGTAAGTTTGATACACAAACTACCCCTTTTCGCAACGTTTAAGAATACACTTGGTTCGTATAGGTATACCCGTCACCTGGTAATAACAATAATGTCAATACAACTTAACCCATACAAGATTAACGCTATCCAAATGTAAATAGAGATAAGTATAATAAACACATTATATCATATCAGTGTATATTTTTTACTTTTTAAAACTAATATTAGCGGTTTAATTATTATTCTATATATGTTTTTCTTAATATTTTTCTTACGTGATAAAATAATATCATTATTACCATCATAATTATACGTGATGATCATATTATTATATTATGGTATTAAATTATACAACTGGAATTTGTTGTATAATTTTTTTTCTTCCGAACGTTTTCGTATCGAAATAATTATACGTATTTAATAACAGTTCATCAATTATTGACTAACATTAAAAACAAATGTTCGAACGTTCTCTGTTTCTATAACATTTATAATATCGTGATGTTTTCCTTTCGAATAATGTCTATTAGCGAAATATAATGTCTAAAGTGTTCGACCTTGAACGCGTATGAAACTACAATATAATATTATGTAGATATGAAATATTCATACACTGGTACTAAATACTATAAAAAGTATACCATTTCACTTATTGAAGTTACACGGTAACAGATTAAGTATTACAATAAAAATATAAATTTTTCGTTTTAAAGTTTACAATACTAACAATGTAATATTTAAAGCAAATATTATAATTATATAACGAGGAAATAGTTTCAACATGCGGTTAATCGAATATAATGTTTGTGGTTTTATAAAATCGTATATGTATATATAATAGTCATCAGCATATTATTATACTTACATATAATGTGACCTTATAAATACTCAAATACTGTTATCGAATATACAATTATTATAATATATTATATATATCTCGCACGAATGTCGATTAACCAAACAGACACAATTTACAAACAACGTAAACAAAAATAATCAAAAATGTATCTAATTAAATAACATTGCAATTTTTTAATTACTCCGACGTTCTAGCCGCTTACCCAATTTATATACAGAGTGTTTCGTAATTAATACACGATAAATATTATTATATTTTTCCACGAACGCAGTCGTCTGTCGCACGTCATAAGCATATAATATAATATAGGAATCGCACGAACCTATAACCTATAAATATTGTAAATATCTTTAAATATAAACAGTTTGTTCGGACTGTACACATTTCTGTCGTATATATTAATTTTTCATTGTGTAAAGTATCCGCGGTCAGTTAGAAATTCGTTTATTAGCGACATTTATTATTTCATTGTATGATAATTCGGATGCAAACTAGTGCACGCGCACAATAAATTGCGTCATTATTTTTCGTAGATTCTTTATCGAATATAAAGTAGGTATTGCCAATTCTCCATATACACGATGTTTTAGAGATATCTGGACCGATTATTGTAGAACTTTTTCGAAATGATTTCCTTTTTTGAAACGTTTTCGAATCAGACTTTAAAAATAAACTGACGGATGAGAAACCCGAATCCATATTAGTTTTTGGTACGTTCAGACTTCAGTAATTACAAATTCATCTTATTGTTATGCATTGTATACAGCCTATAAAGAATGACCTAAGTAGGTATTATATTACAAAAATACAATAACACATAATTCTAAACATTTATATAAATAACAACAATAGTAAACAAAAGTAACAATTTTAAATATAGTATTTTTTGACAGTTTTATTTTTATATTTTTTATACAATAATATATATTATTAAAATGTATTAAATTTAGGCACGCGTACGGTGATAGTAGATGCAGAAATCCTGCCCCTGAAATCTTGAAACATTTTTTCGGCCTGCTACAGCCCCCAATTATTGAATGTTAGGTATCTATACATTTATATTCATAAAGTTGTATATTCTAAAAAGAGTCCTATATATGTATTAAAATATAGTAGTACAGTACGAATACCTGTCAATTTATCGGGAATCAAGTTTACAAATATATTAGGTTTTTAACATTCAAATTTGTCGTATCTTTCGGTTAACGTGGTGTTTTGTTGTTGTTACTTTATAATGTAAATACTTAAAATACATGCATTTATATACAACCTTGAGTTTGCATTTATATAACATTAATTATTATTTTCTCTAATATTATATAATATTATAATATTTAAATAACGTCGAATGCAGATTTTGATCGATTGGATATACATTTATGTTATTATGTATGACGGGTAACTATTATAAATATACATATTTTAGTTTTAAAAAAAAACTTGTCAGTCCCTTTTATATATAAAAAGAAGTCAGATAGATATATTAAATGTTGTATCTTATATAATATGAACTATTGTTCCTCATGTGTTTTTCTGTTAAACTTTTAATAGATCATAGATAAATTGAAAACTACCGTTGGTTCATTTTTATATAGTATATAAATTCAAAAATTTGTTACTAAAATGGCAAAAAACAATATAACACAGTCTATATTATGAAAAAAGTTAGCTAGGACAAGAACAAAATAAATTTATAAACGAAAATCTGATTGGTGCCCAACCAAATCAATGTAGCCAAGTAAACTAGTCAAATTTATTGTGCACATATTTTACAATATTATTATATATACTACTCATTAACAACTAACAAGTATGATTCATAACTACTGGTCACACAACTAAACAAATAATAAAAACGAATTAATGTGTATTATACATGGTTTATTTGTTAACTGACTAGACAGAAGTAATGTTGTCTTATAAGTAATGTTTACAATAATACCAACTTGGCCAAATTATACAAAAATAAAAAAGTAATAATTATTACAGTTTAAAATTTATTTACGATTTCCAGTATGTAAATATTTATATTCTTAATCATTTTTATAGAATAATCATTATTTACTTATATTATAATTTGTATTTTTTATACTTATATACTCGTATAAAAATTATTAAATGCATACGAGATAGATCGTAGATCTCGTAGATCATTAAAATTTAAGAAATTCGCTATATTTATAAAATAGTTATATTTATATATAAAACATATTAAAATATCAATGCACCATAATTTAATATTCTTATTATATATATTACCCCCCTGATGAAGGTAAGTTTAACACTATTTTATAGGTAATTTACTAAGTTAATTAACTGTACGTTTTAGAATGCCCTGTAAAGTTTTAACTGTGCCACTCTGATTATCCTAACTGAGTATATTTGAATCACTCGGCCCATCAGCCAATTTGATAGAGTGATGTTACTATTTTAATTTCATCGATTATAACAATATTATTAACATTAATACTTCAATTTCGATTTTCCATTTCGGTTTTTGTTGCATTAATGTTAAATATTCTTGAGATCAACATTTCCAAAAAGAAAAAAGCAATACTTGTATTATTTTCTATTTTTGTATGTTATTTACGAGATCCTTTGTAATGTCACGTTCAGTAATTAATATAATGGATTTTCTAATAAGGAAAAGAACAGGCGTTAAAGGTACAAGATCTTTGGAATCACCTAAAATTACTGTTATAGGTTAGGTATAGGTCTGGAATTTAAACTTGCTTCTATTTGAGTTAATAAAATTGACAAAATGTCTCTAAATTAAAACATTAATTTCCCATAGTTCTATATACAAGTGATATTTTACAGATTTTACACTTGCATCCCAAAGTCCTTCTATATGTGAAGCTCTTTGAGATATAAAATATTATTCAATCGGATCTGGTATGTTAATAGCAAACATTTCATGACTTTTTAATACATACTTATGAATATCAATGAGTACCCACAATATTTGTCCTGTTGTTACAATATATTTCTTTGCAAATGTAACGTTATAAAGCTCCAATGAACGCCTTTGTACTCAAGCCACTAACTAACTCAAGATGTATTTTTTTGACTGTTATATAATGTCATACATTTTCATTGCAATGCATTCTTTTACCTTTGTTGAGTTATGGATAGAAGATTGACAAACATACACTAGACCACATAAATTCACTACAATGTTTTATATTAGTTTTAATGTGTTAGTTTCGCCTTGGGAAGTTGACCCATTAGTGGTTTTTGGAATCTTAGTTTAGCCCTAAAACAAATTAAGCATAAATTAACTTTCTTTTTGCATAAGTCCTTACCACTCATCGGCTAATATTTTTGTCTCATGATAGACAATAATGTCTCAGCTCCAACATGTAAACGTGTAATATGTAGATAATTTGCAATTAATTTGACAACGGCATGATTTTTTGGATGTAGAATTTGGTATTTGTTTTTTTAAAATTTGGATATTTCTGCAAAGTGTTTTGTTTGAGCTATTCTACACCATGTATTTGTAGATTTCTGTAGTTCCTCAATACTGTGCACAAGACAAGATGTATTAAGGGAAATTCCTTGTTGATACCACATTACGGCTATTATTGATAAATCGAAGAATCAAGGTTATTACTCTAATTAACTTGTTCCATGAATCCATGATAAATATTTGTCGCAAATATCAAATATTTATTTCATAAAATTTGTTATCAACACATTATGAATTATTTGCATTATTTAGTTATAAATGGAATGAATGCTCAAACTTATAGAAAAAGAGTAATAATATTATCGAATATTTTACTGATCGATCTTAACCGAAGAAAACTAAGAATTCTTGCTGAAAATCTTTTAAATTTAGGGTGTGCAAACACAAATAAATATTGATAACAGTATGATAAAAACTATGATAATATACCTACCTTTCGATATTCGATTCTTTAACCAATTTATGCAATTTCATATGTACATTTAATTGTTATTTACACGCCCGTAATATTGGTTAGGGTATTTATAGAAATCGCGCGATATATTGAACTGATATATTTTACATTTACAAATACGTGTCAAACACGTGTTGAGCTAAAATCAAATATTCTGTGTGTCGTAACCACAGACCAGATATGAGATTTGAAAGAGAGAAAAAAGTTAAACACAGGAATAAAAGACGTGCGGGGGCGACATGTATAATACATGTATAATATATTATTATATATAAATGAAATCGTGAGTTCGCAGTACCTATATAATAATGAACTTATCTCCCCCACCGAAATTTTCACTATCCTTATATATATCGGATGATCATATACAGAATTTAATGTTACAAAAATGATAGGAATTTTTATTATAATTGTAAGTCAAATTACTGATCACCCTGTATGCATTATCTATTCAGCATGAAAAACTATATATATATATTATACATATATTATTATGGATTCCTATCTATATGTATAATATTGTATGTATGTATAATATATACATATAATATAAACGGTTGTAAATGCCATTCGATTATTATCGTACATATTATTATTGTGATTGTTAAATTATACTTGCGTGTAGGTAAATCTATGCATATATTGAAGGAGGCTAAAGAGTCAATAATTTATCAATCATTCCTATTAGCTAATATTTTTTTTAGAATATTTTCACTAAATAACAAATGCTCTTAGATTCTGAAAGATTCTCGTTTATTATTTATATACGTATGTTTTAATAAAAAAAATCAGTATTAATCAGGCGGACGAACAAATAACAATATTTTCAGCTAGCTGTATTTATTTATTCCATAGAAAATGTTGTACCTAATATAAATGTGAGACATATCTTACTATTGCGGTCATATATATATATAGTCTGTTCTAAAATAATAAACAGAGTATGACTTAACGAAAATGTGAAAATTATTTTGCAAACAACGTACTGCAAATGAGTTTTTTATATATATATATTAAATAAATATAATAAGTACAAATTAAACTGATTTTTTATTTTACAATATTGTTAATATTATATTTCAAATAATATATAACGTTTTCATTATCATTTTATTTGTTTTATAAAATCGTAATTTGCATGATTCAATCATCAGTTGAGGTACAATTACTTCCACTACTACAGCAGTATAGGAATACTATTATTAAAACTTAATTTAAAAATATTAAAAATACAATAAGATGAAGAGAAAGATACAAATTTAATGAACCAATGTAGACAAAAACAACATAGAACTTACTCCTTGTAATTTAATTACAGTCTTTGGAAGAGCTTAAATCGTTTGAGTGTAGATATAGCTACAACGAGGAAAAAACTAGTGCGTTGGAAGATTTGGTAGACTAAAAAGTAAAGAGTGTAAATATGGTGAGACATAAAATATGACCAATATGGCAATATCTGATCCAATGTGATAGTGCAGAATCATAAAAGATACGAGAGGATTGATATTTTCAAAAGACCTATAACGACTACTATAGTCTATAAAAAAAAAATCTGATAGAGCTGACTTCTTTGTTATATTTTAGGTACATAATATATTATACAAATGTAAAATGTATAAAACACGCATTTTAACGAATATATATAACGGTCATAACTGTCGGTTAGGATCTTAACATAATATTTCATTATATGTGTAATGTGTATTATATGAAATAAACGTATATAAGTCTCGAATATTAAACAGATAATAAAATAAAACTATTTATTTACTACGGGTTGAATCCAAAATGAAAAGATGATATAATTTACATAGAATATATGGTAGGTAAAGATAAAACCAATTACAAATGTATTACTAAATTTTAAACATGGATATTTATAAAGAAGGAATCTCATTAACAAGATACATCAAACAAAACATAATAGAAGAGTTTAAGTGATACACATACGATGAAAAAAAGTATTGCAGAGAATTCAATCGACTACTAGAACGAATGTGTCGTAAAAGAACCCGAAAATTTATGAAGGAGTATAGTATAAGATACGAGCAATACATTTCCCACATATTTGGTTAGATAAGAACGACTTATTCGCATCATGCTTATACGACTAGAAAGAGATTCAAGAAAAAGAGCTGGTCGAGCCGCAGTATAGTCGTGAAGGCGATTCGGGATTTTGCACATAAAGGCAGAGAAATTTTCTTAAGATTCATTCAATCAAAAGAGATACACTTGCTGTGAAAGGATCCCAAAGGACCTTACCATATTCAAGTATAGGTTGAACAAGAGCACAATAATATAATAGTAATGATTTGAGTAGCGAAACAAGATGAAACTAACAATAAATTCGATTAATGAAACCAAAAATGTTGTTTAATAATTTGATACACAACTAATCTTAGTAATGAGTTTCTTTAGATTAATCGTACAAATTAATTTAATCCATAATTATCCTACATAATCATCTGAAATCACAATAGAGATACTATTGGTTATTTGATTCGATATATATAAGATGTAAATAATAGCCGAATAATAATGACATATTACTCAAATTGTTTTAACATTTAAATTAAGGTCAAGTGATTTATTTCACTTAACCAGACGATCCAAATAATTTTGGAGTAACATACAATCAGCAATCAAGTCAATATATGTATAATTTTATAATAATACTTGGTATTTTTCTTTTATTCCCATATTAAATTTTAAAACTCAATTAACATTTGTTGGACATTATTTTGTTTTGATTATATGAATAAATAAATTTTATAAATAGAGAATGAAATTCTATTTTCTATTGTTTCTACATTTGAAATACTCACTTCTCATTACGTTAAAGTAATTTATATGTATACGTACAATCCTAACACATTATTTTTTAATATATGTTAAATGTTAAAATTAGTAATGTCGTAATTTTAGATTAAATGTCAATTATATTTGTGTAAAAATATTTAAATAAGATATTTAAAATATCTTTGAACGATTAAATTATATTTTTATTCTATAAATTATAAAAATTAACATTTTGTTTATAATTAATATAAATAGAAAACCGTTTTTCTTAATTTTTAACTGACGACAAAATAAGATCAGTTGAAACAAAATGGTTTGAAACCAAATAAATAAGATACTATTATAGTCCCAAGATAATTATTTGAAACAAATTTACTTATACGTGCCCATCAAGATTTTTTATTACTATTTTACTTTATATACTATTACACATATCAGTTCAAATAGGTATTAAACATCGATTTTTTTTTTTTTTATAAAAATTGAATTAATTAATAATTAATTTGAAATATTTTTCCACTGATTTTATATTACATATAATAAGGCAATAGTTTTACAAAAAAAAAATTGTGGAAATCTTCATATTTTCAAAATTACAAATATAAATATACTGTATTTATTGATTGATCTGCAAATAATGAACACTTATTGTAGTACCAACTGTTCTAGTATAAAGCAAATTAAATATATCTTTAATCATTGTATGGTATAGTTGCATATTTGCACTATATAGATATATGTATTATTGATTATAATCGATCATTAAAGTTCACTTTGTGTATACTTCTATTTAAATAAATTAAAATATTATACCTATATTATATATTGTAATAAATATATCCATGTTATCTATAATATGATAATATTGTTAAATAATGGAAATTATTAGTCATGGAAATAAAATTTATAAAATATATTAACCATATAAATGTACTTGTACAATAATTTAGGTATGTTTATTGTAAAATATTTAAAACACATAATATGTTCAGCAATAGGTACATCTGAAAATATAAATGTTTTAATTACATATCAAATCAATGATAATATACAGTTGAACATGTATGTACAGATACTATAGATACGTATAGATGACGTACCCATCATGATATTATACTAATCATATATTTATATGAGATTGTGTTTTATGAACCTTTTTAAAATGTAAACGTCGAAATTGATACGAACGATATTGATAGATTTGATGTTATTAATTTATTATTATACAGCACGAGTATAACCCGTACGGTCGCAATTTTTTACAGTTTCAGTCGTGTCTGCGTAAAAAAATATACGTCTATATTGAACGTGTAGGTATAACCTATACGTATAGCGGTTGTTAATCCAATTTCGTCAAACAAAAATAATATTATAGGTTCTAAACACGCGCAAGAATCTATATATACAATCCGAGATCGTATATACCTCTATAATATTATACCCGTTGCACGCGCGCGTTAACAATAATAATAAAAAATATATAATAATATAAAATGACTCGTTCAGATAGGTATACCGCGCCATCACGACTGCTGATGCAATAACCAAATTCAATAACCGTCGTGTTTTATTCTCGTCGTATAACTGTGGCAAGAAATGTTTTTTTGTTTTTTTTTTTTTTTGAAGATCACGTCGCATATAATATATTTAATATTATATATATATATATATATATATATATAGAAAATAAGCTATAGGAGGTAGATACGTTGTTTATATATATATATATATCGTTTGAACACCGTTGAAAAACCGTCGCCTTCGTACTAGTGCAAAAGACGACGAAATTGCAATCGCAAATCCGTGGTATATAAACTTAATAATAATATATATATATATATGTAATACCTAAGCAGACGACAAACAATAACGCGGCAATAAAAACCGTCCGACACCTATTTATGAAGGCATCCGTTAATTGGGTCCTGTGCGGTACGGGTTAAAAAACAACAATATAAGACGCGTATACACACACACACATATTATCGTCGCAACGTTTAACCGTCCGGGGAAACCATTAAAAAATAAATAAAAAATAAATCGACGAGAGATGAGCACAGTACGCACAGCCATAAAGTTCGGTGACTTTTACTGCGCCGCTACAACATTATAACCGTCGTCATAATATTATCGTGATCCTGTGAGTTTTCAGCCTCTATAATATGTGCTCGTATATATTTATCGTTCGATATATACAATGGCCGAGATCGTTAAAAACGATTTTAAAAAATATATACATTATAATAACCGTAATTTAACTGTCGTGCGTGGGGACACGAATACTATTTGATATAATAATAGCGACGAGAAGACCCGAAAACAACAGCAGACTCTGTAACGCGGCGACGACGGAAAACAACATCTGACTATATAATATTGAGTAGGTGGTATTGTATATTTTATCACGGACTCGTCGGAGAGACGATATTTTACATTATCACAATTTTTCGCGCTAAACCAAAACAAATATTTTATAATTTATTCTAAACATGGCGATAATTATAAAAATATCTGGTCGATCAACCCGCCTGCGGGTATGTGTTTGATAATTAAACAAACTTTATTTAGCATGTGCCATGTAATGTATGCTAGCCAATATACTGTATGGTAATTGTTGTATATATCATGCCTGTGCGTGCAAAAACTCGAAACAACTAAACGACAGATGACTTTTGTGCAAAAACTTTTAGCATGATAAAAAAAACTGTTCAAAACCCAAATAGGTAAGTACCTATTAATTTAGCAAACATGATTTTTGAGAAGACAATAATTATTAAAAAAAAAAAATAACAAGTAAAATAACATATTATTATTATTATTATTATTTATTTAGTATTTAGAACGAGGATAATGAAAGAAAACAAATATTAAATGAAATATAACTGAATTTATGAGAAATTATTTTAATCATCCAACCCGTTATCCATTATAGTAGAGGTTCGCCACCAAATTCAAGCAAGTGTTATAAAATATTGGTGCATAATGATAAATAACTGGTTTTATCAAAAAATATTTATTATTAATTATTATATATCGTACATTTTCTTATAATTACAAACATATAATGTATATAATAATCATTTTAAAACTTCTACAACTTTACGACTGCTGACTAGGAATAATTTCAGTATTTCTGATTTGTATCGTATATTATACATAAGACGTAACAAAAATATATCTATATAAAATTAAATAAATATTAGTGTTTAACAATTCGTGAATTATAATTAGAGCATGGATTTTAAATGCAATACATTATAACACGTAGTATTTTCGATTGCAATATCATTGCATTTAAATATTTATTATAATAAATCACTAATTTCCGAGGACCGAAGGGATGAAGGAGTGACGTCTAGAATTGACCTATCCGTTTTTAGATTCTGAACGAAACAAAGAATGCATTAGTTATACAACATTTTTTTTTTTTATGTCTGAAGACACTTTTTCGGGTAGAAAGAATGGCCCAATTACCACAAATAAGATATCCTTTCCGTACTAAATTTTTTCTAGTTGGTACTTTATTTAGCTCATTTTTTTAATTTATCAAATGTTTTTACTAAGGAGAAGAAAAACTACCAAAAATAGCGGAAAATCGGGAAAATTACGGTTTCTATTACTTATTTTAATTTTTTTATTTCGTGATAACTAATTGAGTTTTTATCGTAGGGACTTCAACATTTTTTTAAAAACTTAAATTAGCAGTTTACTCGTATGGTAAAATTTCAGAATGGATTGGTTAATTTTCTGACTAAGTATAGAATTTAGAAATTTTTTCTAAAAATCTTAAATAATACCGGCAGTATTGAGTTTAACGGTTAGAAAATTTCATGGAAGCCTACTCATACAATACTAATTTATTTACAAAACATTTTGAAAATCGTAAGTCACGATATTTTTTTATAAGCTTTTAAAAATTGAATATTTAGTAAAATTGAATATTACAATATTTTTTTTCTTCTATTTAGAATTTATTTAGTTTTAAAGACACTTTTTTGGGTAGAAATAATGGTTCAATTACTATGTTTTACTTCAGCAAAATATTTCATATAGTTAATACTTTATTTAGCTCATTTTTTGAATTTCTCAAAAGTATTTTTCTTGAGAAAAGAAAAACTACCAAAAAATTACGGAGAAACGGCAAAATTCACAGAAATCGTAATTTTGACGAAATTGGTTTTAGATTTTTCATGATAACTAATGCAATTTCAAACGTAGGTACTTGAATTTTTTTTTTAGTATATTAGTTTACACACGTGGTAAACTTTTAGAATGGCTTTTAGAATGGCCTATCAGTATAATATATTGTGTTTTATTGAGTTTCGTTCAGAATCGTATTTTCTAATGCAATATCATTGTATTCAAATCTTAATTATAATAAACCACGTCCGGAATCGACCTTCCCGCTTTTTTTATTTGATTTTCAGGTTAATCAAACTTTCATAATCAACTAAGTTTAACTATTTTCAATTTATTTATAATTTATGTGCAAAAAAAAACAATTAGTACATTCTTTGAATATTTTTTAACATTTTAATGATTTTTTTTTTGAGGCATTTTTCTTGTTTTTTAGAGCATTTAAATCTACGTCCTAATTATATTTTCTAAGCATAATACCTAGATGTAACTGTATTTTAATTCACCCCAAAGAAAGTGTCGTTAAGGTTTGTTAATAGAATTATTTATAAATGCCCACAAAATAAATAAATAAATACTTGAACAATTAGACATTGGGTTTGGGCGTATCAAATTATATCAATGATAATTTGTATTTATATTTTTGATGGGTAATAACAAATGACAAAATAATTTGATATATTGGTAATACTGATAAATTATGTATAAATTGTAAGTGCATCTAAATTATCCGAACAGCTATATTAACAATAACAATTCATAATTCGTAATAAATAAATGATCAATTGCAATAATTTTAAATTTATTTAAGCCGCATTAATAGCATTAATATAAATTAATTCAATGTTGTTCCTTATATTGTGTATGGATCTTATTCATGTATACATCTTATTCGTGTGCAATTCAATTTGTAGTAGAAAACATCGAAGTTCAATATTGTTTACACTTAATATTTATTTTTTATAATACAAAATCAAGCGACTATATAATGCTTAATACAATATTTAGGTCAACTATTATTACATCATCACATTGGTAGTTAACTGAACACTATAGACGATAATAAAAAATAAACTTACATGGAAAATATAATACAAATCGACTGACTGAACGTGTTTTACTAGGTAACAAAATATTATGTTATTAACCACAGGAAAAGTACAAATAATCAAAACTGTTATATTTACTAATTAAAACAATCAATATCCTTGACCCTCCTAAAAACAATCAAACACCAGTGAGCCCTATAACACGACATGTTATAACTACAATAGGAAGAAATATAACAATTAAAACATTACCGAACAATATCGTATTATATAAAATTTCAGTAGACATTAGACAATATATTAAATAGGTATCTAATAAAAATTAATGTTTGTAAACTGATTTATTATAATCACAGTTACTGTTATAATTTTTTCCATTTATCTGTATTATCTGTTTAATATTTCTTTAATAGATAGACGGATTTTGTCTCGTTGATTTACGAAACTTTGACTTTTTTTATTTTCTCTGTGTTTAACTAAACCGTCTATATTATACTATGAAGTCGTACATTGTTGTGCCTATTTCGCAATAATGACAAAAAAGTATATCTTTAGAATCGTTAAACTCAATATTATACGTTGGATAATTGAAAATGAAAATAAATTACTATTATACATAGAATGTAGATTGTAGGTTGTTGAAATTGTACAAAAATGACAAGCTAAACATAACAAAATTATATTGATATTATATTGACTATTCTGCATTGACATGTAGAGTAGTTTGCAACACAGTTTTGCATATCAAAAAAATAATAATCATTTGTATAAGATGTCATAATATATACGCGTAACGGCGTAACGAAAGGTTATGAACAGGAACGTTCGTCGGGACATCGAGAAAGGGAATGACATGTTTTAAAACTTCTCACGTAAAGTGTTTAGCAAATTAATCTCTTTATATTGTATTTATTTGAAAAAAAAATCTGTCTTTATTTTATTAGAAAAAGGTATGTAAAATTAAAATAAATCATATACATTTTCTTTTTTCAATTTCATATCTAAACAAAAATGAAAAGTGTTATTTAAAAAAAGGGGGTCTCCGGACCAATTTAAGTTATAGCTTTAAATCCGTGGCTTCATATTAATTGGAAACCACTGGTCTAGACCATCGTTTCTCAAGTCAATCATTTTGCGACCCCCTTTTAATAAATACTAATTTGAGCCTAATCTGTTTTGCCAGTTACATAAAATATTTTAACTATCATTAACCATTAACGAAGCAATTAACTATTTTTCTTTAATTATTTTTGACCGATGTGACCCATTATCTAAGGGTTCACGACCCCCCAGTTGAGAAACGCTGACAAACAAAATGCTATTACAGGAAAAATACGAGTTTTTATTCATAGGTATAATATAGATACTTACTACCAACCATAAAAAAAAAATGTTGATCGTGACGGGAAGATATAATACTGAAATAAGTTAGTGAATACGATATTGTGCATTTGACCATATCCCACACACCTAATGGAAAACGAAGTTTCGGGAAATGGTAACAATTATACAAATTATTTTATTTATATACAGTTATTCATAATAAATTGTATATATAACATGAACCATGTCTGTTTTTAATATGGATCGCTTCCGATATACGACGCTGTTAAATTTGTTAATCATTTAGTCAATCATCTCATGCGCGTTGTTTTAATTGTAAAAAAAAAAATGTTTACATAAGATAGCTCGTAGTCAAGATGTTAACGATGTATACGATGTAATATTTCACAATAGACAATAGTGTAAATAATTGTTTTTTGTGTGAGGCGAATGTATTATATTATTATGTAAAAGCCAAAAGGTAGATATATATATATATATATGCAAAATGGATAAAGACATGACGTTTTGAGATTTATTTACTGGCGGCGTCCGAGACGATACTATTTAACTTTTATTTTTATCTACCGGAAGACCTTCACCCCGTGCCGTCGCAGTCTCAGACACAAACACTCACACACAATACGTAATAATAAGGGACCGCTGTCGTCTAGAGATACTCAGACATGTATGTATTTTTTGTGTTCAAGAAGGCCGTGACCGAACCTGCAAGCTACTAGACTGGTTCCAAGGTCATGTTTCACATAACTGTCCGCCCCAAGAAATCAAACTTATAAGTTTTATATAACATTATAAGTTGTGTATAACATTATTATTATGTGCGTGTCAAAAATGGATGAACTTAGTCGTTCGATCCATCAATTGTATAGAAATACCAAATTATTTAAAAAATTTATAGCTGTTTTAATAATTAATTAATATATAAAATAAATAATAAATACAATTAAGCCGTCTAAATAATAATTATTAATAATAATAATAATAATCTGATATTCAAAAATTATTAATTTACTACCAAGCGCATTCGTGTATTTACATAACAAAATATTTAGAACGTTGGTTCATGTGAAACGTGCATCGTCCATATTACGTAAATACTTGTACAAAACGGATATTGATTTGTTGTAATATAACAAATTGAAAATATGGTTGATTTACAACAAAAACCCAGTCGAACTTAACTAAATTCAGAAGTTAGAAAAAACGTTTTATTAATCAATTCATACATTTTGATTCAAAACAAAAAATTGATAATTTTAAAAAATTAGGAACAACATTGTAATGTAACAAACATATCAATGATTTCCATAAAATATATGGTCCATAGGGGACAATTCAAAAGTGATGACAGATTACAAAAATTTACATCTCCGAGATTACGCGCTCACAACTGCTTCAGATTGATATATGACTGCATAGTATTTTCCATAATGTATGTGTTAGTGTCATAAATCACAATTATAATAATAATACTACTGGTATTACGTTAATACTGCGAAAAACGGTAGAAAATTTACAGAAGTTGCACAACTTGATGGTTACGTCATTTATATTTTTATTTTCTTGTTACAATAATTTGATTTTATAACTTCTGTATTTTCCACAATTCCACGACCGATAACAATACAAATTATTAATAACTAAAGATAACTTGACTTTATCAGTCAAACGAGTATACGACCGATTAATTTAAAGAATCTATATTTGTGCATGTGCATTCAAATTAGATGCAAAAAAATAAGGATTATAATAATTGTCATATAATATACCAATACACATTGATCAAAGAGTGATCAAAATTTCATTTTTTAAAAATGGTGAAAATAACATACATTTTCAATGTTATCTTCTCTATTTTTGTTCTGATCACTCTGTATACATAATACATTTTGAAAAAATCTACTGACTATTTTATTCTTTTGATTTTTAAACCTAATTTAAAATTTTCTATGGACATAATTTGATATGATGTATATAATAGACTGATAAAAAAAATAGATCTTTTGTAAACATTCAAATCCTTATGTCCCTTATCCCCTTATCCATATGTACTCTAGTATCAAACTACCAAAGTAAATAATGTCTTTATCAGACTTTATGACAATATGATAGTTACTTCTACAAAACTATACATACCTAATTTATTATTACATCTTACAAATTATATTATTTATAATACCAATCATTAATATACCTATTAATAAGGTTTATAAAATGTAATATTATTTAATATTATTATCTTTATTATACTGTTTTATTGTATAAAAAATTATAAGTACCCACAATTTGTACAATATATTATATAATATTACTATAAACTATAAGTATTGTGTCATGAGAAAATATGATATGGCATAATTTTTCCAAATTAATTTGACCATCACTTTAACCATGATTAATATCTTATCTTTTTTTCTTAGAAACTTTTTTGGATCCTATGTTCTCATAAACTCTCATCGATTTAATCGATAAGAAAGAAGTCTTAAACACAATGATCCTAACCTTGCTACTTCCATGAAAATATAACCTGCCCACTGCCATGAAACATAATATTCGAAACTCATTCTGCAGACATTTATCTCAACTAGACTATTTTGCCGACAGAAGCATCGTTAACAATTTTAACGATTTTTTAAATTTTTGGACAAATTAGAGTTTTGTCCAATGAGTTTTCGATGATTATAATATTTTGCTTTCGTTTGAACACAACTCGTTTTCGAAACGTCATAAAACATCAAAAGTGTCAAATATCCCATTATAGTATTTTTGTTCCAAACTTACTTTAAAATAAGCAACCGGGAATAGTGGATGCTGGACATGCCAAATATGACACGTAAATTATAATTTTATTATATAGGTCACAGGTATCAACAGAGAATTATTTTATTTTAAATTCATCAATACAATAATTACACAGCCGCTAATTGATATGAAATTGTTAAAAGTAGGTTATAGCATTGCTACCTATTCAATTTTAAACACAAATTAGGAACTGATTATTTTATATTTATTATATAATATAATAATATAGTAATATTTTTGACAACAAGTCCATAGTGGTATTCACAGGAACACCTAATTGACTAATTATTATTATTTTTTATTTTTATATTTTTCCGAGTAAAAATTATATATTATATAATATATTATATTAGTATTATTTAAATTTCGCCTATTATAAAAATCAATAATTAAAATGAAAATTGTAATCTGAATTTCGTTAACATTAAAAAATAAATAATGATAATAATAAAGAAGTTATATACTAATTTTGCTATAATTTAATATTTAAAAGTTTAATAGTAGACTAGAATAATTTAATTAAGTCACTGAGTAATAAATAATTATCATACAACACTATTTAAATTATTCTAAATTATTCTTAAAATTAGAACCATTATGTTTTATCAGTATTCATTATATCTCTTTTTTTAATACCTTTTTTTTATTTTCGTACCTAATTAATTCATAAACAATAATACATTTATACGACATTTATTGAATTTAAATGGAAATTATTTACGTCTTTTCCGTTCTTGATAAATGTGCACGCAATCATATTCAGTCCGAAACTCCAAACGATCGTATAATGTCATTAGTATGTGTGTTTTTAAATACTATAATATATTTTGCCAAATTGTAAAAATCTGTTTTCGACGGCAAATGTTTATTGCGAGGGTCGTAAGATTTCGATTCGCAAATTCTTAATTAATATCGCTTTCCGCAATAATCTGTATAAGTAGGTATGTCGACATAATTATAATGTTTTCATTACATTATATATTGTTTAATCAATAATTCATTAAAATATACTTACTTAACATATTAGTTCACGAGTTAAATAACTATCATGTTATCATTATACGTATTATCGTATCGTATAAATATCGATAGAATTACAATGTTTAACTATAACTATTATAATAATAATAATAAAATTATATTTTAGTTTTTGATAAAATATCATATTATTATTAATGCAATGACGTTTTAAAATGGTATATTAAAATGTAAATTACCGGAAATATTCGATTTCTAATATAGATAACTGAAACAACAATATTATTAATCGTTTCGGTTTATTATAAATATTAAATTAATTAATGTCTTGAACCTTTTTTTAATAACAGTTTCTTGCTTTTTATCTTGTAATACTTCGCAAAAAAAAAATAAAATCAAACGTCAGATAATCCTTAATGTTAACACGTTTTAAATATCAAGCAATATTGGATTTAATTAATTTAAATCTTTAATCATAAGAAATAATTTATTATTCACTATTGTTCGATATATGTTTTTTTTTGCACAAACTATTTTATTTTTTAAAATATTTAAAATGTAAATATCAAACAAACATATTATGTTGTTTTTACATTTATTTATACATTTTAAGTTACTATATTTTATCACCAGTTAAACGGTGGAATAACGGTAGAAGAAAAATAAATACAATATAAATGTGTTGTTTTATTAATGACAATACATTTTTATATATAACTTTATGTGTTATATTATTATAATTTTCATGGTCTCAAAAAAGAATTTATACGAATTTTAGGCAAAATCGTCAATCGTACCCTTGACCTTGGAAGTTGTTAAAATATCATAAATTATTATTTTATAAAAATAACAAATAAATGATAATATAAAATACATGGGAATCGCGTTCCGTACTTGACATTGGACATACATACGTAATACACGAGACTATTTTTAATTTAGCCACGACGAAAATTCGTCGGACTTTGATCCGTACGCTAGTGTATTCATAGTGTGATAAGCCAAGGCCATCGTATTATTTTTAAAACTGCGTATATGACCCGAATATTAGGGGAAAAAAACTTAAAAATATTTTTCGGAATAACGGAACTCATTTGTTCCTCTTATCGCTATTGGACAGAAAAAACACCAAATAAATACGGATAACTTTATTACTAATATGATTATAATATGAAATCAAAATGAATTTAGGTACCCATGTAATAATGATTTTTTCTTCTCAAAGGGAACTGTTTGAGATTATAATTCTCAACTTACGCATTGTACACTCGCATGTTTTTTGACTAATGTCTTAATAATAGTAAGTCAAACATACACCTCTTACAGACCAATAACGATACATGCATTATGCTTATATAGCATTGTAATAATATAATCAATCAGTTATCACATCTATACGACTATTTTTGTAGATAAATTTTATTTTACCATTTTTTCTTATCTAATTGTAACATACCTGAAATACTCGTATTTTATATTTTTGCCTACTATCAAAAAAAAAAAATAAAAATATTTTACACCCGTTTTTTATTCCTCCCATCTTTTAACATTTTATGGTACCCGGTTGACATCAATCAATCGTCAATGGGTTGAAAATGGTTAGGTTATGTTAACTAGAATATGTTGTTTTAGTTAATCTTGAGTTTTAGACCACTCGGTCACGTCCGATATCTTTTTGTCTTATTGCATCCTCTTTAATAATATAGTCTCGACCACACTAGTATTCTTATCCTTGCTAAAATCATCACGTGATGTTCTATCCTCTTGCTCGAATCCATATAATAATAATATCTCGATGAATTATACAAAACGAACAGGGAACTGCGACCTTCGTTTATATTTGTATATTTTCATTCGGCATTCTGACTGACCTGACGAAGGTTGACATTCCGGTATCTCCGAGGATCTCCGTAAAAAATAACCCCTGACCGACGGTCTCATATTATCGTGCACCGTTTCGAGGGATATTTCGCGGGTGTGTTTATTGGTGAACGGAAAACGACATCCCTTTTCATATCCCATTCGAAACGTGTAAATCCCACGACCTGTGCCCTTTTTTATACATACCTACATATATTATAATATTTTCCGTGCATTCGTTTATCGCTTGCTCTCTGCCGTGCCCTGACGGATACCGTTCCCCATGATAAATGTCTGTTGAAACTACAACGGGCAATAGTATTGTTATTATCGCGTGGGTCGTCCCCACAGGTAAATGGACGCAACGTCGAGTCAAAAAACCATCGTCGTCGTCGTCGTCGTCGCCCGACCGAATCGTTCGACCCATCAATCAGTACCCCACTTCGACCGCCACTGACGACCATCATTCTTCCTTCCTGTGTTTAGGTGTCCCGTATGTTATGCACAAGTACAAAACTACAAAATAATAACATTACAAACATACGTTTATTATATATTATACAATATAATATTAATATACACAACAGCAAGGTTAGGATTGGTATAAAAGTAAGGTAGTACATTGTATAATATGTTACTATAACGTCTAAAACCACGATAGTGGTTGTGAAGAATGTTCTTCATCGTCGCCTATAACGATTCTCAACAACCATAATAATTAAATAATTATTATTATACAATATGCACGTTTAGTATGTTTTTATATTATAGCAGGGGTGTATTTAAATATTTTTTTTGGAGGAGGCTGACGCACTAAGTAAAAAAGCTAAGTATAGAGTTATTTCTAATTCTGATCTAAGTCTAAACCTTAAAATGTTACCCAATTTCCAATCTATTAAAAACAAGGCTTATAAATTAAGTATACAAATTGAATTGTTATATTATACTTGATTATTGTTAGTTAGAAAATTTCAAATTGGGAAATCATAAGTCATATAAAATACATAATAATATAGAAAATAGAATTCATATCTCATGATAATAATTATAAGAACAGTAAAACAAATTAATATATTAAATTTAAGTTTCTCTATTTTCCACACTGTAGAAAAAAATATCGGGGAGACTTTAGCCTCTCAGCCCTCCCCTTAAATATGCCACTGTATTATACTATATTAGTTCATATTTTAATATTTTTAATAATATTATACAAGATGATTATATAATATCATTCATTTACGAAGGCGTGTCAATATCATATTGTATAAAAATCTAAATAATGTACAAAACCTATTTTATGATAACGAAGTCATAATATTTATTTTTATCTTTGCTTTTGTACGTAATAATGTGAGATAGTACAAAATGTTGGTATACTATACGACATAACTATCAAACACACTACATTATCAGTGTATAATAGAATTAAAAAAAAAAAAAATCAAAATTTATATACCTTATTAACATAATACAATGAATTTTTCTTTTAGGTATATGGTACAATAATAACTTTATTACAGTTTAAGCAAATTATAACAATAATGTGAAAATTAAAAATAAATATTGAGATTCATATACTTTATATCAAAAAATAAAAAATACTTAATATCCTCATAAAAATTCCGTGCTCTATTCTTATATATGTACATAGAAATTGTCACAACTACGATAGTGGAAATCCACTTACGAATATAAACTGATGATTGAATTCGGTAGTTTATCCGACACCAAATCCGACTGAAGGTCGAACTTTGCTTTAGTATATTCCGATATTCGGTATTTTTTTTATTATGAGTTGTTCAGTAAATATACAATATATTATACCCTCGCTTCACGTATGTTCTAGATATCACGTAAAAATATTATGATATACGAGTTATTTTCCATACATGTATAATATTTTATTATTATTTAGAACATTCTCGTTTGAATTGTCAAATGAATACATTATTTATAAGGTTATGTAATTTTTTTTATCAAAGTTAATTTATAAATTTAAAACTCATTTATATAACATGTTTTATACTAGAAGGTATTGTAATATATTTTACGCGTTGTATAGTGAGTGCACCTATACCAACCGTTCTAAATAATTATCAATAATACCGATTCGACACAGTAGTTTTGATTAGATACCTATCTACAAGACTATACAACAGTTCAATGATTGAAATTTCAATTTTTACGTAGAAAGTATGTATAGTGTTATTATCATCTATACATTTAATAATACAATAAATAATAATGTTATAGATATACCTACTACGAAAAATGTTGATTTCATACAAGCAATATAATATTATAAAATAATAAACATTAACTATTTGTCAATTAAATAATTTGTATAATTAATAATAACTATGGAATTTTTTCCTAGGATTCGATTTGATCAGTCGTCTGTGTGTATTTGTTTTGACTTTTTGAATATCATTACACGATCAAAACTCGTGGTAATAAATAAACAAATTTCCATAACTTGATACATTTACAATTAAATATGTTGTTTATTGTTTTGTAATAGATAATAATATAATATATAATATACATATATGTTACATCTAAACTATAAGGTATTTCGTTGTATTTCATTGTTATAATATGATAAATACATATTTTATTATTGCCTTGGACGTCAGTTTTTAAATTAAATTTGTTGAGACTTGGCCAACTCTATTTTTTAATGAAAATAATATAAATTTGTCAGTTAGCTGTTATTTTCCATCCTAGATCCGAATGCCATCAGTAAAATGCGCAATTATTATTTTTATAAGTGTTAAAAATGTAAGAATGTTTATAATTGAAATTTTGTGTACCATTTGAAAATATTATAACATATTATGTAGATGACATTAAAAAGATGAAATTATTCAATTCGATTATTATTTTCAATATTTTAAATTATTAAATTATTTTAGTGCCAACCATAAATTTTTATATTGTAATAATTGACTCTCCAAGTCCCCAACTCGCGACATTAAATGTCTAAATTTATTCAACACGATTAAAAAATAAAAATTAATACGAATGATTCGAATTCGAATGATATACATACATTATCTTATTATATAATATAACAATATTAATTCATTAATTTCAAAACATTATAATCAAACTAAACCAAACGGTTTTGAAATGAAAATATTGTATATTTTAACTTTTAGTAGAATAAGTTGTTATTAAATATTTCAAGTTAAAATAGCATAATATACGTAACCATAATGATATACGAATAGTTTGCATAAAATGCGGAATTCAGAACATTTATTTATTTTCATTTAAAGGAATGTATTTTATTTTTACATTAAATCAAATTACTAAAATTTGTTATTTGTATAAAATACTGTTAAATAAAACTCATCCATTAGAAATTATAGTAGGTAAATACTTATTTTAAAATTAGTTTTTTTTTTGTGTGTCGTGTTATTTTAGCGATGCTTTCGGCGATCGCATGCATATATTTACATAACTACGATTTATTCCTGGCTAGAATATTATCTTACAATACTAAATAATAAATAAATAATTGAATTAAGTCATTAATAGTTATTATTAGTTTATTACGATGGAGAAATTATAAAAACAAAAGTGTAATAAATCAAACGCACATAAATTATATTATTTTTGTTAAACAATATTTTTCTAGTGATAAATTCAAAACGTCCTAAAGATCAACTTAAAACAACTTTTGTAATAAAATTCGTATTAAAAACTGCATTGAAAAAAAATTAATCAATAATTTTACCAAATAAAATTTACATAATTATTTTTAGAACATTACTTAATATAAAATGTTTATGACTGATAAAAGCACGGATAATTAAATTATTGCATCAATATAAAATAATTATTATATTATAATATGAGTATAGTATTGTAATGTAAAATGTTGATAATATCAATATTATTAAACATAATAATAAATATTATAATAATTTGTAGATACTAACAAATGTTTGATAATAAATAATAATAATTGTGTGTTTTTTATTTTCGTTATGAAATCACATTTGCCCTGTTAAAGACGGCGTTTCCAATATATTATAATAATGTGTTATGTCTGTGTTGGTTTTTTCAACACTTTTTTTTTAAAACGTTTTCGCATTACTAATAACACAATCGTTGCGTAAGTACTATTAAAAAAAAAACCTTAATCGAAAAAAAAATTTTAATAATAATAACAACAATACATATTATTATATAACAATATAATTGTAATATATCGTTTACCGTATTCCTCTATTGTAAAAAAAACATTGATATTTTGTTCGCAATAATTTTCCACTGATGCTCGGGCCGCCCGTGCGTGCGATGTGTATTGATATTGTAAATACAGACAGTTTATCGTAGGTATCAAAAACTATTAATATTTATGTGCCATATTTCGGTGTTCTGATGTCAATTGTAATGCTAAATAATAATATTATATTAATAATTTTCTACGCTTGGTTATGTAATACAATAATACTAATATACTTTATTTTTCATTTTTCAATTGTTCAATTTGTTCGTGATGTTTTTCTCAAGACGACGATTAATATTGTTTTTAATTCTCGAGTTTATAATAGAGTGTCATAAGGTTGACGGTATTGAAAATGAATACCGGTTTGAATCGGTATACCGATAATACCGAAATTTACAGATTTACCAAAATACCGATATAACATAGGTATACCCATTACTAAATATATAGGTATGTCAGCAACTTTGTGATACGCAGATGTCATGACGGCCACTGGCAGTAAATTCATTGTCAATTATTATCAATAGCAAATAACAGTAATAATTGGTCACACGCACTGCCAACTGAGATTTTCTTTCATGAAATATCATGGAATAATAATACATGCGCAAACTTTAACAACATTTTACAAAGTTGCTGACATACCTATATATTTAGCCATGGGTATACCTACCTACTTTCTAAATAATAATTACGATATATTCTCATACTTAACTTCTTAGATCTTAATTTCTTATATTAACTATTATTATTATTTCAGTGTTAATCGGTATTCTATATGACACTTGTTGTAGGTATTACACGATATTTCGGTATTACACGGTAATTCGGTATACCGTTCAAGCGTTATAAACGGTATACCGAAAAAACCGTCAACCCTATAGTGTCATAGTTTATAGCCTAAGTTGTTATCTATTGTTGATCTAAAAGCCGTAATGAGACTCTAAATGTTTAAACAGAAAACAAATTCCGATTTATTGGCGGGAATAATCAAAATGTTGCAAAATAAATAATATGAAATCTCGACTACAAGATGATGATCGTATAACGACAATAACTATTATTAAATTTTATTTTATTATATCAACTATTAGTCACTCATTCCCGTGATATTAAAATAATCCTCGACGCCCATCATTGTTTTAACAGCTGATGATTTTTTTTTTATATACTATTCGCAGCATTCGGTTTACAGTTTTACACTTATACACAAACACGATTATTTGTATTTCGTATAATACAAACATACATAGGTATAATAAAATATAGATGACTGGTATTAATGGTAGTGGTATAAATGGTATGACAATTTTGTACTGTTAATTAATATTATCAATATTTTAATTCACATTCACGATGCCAACTGTCCGGTCAGGTTAGGGTTAATTTATAATAAACGAATAGTTTAAAGAACCAAAATACATATATTAAACAATGTATGCACGACGAGGGAAATATAATATATCGATTATAGACTTGATGGTCAAGTAAATCGAAAATATCGTCGTTGAATACCTATGATCAATATTTCACACAATAAATAATTTATAGACTTGATGGCGGCCGACGTTACGTTGTTGATTTTATGTTTTTACATAAAATTATAAAAAAAAAAAAAATACTAAACGAGTGCGTTGAATAGACGTTTTGATTATACTTTTTGATATTTACTGAAATATTATTATCTATTAAAGAAAAAACCCTTTAAAATTAATTTCAATCTATCGAATAATTATTCTATTTTTGTGTATACGTGTAGTACATTATATTATTGTAAAACAAACTACATTATGTTTATACACGTGATAAAATTTTGGAACGGATTATCAGTATAATATATTGTATATCTGAAGAGTTTCGCTCAGAATCGTATTTTTGAATACAAAAATAAGTCGAGTTCGAGTAAGGGTTATTTGTATTTTTAAACACAAGTATTCGACTTGAATGGAGTACTCAACTGAGTTATTAAAAAAATTGATGTAAAAACTAAAAATATCTTAATCTATTATCTATTAAATAATAAACAAATATATTTGTATATGTTACTATATTTAATAATATAACCTAACCTAACATAACCTAACCCTGCAATTTAAATGTACACTGAAAATATTCTACTCGTGCAGTTTAAAATACTTTAGATATTCGAAATCGAGGTAACTCAATAATTGTCGAGTACTTGCCAATTTTCGGGTACTCGACTCGACTCCAAAAAAATATTATTCGACTCGACATTTGAATTTCTGGCACAGTCCATTAGTTATATACATATTATCGTCATTCCCATGGTCCAAATATTTATCACATAAGGAAAACTGATTATTATAACATTTCAGATCAAATGTATTATTTAGTATTTACACTTTGTATTTTGTAGAAAAGTCCAGTAGAAATATTCTTTAATTATAAATTATGTGGTGACTACTCAACCGCTTTAACTTGACCCATCCACTGAAATACGAATAAATACAATCTAAAGGAAAAATAAAAATACAATACCTATTTGAATGTTCATTTTGTAAATATGAATAAATTCCAGCGTATCCGATGCCTTTGTGTGCATGTATTATTTCGATATAATTCGATATAACGTCTTGTGGGTTGTATTTCATAAAATATAAAATGATTTATGTAGGTATATATAGAAAATAGTAGGTAGTAACATTTTTGTCGCGAATTAACTGCGATTCGTTATTTTTGTAGATTCGAATTGGTAATAAATCGTCGAAATGGAAGACCATAATAATAAATATTTTTAGACTATTTTATGCACGTCACACTGTAACAGTATTATATTATTTAACGTGATAGATGTCATTGGCACGTGTGACTTACATACTGATCCTATTAAAAACTTCGAAAAAATAGAAATAGAAATTTATACGTGTTTGCCACCGCCAGTAGTGCTTGACGATTGCCCGTAACGACAAAACGAGATTAGATTTGAATATTTGATATTATATTATTTTGATTTCGCGTATATTCACCTGCAGCGACGGTAGATTGGATGTACCTATTCAATTTCGTCACAAGTTTACGTGTTGCGAATACAGAATCGATCTAGTGCGCTTCCAAGTAGTCTTATTTAATAAATTATATGATTGTATCCTAAATCATTCTCATATTATTTGATTTATATGTAAAAATACGGCCAATTTCGCCTTTAATATTTTCAATAAATTCATGCGATATCAATATCGTAATTGTTTGACTGGCTGGAAGTAAATTAAAATATACATTGTTAACAATTTTAAATATATAATAATATGATTCAAATTTCGATTACGTTTCTACATGATTTATTAAAGTACATTATTGGTCTTGTAGCCAAAAAGTGGTTATTCACTTCACTCATTCGAGACGTTGTAGTTAATAATGTCTTGTTTTGAAATGTCTTATTTTTCTTCTTCTGTACAACACGATACATACATGCATAAAAAACGTCAAGTTTTTTTCATTTCTAATTAATATGCGAGTTATAACAACTATTCAATTAGGTTAGGGAGGCTGTTTCCAGTTATAATATTATAATTACCAAACACGATTTATGAAAATTGTGAAAATATTAATGCAAATTACACGTCAGCTAATTGATAACATATTATATTTGGTGTGAATGTGAGAGCCGTGACATGTCCGTCGACACGATAAATTATAATATTATTATATTACAATATTATATTTTTAACATTTTCCAACACAATCGCGGGAGACGGAATATGGTCGTTATCCGACGATCGATATATAATTTAACGTACTATCGTACGGAAATATTATTACCATCACCGATCACTATAATAATATTTTCTAATATTTGTAGTCGGCGTCGGAACATAATTAATCATAACATTATTTTGACAATCGTTTAGATCTTCTCTGAATTCGATGATTTTCAAAAGTACCGTCTTGTTCGCCGCGGTTTTATCGCGTATTAATCCGTAATTAATTTTTATTATAAATGCGTCGTATTATTATTTCGCCGAATTTGCACGTCTACGAATCGGTCGCGGTGTTATTTTCGCGCGACTCGCACGCGCCTCACTATTTCTTCCCGTCACCACTGCCGGTCCGACGCCAAACGAATTCCGTACACGCGTGACGCACACGTGTGAGCGCGTATAATCGACGATGCCACCGAAAGCACGTCGGATGTTCGGCACGCGTCGGTCACAAAACCCTTTCAGCGCAGCGTCCGACGCTGTGCCACCGAAAGTCCGTGTGGAAAATATTATATTATTTTAATATTTAATGTACAATATTAGATTAGTATCGTTTGTTATTATTTTGTAATTTAATATCCACCGAGTACCATCTACTACCTTTCCTTTAAAATGAGCCTTATATGAATAAAAAACATATTTATATAAAAAAAAAAAAGATGAACACAATGATCTTAATTTCAATAAGAATTTTGTTGCCTTCCGTTCTGGTGAACACACTCACCTTCTTATAAAGTTGTATTTCAGAAATTATCCGGATAAATTCTTGCGAATGTTCTTCTCGTTTATTACTTTATTAGTTAATGGAATTGAAAACCTATTTTACGTTTCACATCTCATTTAATTCTACATTTAATGTGAAACTAAATGCGTCGCGTGATTTCTCGTTCGTCAAAATCCCATTTTTATTATCGTATATTTCACACAATTTGCGGAATTTTAGACTCTACTTAATCGTAAATATCTAAAAAATTGTGCAACTCATGAAAATAGTGGTTTTGAGGGGCTGTTAAACCTAAATGGGGAATTAATTTTCCAATTATAAAATAATAATTGAAGCATTTAATATAATAAAAGAACAAATTCATTAAATCTAATAGTTGTTTCGTTATATTATTATTTTAATACTCTTTAAATTACATATAATCAATATAATTATACTTAAATCGGAAAAAAAAAATTTTATTTTGAAAAATGGAGTCCCACGATCGTCAACATCCCCTAAATTTATTTCTCTATAAAATGACTAGGGATGAGAAATCCCATGACAATAAATGTAAAACTAAATAAAATGGATTATGCATTTTGAAAGTGTAAAGTATGATAGATGGTATAGACTATAAATTGTATACCACTCACTAACATAAGATCATTCTTAAAGTTGGGGTAACTCTGTAAGTTGTAAAAAGGCTAGGATTTTTTTCGGGGGTGCCAAGTGGTACAGGTACATATTAATCATGGGTAAGGAGCTATATTGACAGCGGAGCCTGAATAAGGAGCTTATTAGGTGCGTTATGTGTTTAAATGCTTATCTCATTATCTGCCACAACAAAGTTTTAAATAGTCAGCACCATTTATTGAGAATTTTTCATTATACGTGTAAAGGAGATCAATAGTCACTTTACACCCTACAGTATTTATAAATTTATAATCAATGATACCCAGGGACACTTAATAGATTTATTCCATTAGTTACTTATTCTAGACTATAACATAATCAATTAATAATAACGAGCAATGTTGTGTTTATAAATAATATATTAACTCTTAAATATTGCAAACTATTGATAAAACAGTATAAAACTTATGAAAATATACACAGCACAAAGTCGGAAATTCATTAAAATTTTAGAAGGGACTAATATTTTTAAGATCAATATAAGCAATGGAGGATTCATAAATATATGTAAAGAACAAACAACTTTTTAGTGGGCGAATAGAAAAGTTAGAGGCTAAGCCCCCAAGCCCCTCCCCATTTTCGCCTATGACACAGCAAATCATTAAACCAACTACAATTAAGCATTACTAACTTAACCTAACTTATCTATATAAATATTAAATACATCACAATATCATAATAGTATCACAGTTCACAGACATAAATATAGATCTACACAACCATGATGACTGAATAGATGAAATTTAATAAAATAATCCGTAAAACCCATAGAGTATTGACTATGTGGTAAAATTTCATAGAAATTAAAAAAAATAAAACATAAAAAAAACCGTAGTCAAAAGTGTAGTTAGAGAGAAAAACACGCTTTTTTATCATAAAAATAATTATAAAAACAGCTGATTTTTTTAATATAATTCAAATATAGCAGTATGTTTGGGTTTTGTGACTTGTTAACTGTAATTGTTAGCCGCATAATAAGTATTATTATACAATTTTAAAAATGTTGTAGAAGACTTAAGCACCATCTTGACCCCCCCCCCCCCCACCCAGCGACGTCACAGTAGTTGTAACATTATGATCTTATTTAATATTTTGCTTTTGTATATACTGTGCTATGTTATTTCAATAATGTGTAAGGCACTAAAGCGTAAATATTTTCGCGACACGTGTGACTTCTGCCAATTATTTAAAATAAAATGAATTAAAATTGTAACACGTGTAACACCATTATCAGATGACGTTTTACAATAAGACCACGCATTACGCATAATAAATATTACATTCTTTAAATTTTGTAAAAAGTGTTTAAATGTTAAACGTTGTATAACTATGACGTAGTAAGGATGTTATCGAGGATATTTTCGTACTTAGATAGTTTCGGAAAATTAGTTTAATTCCGAAATTAATAGACCTAGCGTAGAATTATGACTACTATTTATAATAAATTTACAAAAACAACTAATATCTAGCACATGACATTACTTAACCGTATCGAAAATTTATGATTTTTACAAGCCTTTAAAATTAGTGAAAAATTCAATTTCTATCACTTTATTGTTATTTATTGTTGCAGTTAAAATCGATGTAACAACTTCTATTATAGATAATGTTGTTCATATTTTGTTATACACAAATGTCGTATATAAGTAGATATAGGTGGAAAATCACTGAGCATATTTAATTACATTGGATCTTGTTAAAATTACACCGGAAAAGTCCAAATGTTTTCAATTTTTCATTTTTAGAACCATTTGGTATTTTTAAGAAAAGAGAAGACATCATTAGAATAGTTAAGTACAATCATAATTGCCCGCATATTTTATACTGTTTGTTTAACGGGAAATAACAATATCACACACCTTAGAAACATAAATTGCAACATTTAAAATAATTTAATAATTGGGTACTTTTACAAACAACTACTAAAGTACTTTGAAATAATATAAAGAAATGAAAATTGTCCATGCTTTTCGGTGTATTTTTGTAAAATAAAATCTAAAAATGTTTTTCTTAAATTAAATGAGTATAATAATAAAATATATCATCATGGTCAAATGACATTTTACAAAAAAACCTCACTGTAAATGTTCTTCTCATTAATTTGTTAAATAACATGTGTTCTTTAAACTCCGAGTTCAACTAACTTCATAGTTTAATTTGTGTGCAGACGCCTAGTCGCCTAGTCGTATTATTTTGCTATATTCATCGTAAGTAAAACAGATACAGTGAATACCAGTATCCTTTAAAATATTGTTTTTTTACAATAAATATGATTTTATAATAATATATTATACAATATTCTGTCAACCAAATAAATACTTTTTCGTTTGTTTGGTCATTACTAGATGTTTAGAGGTTAGGTTAAAAAACTAGAAAAAATCTATAAATTGTAAGTATTATGAAATTGTTTTCTATGAAATATAATATTGAAATGTCAGATGAATAGTTACGAGAGTGGGCTAGTCAGTATGTGGAGCACTAAAGTATATTATATTTTCATACATTTTAGGTATATTGTGATTTTCGAGATAGTATATTATAATCATCATAATGTTACGGATTTACGATATTTCGCATCAGTTTGTTTTGAAAAGAAATGTCAGGAACTCAGAGAGACAAACAAATGTACATAATAAAGTTATAATAATTATAATATGTTCATAGAATATTAGCTATAAAATATAAATGTATAATATTGTTTGAGTAGGTATAACACGGAAGTATACAAAAATGAATAAAATATATTATAATTCATTAAATGTGTCTTGTGTATGTATACATGTTATCATATAATTTATACATAGGTTAGGTTAGATAGTTTTTATTTTTAAAAATTAATTAAACAATTATTTTTAAGTAAAAATTGTAATCTATTCAAAATTAATTTGCACTTTTGCCTTTTGCGTCTACTATCGTAATTGCAGTATTTTATTATTTCAATTGTTTACACATTAATTCAGTTTTCATATTATTAATCTATATAATTTATAGCATTATAGTCATCATTTCTATGATGGGTGAAAATGCGGAATACTAGTTTGATAAAATATATAATAATAATAATATTATATTATGCTATCTCTTGTTCCCGTCCAAATAGGAAATAATTATTCATTATTGTATAATTATCAATTTAATATACAAATATCAGTACCAACAGACTAATAAGTCATAATTTTCATTAGATTTCCCAAACATATTGAAATATCAAGAAATTTTACATATAATATTAATATTTACTTGAGTTTATGATCAAAAATATTATTTATTATTCATTATTCATTATTATAATGCATACCTATTTTACAAAAAGTGTTTTTTTTTTAATATACTGTTTAATTGGTTATTTGGTAAATTATTGAAATTTGAATACTAATGAAAATACGTAGATAAGTAAAAGACAAAATATATTTTTCCCAAATTTAACTTTACTTCAAGTATAGGTTTTATAGAAAATGCCTAGTGTATAAAAATGAATTATTAATAATAGGTATTAAGTATTAACCTATTGTAAGTTTTACATTTCTATATATTGTATAATTTAAATTTCTAAATTTTTATTATTAACAATTAAACGTAATTTGTATTGTTGTTTTAGAAATCTACTATATATAAAGGTTCATAATACATTGTGAATGTGGGTGTGTACAGGGGGGGGATGTATACAGGATGCCTAGAAAAATTGAAAATGTTTTTACAATATCGTATGTATAGAGCGTTTACAAACTGCCTAGACACACTGTGTATATTATTTCGTGCATAATGGTCAATGACATTGGTTAATTTAAAAATTTAATTCCGCTATTGAATTATTTTCGCCTATTATTGTTTCATGATGTCGCAACTCAGGGTTATAATTTAATATAATATTATATGAATAATTGTTGTTTACATTATTTGTATTATTTTTCACTTTATTTAATGACTCCTGAATCTATATAGTTTTAAATACCAAGTTTATTCAACAAACCAAATACTTTGTTAAAGAGAAGAATTTTAATTTGTTGTGTTATCATAACCGATAAGAACGTGGTATTATAAAGTGTAGTTGTAGTAATATTATACTCGAAACTCGCAAGTTTTATAAACTAATTAATTGTTGCAAGCGTGAGTGTACTTAATGATAAAGTTTCATACGAGAATTGTATTGTTGTAAACTATATAATGTATAATGTAATATATATTTATTCATTTCTGTAATAATATTTACATTATAAAAAGTACCATTTATTGATTTACTTACCAAAATAGTAAACTATTTAAAATTAATAATGTTTGACGTGTGTAGATATAATGTATATAGATTTTTTTAAGAGTGGGTAGTGTTCCGGATTTCAAAAATCGTATAATATTCTCTATTGAACACGGGAAAATGCATTACGGAATTGAGTGATAATGACCGGACTAACAATCAGACAAAAGTATAAAACCATCGTTTTTCGATTCGAGTTTATCATTGTCATCTGACAAATTGGGTGTTGATTACAAAGATTCCATTAAAAACAGCGGCTGATGTACCTAATCGAATCGACCCGTTGTAAACAGATGTAGATACTTCAATACGTCAGTAGAAAAGTTTTAATCAACGATAAAACATAAATGGAACGAATTCAATACTAACGTAAATAATGTGTAATGTCCTTTTATATATGATTATATTGTGTAGCACATATTTATTCACAATATGTCCCATACACATATAATATAATATTCTAGTTCTATAACAATAATTAAAAACGATAGAAATATTTTTATTTTTAAATATTATTAAACGTGTTTTACGTAATTGAATTTGATTAGTAGCTATTTATTTATTTTTATTATTTTTAATTGTCTATATGATAGTATAATATTTAGTTACATAAAATACTATATTAAATGGTTACTAATTAAATTATTTTTAATGATTAAAACCTATTCTGTTGGTCTTCATTAGTGATTACTAATTATTTTTCAACTATTTAATTTTCACCTTATAGATTTTTATACTATTATAATATAGATGCATACTGTTTATGTAGTAAGTTAAAATAATAATAAAACCTAATGTCATATCTTTATAAATAAGGTTGTGGACTTCTTGTTCTTAAATATATCAATTATGTATGCATTTATACACTTAAACAACAAGAAATATACACTTAAAATATGATCTAAAACAATTTATTTAAAAATGTTCATTATTTAATTTACAATAAAAATATTACATTTTTTATTTGTAAATTTAATTCTAAATTGTAAATTATTATTTTTTATTCACGAATTATGAGTGACAACTACAATTTCTTCCCCACGTTGTATATTAGGTGTGATATTATATACGGTTATAGTGTTTGCTTATGTGACCACATATACTGTCGATTGTGTATTTTTTCCATGTGTTTTCTGTTACAGGTACATAATATACGAATATAATTTTATCGGAAGTGTAGGTGCATCTATTATAAACTATATAGTATGAGTTGAAATAATAACATAATATTTTAATATAATATTATGATTGTATTTTTGATACGTACTAATTTAATTTTGCACGACACTTTTCCAAATGTCAATATTTTTAATTGTTTAAACATTGAACAATTTCAAAATATGTTCTTAATTTTTTCATTACATTCAAATATACATTTATATGCAAAATAAAATTTGAAATATAACATTTTATATTATGAAACATATTTTTGTAGATCACATTGTTCTGTGTCATTTTTAGCTAAATATACTTATAACTAAAAATGAAAATAAAACACAATTAACACGAGTGATTACATTAGGTATACGTTAAACTTATATTGTGTACCTGAAATTCACAGAAAAAGTTAACACGCAATAAAAATAAATAAATGTAACTCGCTATTTACGCTATAAAAAAAATTATAAATTATTAATTGTAATTTATTAATATGTAACGAACTAACAAGTGTTTTATTAGATATAATGGACAAACAAGTACATAAAAAATCTATAATATGTACCTAAATTTGTTATAAATAAGTTTATTCGACTTATTGTATTATATAAAAAAATTGAAATTTTTCATATTGAATTTTATATTTGTATACTGATGAATGATGAACAAATAAAGTCAAAGAAAATCATTAAAGATAAAGAACAACATTTGTTTATTATTTATTTACTATAATATGATAATTATTATAATATTATGTAGGCGTACCAATAATGTCTGAAAATAACTCATCATTGGATTTGTTGAACCGGGTGATATTTTTAGTTTATACGTTTACGAATTTACACAGTAAATTATTGTTTCAATTTTTATTATTATTGATTAATTTTAATACCTATATATAAATTGTTAGTGTGTTAGTTTTTATCTAATTGATATATTATTATTTATTATTGAAATTAGATATCCTGCTTGTATTAAATAATTCGATTCATTGCAATATTCTAAAGACCAAAATAAAATTGAATATTCATATGAGGAAACATTTTGTTTTTCTTACTTTGTAATATGTATAAAGAACATATATATATATATATATATATATATTAATACAATATTATATAAGTTAAAATAATACATCCTAATCAAATTATTATGTGTATATTCAAATTGGACTTACGAGGTTAATAATTTTGTATTCTTTAGCAACGACTATCATCAGAGAAACAACTTGTTTACTATATTGCTGACTTCAGATCGTACAGGTCATGGATAATATATTTATTATTATATAATAAAATATTTTTGATTTTTATGTGAAACAGTAATGCTTATGGGTTCGTTATAGGCTATTCTAGAACTGTTTCAAATACAATTTTTTATTATTTATCATATATTTTGTTATTCACATTTTACTTAAGCGGTGTATTTAACTGACGACGCTCGTGAATCCTTCAAATAATAATAAAAAACAATAATAATGTCTGAATTGACCTTAAACCTTGGCCATAGACGATAGATCGTCACGCCATAGGAATTAGAGTCAACTTATTATTTTTTCTGGATCTTTCGCCGCACGCCCTGCAAATGTAAAAATAACGACAGTAAATCAATGTGAAGCGGTTTATTTTTCTCGCGCGTAAACAACGTTGCGCATCGGTATAGTATTGAAATATTTACAGCTCGCGTCCGAATTTCCGTGGTTGACGAATAGTTTGATTTAATATAAATAATAATATTATTATTAAAAATAAAAGTATATTATGCAACTCAGTGGTCCGCGAATAACGCTGTGCGACTTATATTTAAAACCAATATACAACATTTATTTCACATAAATTATTTTATTTTAATTGACATTGTTGTCCGCGCAATTGAATAAATATCAAATAATTCGGTAACTCGATTCGAACGCGACAATGGTTAATTGATCATGATTTCATATCGTCGTCCATAATAATTATAAGGATTTGTTGATTAATTGACAACGTACACAAAATGTGTTACCTAGAATAATATTATAGTTAACATTATAATATATTACTATTCATTATACTTAAACGAATACGTACTATACCTACGCGGTCAAACACAATTTAAACGAATTATATTTATATATATTTTTTTAATTTTACGCCACTCTACTCGTTTCAATCCACATCCCATACTATATCCAGGTTCAAACTTACAATACGGTCGTACGGGTGTTTAGAAATAAAAAATCAATAATTGTTACTTAGGCGATCGACGTAAAGTCAATGGTTTTTTCATAGCCGTTCACAGACATAAAAAATAATTATGGACGTCGTTTATTTATTGAAATTCTTTGCACATGTTTTTACAAGTGACTTAGCGCACGCAATTGGGCAGTAGCCATTTGAAAAATACGCGTGCGTTCGAGTCGTTATTTTACTGCTGTAACGTTTCCAATGTTTATTGCTCGTCAGCTATGATTGTGGTATAACATCATTACATTGTTGATAAGAAAATATTCTACGGGCCAAAAAAAATATACGTATACGACAACGAAGATGTATAGAAAACATATCATATATTCACGTTTTATTTTAAAATTACATAGCTGTCTTTTCTTCACAGTGATATAGGTATACGAGAGTTAATATTATAGCAGACGTAGATCTAGTGTAAGCAGGATAGGGGCTGTATCGTGTAGCTCTCTTCTTAAACATTGATATTGTAAGTCAAATATAAAATATTAGTACTTACAAAATATGATATTATTTGCAATCATACCTTAGAATTTAGTTCAAGTCTCCTATTTATAATTTCTAAATTCACGTCTGAAAATAGGTATGCTATATTTAAATTTTTTCATACTCGCACTCATGGTTGAAACATACATTCTTATTAAAAATTTACAAATAGGCTGTATCACTATATCAATTCAAAATAAAATGGCAGTGTAGGGTGCACAGTGCTGTCACAGAATATAATCAGTTGTATTATCAATGCAGCACGACTAATTTTACAGTTTTATCACGTACTGTTCATTATTACTGATAATGTAGAATTATAGATATTATCATGACATAATCTTTAACCTACCAACAAACTTGTTATTTTATTTGTCTTATCTACTTTAGTGCATAACCACAGTACTCTTTAAATCTTCAGAACCCACAGCCGCATCCTTTACGTGTCATATATATTCCTTATCCAAATTAAACAAATATATTTTTCAATTAATTTGAACCAATGAGGACAACGGCCCATACGCTACCATTTTATTACCAGTAAGTGAAAAAATGACATACTGAGGTTAGGTTCTGTTACACTGAAATCTAATCATGTCTTAGTTGACTTTCTTATCATAACGATATGTTGTATCGACAACTATCGTCCGTATCGTTACACTTTTTTACTATTAATAATGATACTAATTAAATAATAATGCGCCTGCATTTTATTAGAGATATTTATCAAATCTTAATGCAGTAAAATAAAGCAGCTCTGTAATGGATCCAATTACACAACAAATTATAATTCAATCATACTGAATAAACAGAAAGTTACATGTTTATTCGGTCATTATAAGACCTTATTAAAACAAGAGAACAATAACTTTCAAACTCGTAGTATAATATAATACAGCGTACCAAATATAATACCTAATATAATATACTGTTTTCCGTATTTAGATTTTATGATAACATTATATTATACAGTTCTTAAATACATGTGTATGTGGGTAGTTCTAAAAATAAATATTTATACTTATAATAATGTGTTAAAAAAGTTTTATTTAGTAATAATAATTAACAATGTTATTTTATAAATTGGTCATTATTTATGTGAATTTCGTAAGCTTATTTAATATTGTATACCTATTTACTCAATAACTGGTATAGATATAACTTAGTAGATGTAAATACCTTTATGCATTTTACAACTATATAAGTAAATACTATTATACAATAAGTACAGATTGTAAACTTTAATAGGAATTTTATGAGAGATTTATAATAAAATAGTAATATTAGTCTTGCCTCAAAATTTTGTTTTACTAAGTACCTATACTATAATATATTACTACTAGGTATAGCTAGTACCTAAAATACTAACCTTTAAAATACAAAACATACTACAATATATAAATTTAATATTATATCATTACTAAGTAATTATTTATTTATCTATAGATAATAAGAGGAGATCTAAAAACGTAATAAAAGCACATAAATAATATAAAAAGGCGAATTTAAAATAAATGTTCTTACTTAACTGTAAGAACTAAAAATGTTTACTAGTTTACAACAGCTATACATTTATTATTATCTTACCAAGCGTAAAATAATATGATATAATCAAAATTGATATATTATTATAACAATAATAATTTTTTTTTCTTAATTTAAGTACACTAATCGCGTTTTTTCTTAACTATCTGTTTAATTGAAAATACACGAGTTTCATTCTTGCAATCGTCGTCGACACTCGACTTATGAAATTATTAAATAACTATAATTTAATGTATTACATACCACAGTACCTAATATCTACATGTTAATATTAATATTTATATACATCTCTGATGACCCCGATAATTATAAATTATAGAATTATAAAATTGGAAAAAACAAATGTGTAATGACGTGTTTGTGTGTTTACAATTTTTTATATAATAATGTGCATTTATAGTTATAGTATGATGTATAAATTCATATTTTGTTTGTTATGGATAGTTTGATTTAAGTTTTTCCGTCAATTCTTTTGGATAATATATTATATTATTATGCACAATATTATATCAACGTATTTCTGTATTTTTTTTTTTTACATTTAGATGGCATTTATTTTTTACCTGTTAATACAGTTATTATTTTTGAAATATGCTAATTTAGTGCGAAACTGTTAATTAATTGATCTTAAACAATTTTTATTGACAAAATCCTTTCAACTTTGTGCAGTTAATTGTTACATCGTTCTGGATATCAAAATCAAACTATGTATCATGTGTAACATTACGTATAGAACGTTTCTATAATCAGTAATAATTATAATTTAAAAAAATAATGTGTGATAAAAAGAAACATTATTGAATTTTTATTCGAATATCACGTATCACAAATAATACAGTAGGTACTATATATTGTTAAACGATATAACTATAACTGGGCGTGAACGATAAACCATAATATTGTAATAATTTATGTCTTATACAAAATGTGTTTATGTAATTTATTGATTATTAAATAGAATTATAGTTTATAAAATATATAATATATTCTACTTTTGTTAAAATATGTAATTATTTTTAAAAGAACAGTTGATAATTTGTATAATGCAGTTTAATTTGATAGAAATGGAATTATGTAAATTGTAAAATATAATATGTAGGTACTAGGTAGGTAATATTATTTTTTTAAATAATTTATAATATTAACAATGCATGGTATTTGCTATTTTTTAAAACTGAAAATATGGATTGAATAAATATAAATGCTGGGTTATTTGTATAAATAAATAAATAATGTTACTGGTATATATTACGAATAGCGTACCTTTAACTAATATATTTATAATTACTTAAAAATATAAATTATTTTAATAAAATAATAGTAAAAAGAAAATTAAGTTTCAGTAAATAATAAACTTGGTATAATATAATATACCATAGTAGGTAAAGGTGTTTAAATATATATCTAATATAGGTACATATGTTTAATTATTTTTTATTTTAAAAGTAATTTTAAAAAAAATTAAAATTTTTTTAAATATTGGTTATTTTCATATTTAAATGAAACAAATTAAGTTTGTGTTTGAAAATTCAAAATATTTACTTAATTTTTTATTTACTTACTTACAAGTTACTTACTTATTAACGTATACCATTACTTAATAACTCTGACATTAGTAATTGATATAATACTATAGTATTAGAAACTACGAAGTTAGAAAAAAATTACACACCGTCAAAATTATAATAATAATTTTTGAAACAAAACTGAAAGTTCATTACCTACAAATCGTATTATGTGTTATATATATACCTTAATGTGTATAAATAAATTACAAAATATGTAAATTGTTCAATTATTAAATGTTGATGTATTCTAAATATCTATATCTGATTTAATATCTTAACTTGTCTTAATTCTTAAATTTAATTTGAAAATTTAAATCTACACCAAGTGAAACTAGTTATAAACTTTAAAAATTATTTATATACATATATATTTGTGTACATATTATATCTATATAAATAATTTAACAATGCATATTATATTTTATTTGTTTATCAAGAATTGTAATTTATGTCGTACACTCAATAAACTAGACAAATGATTTATTACTCAATATATACCTATGCAAAAAGCAAATGGTAATATGTTTGGTAATCCATTTAATGTTAATTGTTAGCGTTAGACCTGCGCGATAGTCATTCCGTCATTCGTTACGACGTTAGTCGATTCTGTTAAATTAATCGATTGTATACGATTAATCGATACATTTTAAATAAAAATATGTATCAATTAATTGCAATAGTAAATTTCATCAATAGTCGTATACTTTTTGTTATCAAAAATTCAGAATACCAAATTATAATAATGTAAAAATAAACAAAAAACTAAAACCTATATAACCGTCACTGAATTCTCGTGAACACCATAAAAAATGGTTAAACTTTTGTGGCACCACTCACCATTATATTATTATAAATTTAAATAATTAGGTTAAAATAATTGAAAGGTCCCAAATCTTAATATATATAATTATTAAATACAATTTATACTAACCAACTTTTATTTTATCAATCTTTTCATGATGGTTGTTGGCCGTTGAGCACGGGTTATCAAAATTAATGTGTTATAAGTATTATTATCATAATGGCCCCCATTTTTTAATTTGATTAAAAATATAATTGATGGATCCGATTAATCCATTTTTTTTTCTCCAAAATATATAGATTAATCGATACAATTACTGATGAAAAACGATTAACCAATGTATCGACGCAGGCCTAGTTTACGTATATTTAAAATATATAATATATATTATTATGTTATATACAATATATCCAATTGACCAGACCAAAAATGCACACGTAGACAGTTTTGTCTTTCGTAGTGATTTATTGATAATAAATTAATAACTATAGATTAGGTATTACGTTATATTATATTGTAAGTGTCGATATTATAGATATCCTAATACCATTCAATATTGTAATGATGTTAGCCGCCCCACCTTATCCGAAGTTCATAAAAACAACGTCAATATTTAGTAAATTAGTTTTTAAAATTTGCAAATCAAAATTTACATTTTGTTGAATTTTTGTAAAAAATAGTTAGCCCCTTATCATTCTACCTATTTCGATTTTTACCAAACTACTGTAAATATGTAGCTCAATTTTATGTAAAGCCATTGTTTTTTAATGATATAGATATAGTAGATTTATACTATTGTATTATAAATTAATAATTTTAATTATCTGTGGCCATTATTATAACCTAAATTGTATCTACAGTATATATATTGTTATGTTCCTATGGCTATAGGACATAACCACGTCGATAATAATTCAGGGGGGACAAACATTTTTTTTTTTTTTAATTTCTCTATTTATTTAAATCTGTAATATCATTATATATATATAATGCACATTGTCTTTGTCGTTATTACGCTAAATGTTAATAGATAACTATAAAATATTCAAATATTAATATAATTACAAAACAGCATTAAGATTTTGCTTTAATTTTAATTTTAAATAAATATCCACTCTAGATCAAGGGGGGGGGAGTTTTCCCACCCCTTCCACTCGTTATGGGCGAATATAGTAATATTTTATACCTGCATACTTTGAGCCGAGACTATAGTCCCGAGTCCACACTGCAGTACATTTTAGCTAACGTTTATGTTCATCGACAATATTGTTCCAGCGCATTTGTCAATGACGTGTCATACATGCAAATTGTACAAATAAATGCATTGTCCGATAGGTAAAACATGTATATATTATAAAAGTAAAAACATTGTTCACTATATTATTATTATTACGACTATTATATACTTGTTATCGTATGTATAATAATAATTATTATATCAATAATTGTATTATTATAAATTTGATTGAGGCGATAATAATTTATAGTTAAGGTGTCACAATGGTGTAATCACGGGGGGATATCGGTGTCATATCCCCCCCCCCCCATTAACATTTTTTTTAATTAGTGCATACTGCATAGGCAATATTTTGTAGTTTTATGTCTATTTTATTTCATTATAACATATAATTTATTCAAAATAGAAAAAGTAATCAATTATTGGAAATAATCAGCTATTGGAAAATTTCTTTATATATTAAGTAAAATGTAAAAAAAAAATTATTTATCATACAATATTGAAACTAAAAATGTTCATCGTAAATGTAGATCCAGTGAATTTTACAGTTTTCTGCTATTATTGGTAGTTTTTCCTGTTTCATTAGAAATATATTGTGAATTTCAAAAAATGACCTTAATAAAGTATCAACTAGACAAAATTCTCTACCGAAAGCACATTTTACTTTTGGTAATTGGATCATTATTTCTATCCTAAAAAGTATTTTCATATATAAGAAATAAAAGTACACGTTATCATTGTAAAACTGATACATGCTTCGCTTTGCTGAGAATTTAAAAACGAAAAGAAAAATCTATTAAATGCATAAAAAAAAATTGATAAATTTGTTAATCAAAACTACGTAGAAATAGAAAAAGAGCAAATTATTAATGACTACAGTAATAAAATGACTGAAATTAATACTGGTGGTTCAGTATTAACTCTGTACATTTTGCATTATTCTAATATATGTTCGTGACGGATAAAATATAATACAATTTGATAATAGTATCTAAATAATTAGTAATTTGGGACAAACACATAAAAACTATCTTAACAAACGTAAATTTTTACGTTAAATACATTTTTATTAAATATGAGCATTAAACGTCTTCGATGTACTGAAAGAATAGCCAACACCTATAATTCAATACCTGTATTATTTTATTATCATAATGATGAAATATTTATTAACATTGTTTGATATACGATTTAAGATTTAAGGTTAAGTACACCTGTCTGTTGCACTTTATACCTAATGGTAAATATACATTTTTTAATTTTAAATGCTTGATCCATAAGTATAAGTTTATTATATATTTATTATTTTTTGTTTTAATTTGTTCATATTACAAAAATGTACATTTAACAAAAATTTTTTTTATTAAAATATAATAATATCAAATCATCATGTTATTAATTGACAGTAAAAATATTCCGTTTATTGATATTATGTGTATATAATATTAATATTTCGTTTAGTGATATAATGTGTACATACTATCAAAACATATTGATAAGGATTAATTTAAAACAAATTTAATATTTTTAATTTTTATTATATAATGTTCCTAAGTAAGTTTACCAAACATGAATTACAATGGTTTTAAAAATGTATAGATTCGGTATTGATTTTTTTTATTAATAACAATCTTAAATTTTGTCTTCAACAAAGACATCTAAAGTTAAATTTTTAAAAATGGAAAAATTATAAAATTAACTACACAAAAAATCATTTAATCAATTGTATTTTAGTTCAAACAAAATCACATTTTATAGAAATACGGTACACGATAATATTATTATTAAAATGTCATGCCATTTTTAGCGATTTTCACGAAACGCAGTTAGGTATGTCATTTCTTTCTATTCATTGTTGGCAATGAGAAAATGTATACGATTTTTAAGACCAAAGATCACGGTCAACGCGTTCCAATGTCATTCTATTAAATAAAAAAACAATCTAATTATTATAGATTATAACATTATAAACACTCGAAGAATTATTAATATCATTATACAGTATGACATGTATACATATTATTATTATTATTATTATGTACCTAGACATAGTACGTACATATAGTGTTTTTTAATAAGTTCATGGATGGTATAATGTCGATATCAAATGTGTGTCACGTGCTATGTATTTATGAGCTATTGAATGCAATAATAATATTGCACTCTGATGCACTCTGTCTAATCTCAAATCTGTACTAAACTATTTATTATGTGAATTAAAGGTATATCATCCTATATCATCGTTAAAAACATGCACACGTGTATATATGAGGATATAATTATATACCTTATTCGTGTATACGTTTATGAGTGTATTAGTAGATATAATTATAATAATATGCATTATTATTTGATATTTTTTTATCACCTAGTTTTTTATTCGTACAATCATACCAATAAAGTAAAAAAGAATATTAGCATAGAAAAAAAATGGACTTTTCGCGTTGTAACGATTATAATAATTATACACCAACGAACTTACCCACATTACAATTATTAACCGTCTTGATTTAAATATAACAAATCGTCACGTAGGCGTCTGGTCATCGGTTTCCGTGTCTGATTGCTGTGGCAAACTAAAATTATTATTATTATTATTGATAGAATATTTCATAATACCGCCTGATAAGGAGCAGAAAAACACAAAATTAATTATAATAATAATTAGGTTTAAAGTGATATAAACTATATATAATAAAAGTTGATTAATATGTTTATATTTATGTTATATAAATATATTGTTAAATAAAAATAAATATAAACAATATAATATATTATACAATTATTATGTTTTTCGTATTTCATGAAAATTTTGTATTTAAAACTTTTTTTTTAAACCAACGATGACATAAAACTTATGGTATAAGTCATGGCTAATATAATTTAAATGTCAATATAATTGCAACTCTATAATGTAATAACTAATAACTAATAAGGTAATATGATTTCTTTAAAAAAAAACCATTATATTATTATTAGTTAACTTTTAAAATAAATACTAAGATAATAACATATTTATGCAAAGCACTAAGCAGTGTTTCTTTTTCGACAAATCGATTTTGTGATATAATTAATTTAAACCTAAAATTATGTGTTAGTTTACAATGTTTACATTTTAAATATTATTAGCTTAATTTAATTAAATAATTTACTTCTAAAAATATAAAATATATATGCAAATTATTATGTATTATATAGTTAGAGAAACAATTATTATTAAAATTTTAAATAATTTACTTTTAAATTATTATATTTAATAACAATAATCGACAGTTACATAAAATTATATATAATATGATCAAAACAAAACAAAATATTAGTATCGATAATTATAAGGGAAATTATTTTGAATAACAATTTATTAATTATTTCCAGTTGTTACGGAATCATGAAATATGAAATTATATTTTAAGTCTATAAACTTACTGACATGACAATGAAAGTTAAAACTCGATTAGATCAATTTGTTTTATATTTTTTGTATAATTTTCAATATAATTCATTATATCTACTGTTATTTAAAAAATTCAATTAAAATCTATAAGTTATTGTCATCTCATAAAGTAGATTTTAGGTTATAAATAAGTACAACTACTATACAATTAAATTAGCATTGGCTTTTGACTAGTAGAGACAATATATACTAATAGAGAAAATAGATTCATATAGATTATATTTTTTATAAATTATAATTTAATCAACAATAATTTATATTGAGGACATCCTTTTTCTGATTAAAAGAAACACACAAATGAATCATTCAATTACGAACAATTATTTATTGTTAACATTTTTACATAATTTGTTCTATTAAATGTTGGTGAATGAGATATATATTTATTATGTCCTTCATAGGTAAGAATCAATATTAAGGAATATTAAGGACTAAATAATAATTGATGATTATTATCGCATTTGGGAGATAAATTTTAAAAATTGTAGGAAAAACAATATATAGACAGCACAAATTATTATTCTATTATCATTTTTTGAAAACAAATTATATCGTAATAAATAATAATATTGTTGAATTATTGATAAGAATATTTTAGTGTACTTTATGGACACTATTCAGATGTAATTATATGTATGGATACTGTTAAGTAATTAAATAAGAACACATGCATATATACAGATATGTCACTTAAAAGTTAATATTATGAGTAATGACCATCCATAATATTTTTATCTTGAAAAACTTTAAGTATTTGTCATTTAAGGAATTAAAACAAATATTGGAATGTGAATTTATCATTTATTTATATTTAAATACAAGAGCTAATATAAATATGTATAAATGCCTTAATGTTCATACCAATTTTATCATATTATTTTTATTTTTACTTTCATATTCATAGTGTCACTGCAGTTACACTATCTAACTATAGTTTTGTTGGACGATATTAATGTCAAAAACTCAATTTACATTTTGTTATTAAAAAACAAAACAACAATATCGATTCGTATTACATTAATTGACATAATTTTGTTCTATGTTTTACGAGTAATATATTTTAATTCGATAAAATTTGTTATCAAAATAATGTAAAAATTTAATTTAATATCGATATCATAATAATATTTTATACTAAGTGTATGTGTTGAATTGTGTAATAAAATAAGGTTCTTAAAACATAATAAAGAGTATTTTAATATTTAGTTAGTTCCATTTAAAATTGATAATTTATTTTTCATCGTACAATTGCTATTTATCGTCGTAGGTATTAGGTTATCTCTAATAGCTAAGTAATCGAAATATTAATGACCGTCACACGATTTCAATAGGTTAAATTTCAAATTGTTAATTTCTAAAATAAACATTTGCTTAGGTATTGTTATGGTATTTAATTGTAACTTTAAAATTTAAAACATTTAATAATAATATTATTAAATCTACTGACAATAACGCAACATTCCAATAATAGAATATAATATGGTAATTTTAGTAAACAAAAACCGAATGTGGGATTTACGATTAATAGATTCTCTAGAATATAGTCGATAAACTATTTGAAGATATGTCAATCAATTCCTATCATTAATATGTTTGGTACCGTCGAATAACGAATAATTTCGATGCATTTTTTTTTCTTATATAGGTATATAATAACTGTTGCATTTTTTATACTACCTGCACTCTGCAGTAACGGCGACGTCATAGTCACCGAAGGGGAAATTAATTGTCAATTGTCTACTTTTGACGCTGAGACGCTTTGGCGTAACGGCGGGCGAGTATTTGTATATATTTTAATATGATATTATTATCCTCATCGAAGACTTGTTGCGATGACGCGGAGTAAACAGTTTCGGTAATTCGGTTTCGTGTCGAGTGGAGGTCTACTGCAGCCTACAGGAACGTTATAGACCGTCGATAATCGTGGTCAAGGATGCGTGGAGCGGCGTCGACCGAATTAGGCGTGGAGATTTATGGTGGAACGCGAATGAATTAGTTTTGGAGACCTGAAGGCGATTGTATATTATATTCGTGCGATGATAGGCGTCTGCAGATTATTTATATATACCGTGGCGTTTCCGGTCGTAGAATATAAGGGTCTTATGTCGGTATAGTGATATACTCCCCCCCCAATTTAAAAAACCCAAAAAACATGATTAATTTTTTGATAGGGCTAAAAAAGGGGCGGACGTCTTTTGTTTAAGCTTTAATTCCTCTAAATAACGAATTGTTAATACAAAAAGGCCGATTGTGGACGTTCCTCATTCGTCCCTTCGGTCCTCGGAGAAATTAGTGGTATATTATAATTATTAAGATTTGTATGCAATGATATTGCATTTGACAATACGTTTCTGAGCGAATCTAAATAAATTACAATATATTATACTGATAATCCATTCCAAAATTTACCACGAGTGTAAATTACATATTATGTAAATATGTAAAATAAATTTAAAATCCCTACGATCAATATTCAAGGAGTTATCATTTCATGATAAAAATTGTCAGTCACGATTTTTAAATATTTTGTAAATAGATTAAATAGTATATGAGTAAGCTTCTATAACAATTTCATAGCGTTAAACAAAAAAATAGAGGAAATATTAAACATTTTTGGAAAAAAGTTCAAAGCTCTATAATTAGCCAAAAAATCAACCAATCCATTCAAAAATTTTACTAATCGTAAATATTACCTATGGTAGTAATCAAAAAAATTTTAAAGTCCCTACGATCTATACTTAATTAGTAATAAAAAAATTTAAAAATTGAAAACAACGGAAACTGTAATTTTGATTACCGATTTTCCGCTTCTCAAGGAAAAACTTTTGGAAAATTCCAAAAATGAGCTAAATAAAGTACCAACTTGATGAAATTCGGTACGAAAAGGATACCCTAATTGTGGTAATCTGTCCATTATTTCTACCCGAAAAAAGTTTTCATTCATCAAAAAGACTATAAAAAAAAGTCAGTCACGATTTTCAAAATATTTTGTAAAAAGATTAAGTAGTATATTATAAGGCTTCTATAAAATTTTCAAATTGATTAACCGAAAATTGTAGGTAATATTAATTTTTTTTGGAAAAAAGTTCATAGTTCTATATTTAGCAAAATTATCAATTAATTTCCACATTTATATATTACTAATGTTAGTACTCAAAAAAAATTTCAAGTCCCTACTATCAAAACTCAATTAGTTATCACGAAATAAATTATGGAAATCGTAATTTTGCCGAATTTTTGCCATTTTTGGCCAGTTTTTTTTCTCCTTGGGAAAAATTTTGGAGAAATTCGAAAAATTAGCTTAATAAAGTACTAAGATGATACGATCTTCCATCGAAAGCATACCCTACTTGTGGTAATCGGACAATTATTTCTACCCGAAAAAATGTTTTCATACATGAAAAAAAAACATCTTTGTAGAATCAATATATTCCTCACTCCACTCAGAATCTGAAAATTCAAGAAATAAATTACTAAAACCAATATTTTGTTGATTATTAACAACAAGGATGTCATCTATTAACAAAATTAAAGAGAAACATACTTTGGAAATAATGTAATATCCGTTTTGTAAAATATCGTCTGGCAAAGAAGTTTTAGGGTATTAAGTTTTATATTTTTTTATGCCGCTGTAACTTCGTTGTCAGATGATATTTTACTAAAAGGATAATGTCATCGTCTCCAAAATATGCTTTTCTTTAAATTGACTAATTGGTGTTTATGTTCTAAGTTTAACCTAAAAAAAGTTCTGCGTTGAAATTTCCCAAGACATAGACAGCATTAATTCACAATATGCAGGTATAATCTCGTTTTATTATATTAGCATTACATATTTATATCTACCCGGTTAAAAATATCAAAGAAAAGTCAACAATCTCCTTATATTAAATTATGTTTTTCTTCAGAGTTTCTTTATACCAAATAGACAAGTTCTCACACTATACGTTCCTTAAATTTTATCATAAAAATTAAAAAATAGCCTTAATAATTGTCATCGATTTAAATATATATTTATATAATCTTTTCCTAATATACCCATTACTCAAGTTTAAATATGTTAAAACATAACCTTGCTCATTAATTTACAATCTCCCACTATTATGAATTTTTTTTTATTAATAAGTATTCCTATTTACTATTTGTACTTCAAGTTTTTTTTCTTAAAACATCACTATACTTTTAAAATAAAACTTTAAATCATTATATTATATAATATTGTTAACTATATTATATAACCTGTATATATAAAATAAGAACATATTTTTATATTAGGTTGATATTATACTCAAATATTATAAATTACCAATATGGTTTTTGCGTCTAATACTATTGAATTAGATACAGATTATTAAAATATTTTACGAGGTTCAACGTAGGTACTATACATTTTAAATCTGTGTTGTTAAATACACGTTAACTATACTAAAATGAAATTTTTTCAATCATGACGTTACATGGTTGGGTAGAAAATTAAATTTTTATTGTTTTTTTTTTTTCGCGGCCTCGTTTACATAATTTATTTTATTCGCGGTTAATCGATCGAAATTAGTCTTATGGACATTATACGGACTGTGATTTCTGAATATAGTGATATACTTATTGAAAACAAAAATGTGTTTACGTAACACCCTAAAAATCACGGTCAGAATATCAAAATGATCTTGAAAAATCGTCGCGGTACTGTGAAATTGAATTTAGATTATAATATTGTCTGTTGTGATTGCAGTCTGTAGAAGAGGAGTCCAAGTAGGGAACATACTCATAAGGCATAACATATTTTGGCACGCATATTGGTGGACTATCATTATTTTGTGGTGGTTACAATCCGATACACAATGAAACAATTCTCATATGACATAATTTGTAATGTACCGATGTCGTTACATTCATTCATAAATATTTATATATATATATTATAATATGCGATATTTTTATAATATGAAAATCACTAGATAATGTGGTTTTACGTTTTGTATATAATAGGTTATTTTTATGCTACTAATAAAGAACATTCATTAATGGATAAATATAATATACTAATATAGACATATAGTTCATAAATACATTATAATATAAACTTTTATGCATTAAACATGGCAGCATAAGCACAGAGTTTAACGAAAAAATACGGATATAATACGGTTGATGACAGAAGAAGAAACAAATTTAAAATAATTGAAGAAGTATAGAGTTCATACAAATATCTGCTTAAGAAAACTATAAAAGGTTTATTTTATATCTTGATAGAATTTAAGATATTAAATTTAACAATTTAAATTAAATTACATAGACCAGAGTATCGAGTATAGAGTAAAATTATGATATTATTAACCAGTTATAGTTAATCATTTGGAATAAAATATACATTTGTTTCAATCGCATTAAATTTGTTCAAATAATTTTACTCTAAATTCAATTATTTCCGTTTAATTGTATAATATCCAGTGTGAAAATGAGCAAATTTATATTATAATAAAACTTCATTCCAATAAACTTATATTAACTTGACTATTTAAACGTATTGCTTTAATATAATATTAAATTATTCTGTCACAAATGCTCATAAAATTGTTTCAATTACTTTAAAAACAAAACGATCCAATTTAAATTATTTTAATAAAAAATTTTAACATTAGGTAATTAATACTTAATAGGTATACGTATTACCTACGTCATATCGATGTAATATAAAATATATAATATTTGTATTTAGATAAATCACTTTATTTCTCTATAAATATATCATTCAATCGAAAACAATCAAAACATAGGTTTAAATTTGTATTATTAATATTTATGTTTTTTATATCTGATGATTTTGAACATCCTGTATACAGAATAATTATTTTAATTATTAAAATTGATGTAAGTATCTAAAAGTTTGAGTTGCATTATTATCAAATATTTATTTTATGAAATAAGTTTTTATAATTAAAATTACAGAACTAATTTAAAAGTAATAATACGAATATAAATGAATTAGTCATCATCAATCAACTTATAATTTGTTATACTTTCATGTAATTACTAAAATTTCCCATTTTCATGGCGCGCCATGACATTACAACTTTACAACAATTATTTGTCTTTTAAAAAATTAATAATAATTAATATTAGTATGATATAAAAATTATTAAAATTTGAGTAATCCTGTAAGACTTTATTGGTAGATAAATATTGATTGAAAAACATAATATTCTAAGTGTTCTGGGATTTAAAAAATTAAATTATTAAGTAAACCTATAAATCGAGGACACTTTTATAATAGTTTTTAATTTTAAACTTGTTAAACTTTTTAGAGTAATTGAAGAAGAATCATATTATCATTAAATATTGAAAATGAATAATAGGACATATAACAATTTTTTTTATAAAATCATTTAATTAAAAATGATTTTTTCCGAATAAGGAAATTAGTTATGTAGTTAATCAGTTTTCTGGCAGTTTTTATAGTTTACGTATTTAACTATATACTGAACATTAAGAAATTGTATTCTCCTAACTTTATATTTCATTAGTAAATGTTGTTAGTTTTTTTCTGAATTAAAAAACTTTTAGCTTACTAATTTGGATAGGACAATGCCAAGATATTCTTGTTTGTTTTTGTGATAAATAATTTTAAAAAGTGTTAATCTTAAATGAGTTGAAAAAGATAAAACTGTAATTATATTGACATCGACTGATTTTTAACAAATTAACATTTAATATTTGTGTAATTTATTGTCATAAAAATATAAATAAACAAACAATATTTTATACGATGTCAACATTTACTACTAACATTGAAATAAGGTTAATGACTGGTTTATTGTTAAAAAAAGAAGTTTCTCAATACATCTATGATGGTAGTCAATAAGTATACTTACTATATAAATTCATAATTTTATCAATTTTAAACGATGAATATATTTTAGACATATCGTATAAACTTTATTGGTCAATGATATTCCATCATATTTTCAATATGAGTTACTAGTTTATTATAGCACGCAGTAAGTACATTGTACATATATTCATTTTACTGCACGTTCTATTACTGCAAATTGTAATGAAATATACGCGTAGCTAAAAATAAATTATTTGATTAAATTTTTGTATTTCACAGTTGTCAGTTGTCAGTAAAGTTTAAATGAGTAAGGTTTAAGAGCAAACAAAACATTTTGTTCGAAATAGTTTGTTATAATTTCGTTATATTTTAAAGATATGCAATTTCAAGATATTGACAATATTCTGAGTTTGATATTGTTTTAGTATAAATATTATTACACGTGTGTTAAAATTGTTAATAATTGTTATTATTATTGAAAGATTTTTGAAACATGTTATTTAATGACCTACCTATAAATTATTAATTATATTGTTCCAATTAAAATGCAACATTTTTGTTACTTCTTTTTGTTATACTTCTATTAAACTATTTATACAAACGGATTTAAAATTAAATAAATATTATTATAAACGCTATACACTATAAGTTCTATGATTATGAATTATTATAATAAGTTTTGATTGTAAATAAATTTATGCGCTGTAGTATTAAATTTGGTTTATGTTAATATATTTTACATTGATAATTTTTACATTTATGACAAACATAAACTTAAAATAATTGAATGCATTAACGGGAAAAAATAATTTTATATTATTGATTTCGTATTAAACGAATAGGATATTTATATTTTATATTTACTTTTATAATATGATGCGTCTTTAAAAATATTAATTATATCATGGCAATAAACTTTAACATTGTGTCTACACATTAAAATAAATGTACTATACATTTTTATACCTATTCGTTAATAATTAACAATATAATATCATAATGATAACATTATTTCTTAATAAATTATTTATCAAATTGTTTAAAGCGTAGTTATTATAATTTATAGGTATATGTTACAACATGTAAGAAACTGAAAATAACGTATTCACTGATGATACTACGTTTATAATAATCATGATGTCATCGATAAAATAATTTTTTTTTATTAGTTTATGTAGACATGTTCTTTGTATTTAACTAATGATATAAAATATTTTAAATTAAACTATATTACACACCATCCAAGATGATGAGCTAAATGAAAATATTACCTAAAAATGTATAAATTAAATTAGGAATATTTATTTTAACAATGTATAATGGAATAGTGTCCATTAATATCGGGTGAACGGTGAAGCTCATTTTAACGATTGTTTTTGTTACAGATTATAATACAATATTAAATAATTACTTTTTAATTTTTGATGTACTTACCTGTGACCTGTATTGATCATTATAAATTATGATAATTTAGGATATCCATGGACTTTATTATATATTTTTTAATGGTAACTTTACAAAACTGGATGACTGGAACATGTCAAAATAATTATTTTACTAACCTGTCCTATAATATAGGAGCGATTCTTGAACTTAATTAGGTTATAAACAATAAATAATACTGTGTATTAAAATTTAAAACATTACAATTGTGTTTCGCAAATACTTGGCCGTTAGTTTTACTAACCGTCTTATTTTGCTATTTCGTTTAATTTTGTCCGTACGATATTTGTGTAATATTACTATACTTGGATGTCTATAATTAATTTGTTATGTGTAACAAATAATTGATAATTTAGCAGTTGCCAACCGATTACAACGAGAATCACGTGGACAATTACACGACGACGTATAGAGGCGATTTGATGTTTTTGTGCTTATTCTGCGTTGTGTGGCGCGTCAAGAATAGCGCTGCAGAGTGATATGTCATTTTCCTGGGAGTCCGTGACCTGGACACCTAACCTATGTATGTTTTACGATCAAAAAAATTCGGCAGGTAAATATAGGTTTTTGTTTCAGAACTAAATATTAGCATACACAATAATAATATATATACTTAATAGTATTTGTTATGACAAAAAATAAACAGGAAATAAAAATATATATCTACATACTAGTGCATAAGTATATTGTATATAATATATTTTATACATTTATTAATCTCCCGAATAATATGTTTACATTTGGTTAACAGACGTCTAATTTTAAGTGTGTTACAGAAAAGTCGATGGGATCCATTTTTGTAAAGCAAATGTTTGAAATTATTAATATTAAAACAAACACATATTTAATGTTATGTAGGACACAAGTGCAATTCTAATAACAATAATAATTATTATTCATCGTGAACCATAAGTGCATTTGGAATATTATGTATCTGTCTGTGTTTTCTGTGTACGATAAAATTGCACAGAATTTGACGACTACTAATGACAATTATATAGAAAACAAATAAAATACAAATAGGTCAAAAGCTTATAATAATATACACATTACATACTCCGCAGAGCCCAAATGAGACGAATAACTGTTATATAGACAATTTGTTGTAATAATAATTTGAGTTATATTGTCACATAGCCAAAAACGAATGTTCTAAGGTTTAGAAGGTCTCCTTATAATATTATTCACACTAACAATAGGAACATCCAATTTTAAATTTACGATCTTCATTAAAATGAATTTATGTCTAACAAAGTCCATTGGATTCTATTTATACGGTTCAATGAACTCATTTAATTTGTTTTTTTTTTTTAGTTCTGCCTAATGAAAACGATTGTTTTGACGTATTTTTCTAAAATAAGTATAATTATGTTATTTAGTGATGTCCTACCGAGTTATTAAGAGAATAATATGTTTTTAACGTAATGCATTTTCATGTTTTCTCTATATATGTTAATGTCCGTAGGTACATCTAATAACATGTTTTGAACGAAAAATTCGTATTTTTTAGAGTCAAGCTATCGATAACCGGATGTTAATGTACTGTGTCAGAATTTACATAACAATACTCATGCTGGAATTAATATTGAAGCAAATTGTTTTTTTATTACATTTAACCTAATTACCTAAAACATTATTGAAACGATATAATCATGTACGATACTCGCAGTATTCAATAATCTTGTAAAGATGTAAGTATATATACAACTACACTCGTTAAACGCCTCTTATTATCTTCTGAAGAAAACAAATAATTATAAATACCTAAAACAATCAAATTGAAATAGTTGGATTTTAACAATTGTAAAATTCTATAAAAGTATAAAATATAATATATGGGTACTTCATAATAATTATTAAATATTGTAAATAATATTAGTAGACACATACACATACGAGATACTTAAAATATATTTTTATTATTTTGTTAGTAAACAGTAAACAGGTTATTATTATTTTATTTAACGCAAATTATAACACTATAAATTTAAAATATTATAATAAGTGTTACACACTTGCTGCAACTTCTACACTTCCCTTACATATTCATTTCTATCCTTCTATTCCTTTCTATCTTATTCTATCCTCCCTAGTTACTACAATATCTATAATTGTAAAACAGCCACCCCGTCCGGGTGGTTTCCATTACACCTTTTCTGTGGCCCTTCTCTTACCAAATATGCGGTCACCTCTTGTCTGTTATCTTGGAGAACATCCGAGATAGGAAATGCCGCTTATGTTCAGTTTCGGTCCTCTCATACTTTTTTGACGTATTTTATACCAGCTATCGTGATTAAACTTCAATTTAGGTGCCTTTTACGACAAGCTTATGGTACCATAGAAGTATTCTGATAATCTGTCCTAACCTTTCTACAGGGATCAATCGAAACTCTTTTTCTTCTTTTTCACCTCGCCTCACAACTCTTGACATCTTATCCATTCACAGCAGCTATCTTTATATCACCCTCTATTTCATCTATACTCTCTTCATTGGTCTTCTTCTCCCCTTTCTATCATTTACATTCATTTTCATTACAACTCTCACTGCCTAAATCGTCTAAATGTCTAAATCATCTCTCCTCATAACATGACCAAACAATTTCAGACTATTCGCTCTCATTTTTTATACAACTGATGTAACATCTACACTTCTCCTTATATATTGATCATTTCTTACTTTGTCCGATCTAGTTACTCCATCGCACACTTCCATTTAAGCATTAATCTTATCTCCACTACACTCATCCTTAGTTTATTTTTGTTATTTATTGTTCAACATTCTGATCCATACAATATAATAACTGGTCTCACTACTACCTTATAATACCTACTTTTCAACCTTATCGGCATTCACTACCATCCTATTGCACTATCGATCCTAAGTACCTACTTGAATCTATCAATTTTACTTTGAACGAAATTTACTCTATTATAATATTAAAGTTTAGGATATTAATAATAAAAAGAAAAATGCGCCTTTTTAAATTAAATTATTTTGTTATAATGTTCTTTATTTGTTAATTATATTTAATATTTTGGTAATTATTATACATTAAGGTACCTACGTATGAAAAAAAATTATACACGTATTATGAGCTATAATAGTATTTTGTATTTTGAAAATAAATGTAGGACGTAGGTAGTAGGTATATTTAACATTTATACACACTTATGTATTATAATAATGTCTTATTTATATTATGTCAAGTAAAATATCTTCTTCTTCTTCACCTTACACTCAAGTATAATAATCAAGTAAATAGTAAATTATAATTTTTAGATAATTTTATTGTTCTTTTTTTTTTATTAACATTAGATGTAAACCGTTTGTATATTATACGTCAGCTACATTATTGGCTTTAAAAATGTATAGATTATGCGATCACATATGTAAACAAGTGTAATTTACTATTATGTCATAGTATTATAGTACTATAGTAGTACTATTGATTTTATTATTTTAAAAATTTGGAATTATAACAATAAACAATTTGATTTGATTTGTCATTTTCTTGGATTATATAGCTAGAAAGTATAAATAACTTAACAAAGTAGTTTTATCTGTTTATCTTATATAATATTAATTTTTATATAATCATACGCTATACGTATGATCCGCGTACCTATATATTATGTACCGAGGAAAATATATCTAGTGTTGACTGTGAATGTTATTGTACTCCTTCCCATACGAGGATATATTATTTATTAGAAATAGTAAACGGTACAAGATGCAATAATAAAATAATATTATGTTATTAGAAATTTGGTGAATTGTATTTTTAATTTTATTAGAGATGTATATATATATATATACGAGTATATTAATGTATCTATAATGTGTTTCATAAATCGGCTCCCGCCTATAATTATTATTCTTTAGATCCGCGCTTGGTATATATATATATATATAGTATAATGTATAGAATATAGCCCATATTTTTGGATATCAATTAAAAATGGATTTCGGTAAAAAATTACTTCTTGTTTGCATTTTTTTCATGTAATTTTTTGAATTTCTGAAAAGTTTTATTTTGGGGGATACAGAAAACTACCGAAAAATTGTTGAAAAATGCAAAAATTTGCAGAATCTACATTTTTTACGTACTTGAATTTCATTATTTTATGATAACTAATTTTTTCGTTGCATATTATTTAGTAAATAAAGGAAATGTATAAAAATAAATGTATTAATAAATTTTATTCAAATCTCAATTATAGTATAACCACTAACTTCACTGAGGACCAAAGAGATGACCAAACTCGACCACTGCTCGGTTTTTGTCTGGTAACAAAATATATACCTATACAATTTATATTTTCTACAAAGATTACTGTTGAACAAAGTATACAATAATAATCAATTTTTTTGTATATAAAAATGCTAATTCATTCTCATTATGTTGTAACAATTCCCTTGCATAAAAGTCTATAGGAAAATAATTGTTTCGTACAATTTACATGGTTTCGATAAAAATCTACAAAATAAATTTCCTCGAAGCAATTTTATATGACTCAATATTGTTTGTTTACCTTAAACCTTTTGTAATAGCAATACAAAACAAATAATCTGCAATAAAAATTATAAGAAGGATCTTTGTAACTGATTTTAATTGTATCTCGTCCTAATGATTGTCTCTTATTTTATTATAGGAAACCAGTTTTTTGCGGCTATTCTGGAATTCCTTTATTGTATTCTCTTCAAAACATCTTTATATTCGAAAACCATATGTGTAAAATATAATTAATGATACACCGAAAATTATATAAGATATTATTTTTTTAATTTAATTTAAGTTAATTGGTTAATAAAGTTATATCTACAATACTATGATATAAATAAATTATAGTTTAATAATTAATTTAGTGTTTTTTAAGAAACATTCAACATCATTTTTGTATAATTTTCTAAAGAAGAGAGATTCGGACCAAGTGCCTCTGCTAGGTTAGATGAAATGTTGTGTAGTAGTCTATCTTCTTCGTATGATCTATAGTTGGTGAAAATGTGTAAGTGCAGGTGAACAGTGCTAGAGGTATGCTACAAGATAGACATATAGGTTTCCAATCGTTGGCCTTTAGGTAACCGTGTGTTAGCTTTGTATGACTGTTTGAAGTTTTCTATTTTGAGATTGAGGCTATGGAAAGATTGATGTTTTTATTTTATTAAGTTTCATCGATTGATTTAAAAAATATTTATCATACAGTATTTGTATTAAACATAAGATGGGGAAAATACAAATTACCCGATTAATCTTTTAAAACACATTATTTTAGTTTTAATGTTCAAATTTTCTTTTTCTTTTTAATATCAATGAAGCATTATTACGTAGTTAAAACGATATCTTGCTGCACAAAAATACTAAGAAATTGTGTCATGAAATTAAATTGAGTTAAAAATAAGTTAAATAAATAAATTTTGATTAATGTTACAAAAACACAATGTCTTAATGACATTTTTATTTTCAGTAATTATATTTGACATTTAATATAACGTATTTTATTTTATTACATTACTTTTTTTTGTGTAAGAATGAAATATAATAAAATATTATTTTTCTCTGTTATATATACAAGCATGTATACTGTATAGGTATGTAAGTAATAAATTTACTTCTTTGGGTATTGTAGCATGAACACCATCACAATGTAACGCAAATAAACAATTACTTAAATACGCTTCATTCATATTACATCTAATATTCATTATGCAATTTATTATTATCCTAAATATTTCATGGACAGATCGAATATCCAACGTGTCGTGTGCGTACTACAAATACTATAAAAATACGCAAATGAGAATACCTGGGTCATAAAATGAGAAATTACCAAAGATATGAATTGATGCTCATACTTCAAGGAAAAATAGAATGCAAGAGAAGTGTTGGTAGACGAATGATATCTTGGCAAAAAAATCTCCCGGACAGGTTTAGTACAACAATTGAACTATTTCGATCATAGTTAGAAAGAGAAGCAATATTCAATATGATTTTCAACATCCGAAACGGATAGGAACTTCAAGAAGAAGAATTTATTATCAATGTAGAATACGAGATATACTTAATATTATAATGATACTAATGATAACATAAATAATTAATTCGATATATAATATAATACTTAATATATTATATACAATGCACTCTAAGTGAATCAACATATAGTCAGTATTACTATATATAGTTCATTATACGATTAAAAAAAAAAAATTGATTATAACAAATAATCAATGATATTCGATAATAATAATAGATGATAACATATCGTTTATGACGCAATACATTTATTTTATCATTATCTAATATAGAAAATTACGTTATCTTATTGTAATAATAAATAATTATTATTTAAAGATAATATATTATAATATCTTTACCGCACGTCGACGCGTAGTAGTAGATATAAGTAGTACCTATACATTTTGAATGACAAAAGTCGTTGATAAATAATTTCAAAAGATTTGTATATAAAATTACGCGTAATAATATTGGAACCAAAGTAATATAGCATACACTACTTCGGTGTAGTTCTATAATATAATCTCCTTATAGCGTAGTCGTCGTGAAAAAAGTGACGTCTCGTAAATCACAAAAAACAACAATGAAAAAGACATTGCCAAGCGAAAGTGTTTTGGGGCGCTGCTAAAGGGTTAAGCAAAAAGAAGGATACTGATAATCAAATTTCGACCTTTTTTCTTTGTTTTCTTTACTCTTCCGCCTTCGTCTCGTTCGAGAAACGATATCGCGTTGTTTAAATGATTATAATATAAGAAAATTGGACTAACACTGTTACCGCCGCCGATAAATGCCTGTTTTTAGAATGAACTTGAACGGCATAAATAACATAAAATTAGGTCTAAGCGATTTTCACGGCGGCGCCAGGGGCCAAAATAAATTGATAACCATCCAATGTCGTAGAAAGTTTGCTCGTCTACGTATAACATATACCTTCATACTTAGTTTAACAATTTATTATCGGAATGGTAAAAGCACATTTTTATTTTGTTTTTAAGTTTTTCATTGAAACAAAGGGCGTGTACAATAACACGTTATAACGTCGATTTCCCCCGGTGATACACTTTTGAGCAAAACTCGAGGAAATAAAAAAATATAAAATTATTCATTCTCGTTAGGTTACATTCGCAATACACGGTTATCATAATATTATTATTATATACGATTGCTTTTATTTTAAATTTCAAAAGTTCTTGATGAGTTGACAAATCGTATCGTATTATGTTAAACAAAACAAAATTCAATTTTTCAAGTACTTTTTATGCGTGCCATTTAAATTCCACACTTGGATTAAACCCACTTTAACAATATATATTATAAATGTAAAAATGGACCTCCTTATGTGTGTGCATAGATTTGAAAGTTCGTATCTCGTTATGTTAAAAATAACTACGCCTTTTTTATTATTAAAAAAGAACCAACTATATATAATAATAATAACACATTGGTTTGATAAAAACTTTCAAAATAAGTTCTCTGCCTATATTGAATTAGAAAATAACATAACAGTATTTATTGTTTTTTTTCTATCAAGGGAATTTCGATTTAATATTTTATTTCTTTCATAATATTATATAACTTTGAAAAATATAATATAAAGCAATTAAAACATCTTTTGTTTTGTTATAATGCATTTTTCTAAAACCTATACTTTATAGTGTTTTTAAGCAGTTATACTCTTATACAGTAGTATAATATAAATTGTTGGTATTTATGTTTCTATATATAATCCAAAAGTATATTTAAATTTTAAATTTAATACCTACTAAAACTTTAAGTATAGAAATCCCTATGTCTGAACATTTGGCAGGAATTGAAATCGTATGCTTTTACTAAAAATAACAAAAGCTTAACTAACTTAAAAAAATAATACATAAATTAAATTTCTAATCAATTGAATATAACTATAATGATAATTTTTCAGCTCGCAGACTAAAGATAAGTACTTAGGCGTGAATAAAATCGATTGAGAACGATGTGTAATATTTTGAAAAAACTAAAAATCTAACTAAACCTTATAAAGTAATTTATATACATTATATGTGTAATGGTTTACCGATCAATAAATTAAAATTATTTTACTGGTTATTCCTAGTAAAAATTATTGTCTTATTGTTGCATATTATTTATAATATTATAATTTAAGTGTCTATAATATTCGTTAATACAAAAATTGTGGAAGTATATTAATATATTATTAGTACAATAATATTTTGAAAGGCAAAAACAATTACGAGTATAATATTGTTAATTCTTGTTTCTGTAAGTTCATTATAATTGAAATTTTAAACGTTAATACCTGTTCATTGTTTACGTTACCGTTTATTTATATTTGTTTACTTTTAAATATATATATATATATTATTATCGTGTGTAAATCGTAAATGTATATTAGCTTATCGACTTCTCATGATTAGTAAGGTCAAATAAGTAAACATCCCAATACATATTTTTAGAAATTTTTTAAAACAATATTTGTTTTTTTCATGGTCGTTTATATATTTGTCCTACTTATACGTGAGACATCGATTTATTCATAATTATAATACCTATAGAGCTATAGCTATAACATTATAATGGAAATCCAAACGTGATTAAAACGATTGTTCATTGGCTACGAGTTTTCAGTTTTTCACAATTTAGTCATTTTCACCATAACACAAGTACCTATACGAGTTAATTGCATAATAGTATATAATACAAAATACAAAACTAGTACAATGCTATTATGTTTTGAAATCGGTTTTGAATTGAATCGAATATTTTCGTTTTCGCGTATTTCCGCAGCGGCAAAATATACTTAGGTTATATTATTATCGACCGATGAAAATAAGACGCCGACAGACTGATATTTGTTCTCTTATTTAATGACGGTATAAGGTTTGGCGCCATCATAATGATAAAATAACGTTAATAAATAGAAAACCAAACAAATTCTCTGAGAAAAAAATCCCTGCGTATTATATACGATCGGCAGACCATAATCGATCTTGCATATGCTGTTGGCGGACTCGCGAAATCTTTTTATACAATATACAACCTTTGTCATGCGTATAACATAAAATAATCATAATATAACCATCAGCGGCTAACCGAACTGTTCTATGTTATACAGGATGATCAGAAATTCGTGTTATAAAAACGCCAGTCGTGCAGGATATTAATGTGCGATTTTTATTTTTCTATCATAATGTTCACTCTGTATATTATATTTTCCAGAAATATTGTTTTCGCAGGCATTCAGACTGTGATTAAACAAAATTCAGCGTACAACCAAAACGAAAACAAATTGTGCAGTCATTTGGCAGTGGAATATAGATGATGACAACGATTTGCGCGAATCGTGATAGTTTAACGTATATCCATCACGGCACGTTATAGCAACAGATTGTTGTCCGTAAAAACAATTATTTATTATTATTATTAATAATTATTCTTTTTATATAGACTTGACTGATTAAATTAATATTACGCGAATATACGTCATAATAATATAAATGTGCGCACAATTATAATATATTGATCACATGTTGATGCGTGTGCATGGGGGGTTGCAATGTGTATATAATATTATGCATCACACATGCAATTTTGAAACGTTAATGATAAAATAGTATCCACTGATAGTCCGAGTGATTCAGTAATTACGATTCAATTTTTTTCCCTACTCAATATTATAATTACGTTATCGTCAATTTAAGCGCACACGTATTTACGTGGTGAAATTTATCAAATATAAAAATATTAAAACATTATTATTGCGATTTATTATTGATTATATTATTATGCAAGCGATTACTACTATATTATAAATAATTAGTATATTCTTTAGTAACTCATTGTACTTGCAGTACGAGTAGTTGTTATTTATGTCGATCAAAAATACGTTTTCGTTTAGACACGCGTATCTATATTGTACATAATATTATTATATTCGTTCCGACGCGATTAGTTCTGATGTATACCCAACAACGTAGTAAGGGTTGATTTATAGTTGGATAAATCCAAAAATAATACCCCATCGGTGATTATTCCCTGCGTATAGAAAAAATACGAGTTTTTATCTACGATTTTTTTTTATATTCATAAATATGACAATGCATTTTATTTATAAATACATTATATACCTCTACGAGTCCTTTCCCTATAAACAAAATTTTAAAAAAATACCCTCTGATGCAATAATTATTAAATTGGATTTTCATACTAACGATATTTTATTATTATTATTATATGTTAACGGCAAATATGATAATTTAGGAAACGGGTACTTTGATTAGACTAAAGTAATAATTATAAAGAGCAACGTTGCGAGACCAAAAAAAATCATAATTTATTAATAGTGTTGACGTGTGTCTATTTGCAGACAAATGATGACAATGTTAGTGGTGGGCGCACATTGTCGGAAGTTCGCCGCATTAATTCGGTCCGCGCGCACTGTGGATTCACACGCATCGCATACACAGTTTGCAACAAGCCAACAATATTAAATTGAATGTTTATAGTTTGTTTTATGTTTACGTAAAAATACAAACAATTTTTACATTTACAGCGAACATAAACAAAAGAACGTTTTGCGCTTTTTAGTGACACCACCAAAGTTTGTCACGTGAAAAATGACATTCGATAAAAAAAATAAACCATAATGTTATTGAAAGAATCGAATTTGTATATATTCCAAGGGCCGTAAATTTTGTATACAGAATTTTATGTAATAACGCGAATAACAAATTATCTTTTGTAAAATATGAAAACGTAACAGTACAAAATCGACTATATAACAAGTCAATTGTGTTGGCAAAATGACATTTAGTCTTTTTCGGGTAACGATATCCGTGGTCGTATCTAACAATAAAATAAATGTTGTCATTTCAAATCGTAAAAGACTCATAAAGTTTTTTAAGAAAATATTTTTCTTTTTTGATGAATTAAATATCTAACCTTTACAAGAATATATGATTTATATTCATTTCCGCATTTTTATATAATAATCATAATATTATATCAATTTATATTTGGAAATTGAATTTCTCCTAATAAGCATTTGAATATTTAAACACTATTGTTATCAACATTTTCATAGATATATGAAATTTTAAAATTGAATTCAACGTAATTAACACATTTTCATTTTGTACAAGTGGTAAAAAAGAACGCATAATGTTTAAATTAAATAATCTCACTTGTAATAATTTGGCAGAAACTGCACTTACTACTACAAGGGTAGTATATCTTTGAAGTTCAAAAAATTTGTTAAAAATAAATTTTTATTAACGTAATTTCTAGCTTTTTATGATTATTTTGAATGATTACGTACATGAGTCAGACAATCGCTATAATTTCAAAAAAATTCATAACATTGTCTGATTTTCTTTTAGGTTTTATTGATATTGTCTACATATAAATTACTAGTACGTAAATTATATATATATACAATCTCAATTTATGTTTTTGACAAAATAAAACATTTTTGATAAGTTTGTATAGGACAGTGAAAAATATTATGTAACGATTATCATCATAAAATTATATTAAAAAATATGTAAACTATGTGTCGTTAGGCTTAAACCGGCATCGACACAAAAAATATAGTTTAATTTTGTATATTACAGAAAATAAAAGATAAAAGATATTTTATCGTGTTTTGTGCATTGTACGCATTATACGGTGCAGAAATGGTCAAAAACCAAGTAAGTGCATTTCCGTAAATCATTGAAGTTTCGCAAATAAGATGTTTTTTTTTATTACCGACTGTTAAACGACACACAGGTCTTTAGTATTATATGTTCGTTCAAATGATGATTAAACATTTATTATACCAACAAACTAAGTTTTAATCGTTTGAGTGTACGCGAATATTATTTCTGTTTTTGCTGCAATAAAACGTAATAATAATAATAATAACATACTTGTTTATGTTAGGTATCGCGTATTTTTGATACGTTTCGTAATATATTCATTTTAAAATATAATATTTTCCTACCACTTTAGTAGTATTTACGTGCTACATTATGTAAAATCGAATATGATATTTTTTTTTGTATTTTTTTTATTATCGCATCTCGTATAATTTATTGTATCACGTGTTCATCATACGCACAAACATGGGGGTCAACGACACACGGAATAATAACAACAAATCGAGAAAATTAATAATAAAAATAATATAATATCTAAAACAGCAATAGCAGATGGTCGACGGCGGAAAAGTATTATAATATATTTTATAGAGAGGTACACGATAAAAATAATTAATATAATATATGAGTATTAATAGCACAAATAAATATAATATTATTAATTAAGCGTCGTGATGCGCGTGAGCATGCGTATTTAATATATGCGCTGTTATTTTAAAAAAAAATATTTTCAATATCAAACTTTTTTTTATCTATTCCAGATTATCAAATTGAACGTTGCACATATTTTACATAATAATATTTTCAAGGATAATAATAAATTTGATTTGATTTTACTATTTTATTCCGTTTTTGCCTTTGTACTATCTAGATATATATTCAATATTCCACGCAATATTTTATATGTATATCATGTCTTATGACCTTTACGCTTAACTGAGTACCTAAATTATAAGACATGTGTCTTTAGGATATTATATACCTAATATACCTATAATAAGTTGTTGTTTTAAGCCAAATTGTTATAAACCAAAGACTAATTAATAATTAATATTTATAATTTATTACTTGTGAGATTAGGTCTTGTTTGTAATATTAATGATATACCGACTACACGTGTATATAAATTTATAGATAATAAAAATAACTTCTATTAGGTAGTATTTTTCTTCAAAATATGTTAATATTAATAAAAATTATGATATTTTCAATAGAATTATAATAAATTAATGAAATTTTCAATTTTGGTGACATTTATTATAATGAGATTGAATTAGATATCGGCAAGAAAGTTCTTGCGTAAAGACCTTGATAAAAATCAACTGGAAATGTTGAAAATTTTGCGTTTCTACCTACGCTAATATTTCCCTCTGTGTGTGTTATTAATTAATAAATACAACTTTTAAACAACTGACAAGCTACGTTTAAGTACAATAGAAAACATTTTTCGACCAAATATAATAGGTTAGTTAGATTTAATGTGCTGAATAATTTATTTAATATTTAAATTCATATAATGTTTTGCATAGAAGAAGATAATTAAAATTAAGGTTGCTGGGTTTATTAGTATTAATATTTATTGTTTTATCAAGAAAAGGAAATGGAATGCACGTTTTAATCCAAGGTTAATTATTTCTGTCCACATTCAATTTAGTATGCGATCAGAAAATCAAAACTGTAACCATTTAGCAAGCATATTATAATATTTATGTATAAGAAATATTATAGTTAAAATTATTTTATCAAAAAATATTAAAATATCTTTATTAAATTTTCAATGTATATTATCCTTCCAACTGTATTGATGATAACATTAAAAAAACAGTTATTATAAGTTTAGCGGATTTTGTTATGAAAATATCATTTCGCGGAAATAATGGTAATTTTAATTGAAATAATAATTTAAAAAATGTAGATTTTTTTATTATCTACGTATATATAAAGCTATAACTAATCATCTGAATACTATATAGGTATATATAAATTGAAATACCAATAAACTGGTTATTCCGAAATAATTGTATAAAAATCAAAGATAAAAATTCGCAATTATTAAAAATTGAAAAAAAAATAAGAGAGAATTATATAGGTTCCTATATTATATACATAATTACATATAATAATATGTATATCAATGTATACATGAAATCAGAATACTCTTATGTTGAGGAAAAGTGATAAAGTAATAAAATAATAATGTTAAAATGTATTATAGACTGCAATAAGATATTGAAAGTATTAAGTGCATATGCTTCACAAGTAAGGAGAATTTAAAAGAGTTCTGGAAAGGATGGTTTAAATAGGTAGTGGAAAGAACAAGGATATTGTGATTGGTGATAAATGGACATTTAGGAAGTGGAAGAATAATTAAGCAGGTATATGGAGTTATGATTTTATAGACAGGAATAAGATGAGAGATAAGAATTTGATTTTACAGAAGTGTACTATGAGTTGTCAGTTATGAATAGGTCATTTTTATAGAATGAGAGAAGAACATTCTATAATATTTAAGAGTGGATGGAGTAAATCACAAATAAATACATTGTTTTATGTGGAGGAGGGAGAGTAGAAAGAAAGAAATACCAGGACTGTAAAGTAATTCCTTAAAAGTATAGTAACATAGCATATTGTAAATGGTCTTAGACTTCTGATGTAAAGTAATAAGAGCAAATAGGTAGAGCCAAGAATTAGGCAGATGAGCTTGCGGATGAAAAGTTATTTGTAAGGAAATTTAATGAAGAAGTAGTGTGAAACATGGAGGAAAATATTAATAAAACTTGAAAAGGTACTTATAGCAAACGATATTTAGGGTTTGAAAAAAGTTATTATGGCGAAGAATAAGAAAATGTGGTCGTGGGAAGAAGGAGTACGGAAATCATGTCAATGAAAAAAATATAGTTTAAAAATTGCAGAAAGACAGAAGAAAATAATATGATTAGATGAAATAAAAAATATTTAATAAGAAAGCGAAAAATATAGTAGGGAAAGTTAAGTTAAAGAAGTTTGTAGACTTTATGAGAGACTGAAAATAAGAGAAGTAGAACAAAAAGTATACAAATTAGCTAATCTTCTTACATAATATTATGTTATTTTATTAAATACAAATAATAAATATTCAATTATAGTCATGTTATCATTAACAATAAAACGCGGAAAATTCGACACAATGTCACACGTCATTCTGCGTTTATATCAACTATATGATATTAAGGAAATTCTTATGTTAATATTTTTTTAGACGTGTGTAATAATTATTATACAGATAATATTATATTTCTAAAATATCATCAATTTATATCATATTATATAATTAATGTGCACAAAGAATATGTTATATAATATGTTAGGCACTAAAATTAAATTAATTTGTAATTCAAGGCATTAGCAGAGATCAGAAGGGACTTATGGGGGCTTACCCCCGTCAAAAATATTAAAAAACTTGTATGTATTTTATAGCGATTTTATTTAATAATTTTAACTATTAAGTTGGGTATTAATTTACATAATATTTAGTATGTGAAGAATCATTTGTAACATGAATGTATAAAATTATACTAGGTATAAACAAAAAATTTTTGCTATTTAAGCCCCTCGCTTTCCACTGATATTTGTCAAGTTAAAAATATTTCTTTTGATAAAAACAATTTAAAATTGTTAGAGACATAAAACATAGTTCAACGGGTAATGTCCTGCTACGGGTACAACTGCTCCTCAAGTTAAACATAATAATATGAAGACATAGTAGTTATTCTTTATTTCGTTTCTTAAAACGATAATTCAATCCATTCTATAATAATATAATATAATACGAATTTATGAAATCGTTTGATTACTGTTCACCGAGATTGATTAATTGATTTTTTGGGAGAATTATAAAACTATTGGCTCTGATAAGTGATAACAATAATTGTTTAAAATTATTTTATAATTAACTTTTCAACGAAAAACTTAATGAATTTTATGAAAATCATGTAATAAAATGATACTGATCCATTATAAATGATACCCGTATCCATATTATATATTTATATAATTTATATAATATTTATTATTTCAAATTATTTACCTACTACGAATGATAATAATTAATATAATAAATTATTCCCAAATAAAAATTAATATGTTTATAATTGTTCTGTGAAAATATATAATAACATTTTAAAATATAATTATAAATTTTCCCAAAAATTTTACTGTAACACGAAATATACTCTATGCTCTATGCCCTATGGTATAAATAATATCAGTTTAACAGTCAGCTTATAATACTACAATGTCAAAATATTGTGCAACACATAATATTACGTTTATTATATAAACTATTAATTATTAATACGCTTTGAATTTTATTCTGTACAAATTGAAATATTTTTTACATTGCAATATTAATATGTTAAACAATAAATTGAAAATATCGTTTATTAAAAAATAATAATGTAAATTGTATAAAATACTACACGTCTGCACAGTATAAACAGATTTTTGAATGATTTTACTGAACGTCTGATGGAAATCAGCTATCAATTGATGTGCAAAAAATATAAAATATAAATAAAATCGAGATTATTAACATACCATAATATTGACTAAACTAAATGGTTTTGGACGGTTATTTATATTCGCAGTTGAGCGTACTCATATTTTCAATTTTAATTTTGCGTCAAAGTAATAATTACAAAATGTGACATTTTTCGATGTTGTTTTCGCAATGTATAATGCAATTTAAAAATATACCAATTCATTAGATACTGCTGTTCAAGCGTCAAATATTTTACGTCAATATACTTAAAATACGTATATATTTTATATTTATATACTATATAACTGCTATTACAATATATTTTTTATATAAATACAGTTAATAATATTATTATTGAGTTCTTTTTTATTATATTTTGCGAAATAATTCAATAAATTCCAATTATACGTGTCGAATTATAATATTATAAGTGTCACCGATAAATCTCGATTATAATTCTATTGAAAAAAATGTATATAATATTGTATAATTTCCGATAATTCAAAATTATTCTGAGAATAAGTGTTCGCGTGGGTAGCAAATGGTTGTCACGAAATATATTTTGTTTATCGTTAAAACACAGTATAATACAATACAATGAAATATGAATTTGTGTGCCAAACGTTTAGGTATAATCGTTGAAATGAATAACATAAAATAAATATAGTTTGTTACGCGTGTGTGATTGTGATTCCATTTCTTTGTATTCATAAGTATTATTAAGTAGAAAAAAAAAATCACAATAACATAAAATACGCCAAAGAATTACATATTTAAAACATATTTAATTGCCATGCACTGTTTGTACGTGAATGAGTGGTTAAAATGTTATCGTTTTGAATATATTTCAAGACACGTTTATAACGATATCGTAGTAAATTTTAATATTTCACGTGGGTGACCGAAACCGATTCGTATGATACAATAACGGTAAATATGATCAAGTAAGTGCTATGCTGAATCAGTTTGGAATACGATGTGTAATTAATGTGTTAATAAAGATTTAAACGGTAAATAAATCATATTAATATTATTTTGTACGTCATTTTGTAGACATCGGTTATCAAATTATTTTCAAATAAGTAGCTATTGATTTATTTACGATTTGTTGTGCATTATTAATGATTAGGTATCTATTGGCGTATTTTCATTTAAACGTAATAAGTAATAACTAATAATAATAATATGTATTTACGTCAAACAATATAATATGTATATATATTATTAATTAAACAATCAATTGAAAACGCAAAAATTACATTACATTAAAATACATTTTATATTATACTTAGGTATCTACTTAAAGTCCTCATTGAGGAGTATAATAATTAAATAATGGGTCATTTATGTATTATATAATTTGATAAATTTCAATTATTTTGGGAAATTTTTTTTTGATAATATTAAAGTAATTTCTTATCATTTGAAATTATAAGTTTACAATAAAACACATGCATAATATTATTATAATAATGATGTGCTAAAATACGTTTTTTTTATATAATTTGAGAATTCTTTTGATATATAACTTTTTGTACCGTTCAGAGAAGTTGGGAAAAAAAATTATAACTTTAAACATTTTTAATTCTTGTTGATAAATATAATTTTTTTAGTATAAAATTAAGTTTGATCTATAAAATTTAAAATCTTATTCATAGAATACTTTAATGAATTTTTTAATTGAAATTTCCCATGCAATTAGTAGCAATGCATGACGACTAACAACAGGTAAGTAATACATAATAATTATATGATAACACAACTTAAAAATTTAAATACAATTAATACCATATGATTTACAACCATAAATAAAAAAAAAAAAATTCTGTTTATTTTATATTATAATTGTTATTATTATTATTATTATTTTAAAGTTCTATATTTAGACATAATATCAATGTAACAGTTCCAAAATGTTTTTTCATATGTAAGTAACCTATTAGCTATTATGTTGTTATTCGAAAAGACTTTCAATTCCCTATGTTCAAAATTGCATTAGTTATCATGAAATTTGTATAATAGAATATTTCTCAAAATTGTCCGTGAATTTTGCAGTTTTCAACCATTTTTGGTGATTTTTCTTATACTAAAGAAAGTGTTTGAGAAATTCGAAAAATCAGCTGAATAAAATACCAACTAAATACAATAATTTTCTACCGAAGGCATATCTTACTTGTGGTAATTAGACCATTATTTATAATAATAGAAAAATAATATTTTCAGCGAAAAAGTGCTTTCAGGCATAAAAGAAAAACACACATCAATGAATGGACATTTACTACCAATGTAGATCATATAAAAAACATATAATGCATATTGTATATACACTAGACACGCAACACTTTTACCTAATCAATATAATATTTCTTTTAAATTCGTGATCGATGGTATGGGACATAATATAGGTTATAAGTGTTTTTTTTACCGTTAAAAAATGCTTGGGTCTAATACTTTTTCAAGTGTTTCAATATTTAAATATGGTTTTTAAATTCAATGACATAGTTTTTTATGATATTTTTTCGACGTAATATTGGAAATATCGGCGGTAATCACGTTCAAGTATAAAATATATTTATAAAACTTCCCGTTACAGAAACGAGAATAATTTCTGAAGAGTATTATTTATATAATATGTATGTTTTAATTTATAGGTACTCATCTATGATTTTGACTATATAATTTTATATTCAACGCTTTATTTATAATTCTAAAATTATTTTATAATGTGGCAGTCATTGTAATAATTTAGTACCTAGTAAATACTAATCCAATATCAACATTATATTGTCTATACTTTTATTATTATTTTTTGTTATAGAATTTATAATAATAATAATTATATGGATATAATTATTGAGTTATAGCTATGCTTACTATAGTAAATACACGTGTATGGGTATTTATACAATTATAAATATTATTTATTAGTGTATTTAATAAATGTATTGAATAATATGAAACTTAATTTAAATACTTTCGGAAATAATTGATAAGAAACAACTAATAAATCATACGCTCTGCTCCGTATACATTATTAAAATAATAATATACGCTATATTTTATATTATTATGATGTATTTTTAGTTAGAGTAAAATAAATTTTATTTAATATACTCAATACTCGTATGTCTATTAAAAATATGTATTGAGTACGTACTTTTACCTTGAAATATGCGGATATTTCTTTTCCTTGTAAGGTGTTTGATAGTACATAATATTGAAATTTTACAAGCAATATATTATTATTATAGAGTCTGATTATGTCGGATACACACCAGAGCTTTTAGGTGTAATGTAACGCCGCGAAATGTAACAAACATCGTGCTCGCTACAATCCGTGCGTTCCTTAAATCACCTGTGATGGCATCATTGATGGCACCATGAAGTATTAAAGGAACATCACATTTTAGTGTTATCACAGAGTAGATAAAAATCATGGATATCATGAATATATAACATTAATATAACATCAATAATAATTTACATTTTAATAATAAATTGTAATAATGGAATCGACTATGTTAGGTTAGGTTGTTGTGTTTCGGCGGTAACTTCACGAAACGGAAAGTGTGGAAATTGGAATAAATATATAGGTACGTCAGCAACTTTGTGATACACAGGTGTCATGGCGGCCACTGACAGTGAATTCAGTATTCATTATTATCATTAACAAATAACAGTAATAATTGGTCACACGTGAATATTGAGTGAGATATTTCATACGATTTAAGTGGGTAATAATAATCAACACTAGGGATCACTGCCAGCTGAGATTTTCTTTCATGAAATATCATGGAATAATAATACATGCGCAAACTTTAACAACATTTTACAAAGTTGCTGGCATACCTATATTTAGCCATGATCTAGTCCATCAAAATGTCATCAACCTACTCGGGAACAAGATGAGTGATAAAGCCACCTTAAATGCAATCAGATATTTTCGGATTGAAAAATGGACAACACCGATGTCATCACGGATGATTTAAGGAACGCACGGAATATACGACCAGTGTGTACGTTACGGGTCGAGCACTTCTAACTTCTCGGTTGTTCGCCGGTTTATCCATCAGCTATTTATAGTTTATAGAGGTAGAACGGTTAGGGCGATTCGCTGCGAGAAACCGGTTTCGGTCGTAATTTTACGCGTCGTAATGTAATATCTTTTTGATGTTCGTCGAAATACCGACACTCGGGTGGATTGTCGTGCGCCGAGCACAAACAAATATTACTATAACGCCGTACACACCTGAGTACTACCTGTACATTACGGCGTTATGTTACACCCAAGCTTGTAACCTAAAAGCTCCAGTGTGTACCCGGTTTAAAACTTTTAGGCGCTGCTAATTCGGAGCAATTCGGTAATTTGGAGGGGGGGGGGGCACTCATACATTTGTCGTAGTCTATAATTAACCAAATCCTAAGTCGACAGATATTTTAAAAAAACAACCCCTAAATACAATCCCTTAATTGATTACCACTTACAATAAAATAAAATACCCATCAAAAAAATCACCCCTCCCACTCCTGTTCTTAAAAACAGTCGGCAAATTTATGGGTCTGCCCTAGTCTAGTAAAAACTGAAATAACGCCACTGCTTATATTTATCGTTTATATTATTAAAGTTTTGATTATACGAACAATCACGCAGAAGCAGCCAATAAACGTTTGAATCAACAAATGTCAGTAATCGTCATCTAAAAAAATAGGCCTTTATGAACATTCCTTATAACCATATAAAATAATATATATATATATATATTATAGCTCTTAAATTAATTTTTTATTTGAATACCTAATATTATTTTTTAATATTTTAATTATATAATACGATAAAAAAATACATTATAAAATGTTTTTATTTTTTTATTTATCGCCGAAACGGCACTGTCCTAACTGCATCGCCTAATAATCTATCGCCGAAAAGTCCCATTTCATTATTTTAATGAAAAATGAAAAAAACAATGAATAAATTTAATTATTAAACAATTATTATTAAATAATATTAACAAATATTGAAATATATTAATATTTAATTTATGTAATACTAAATATATTATTAACGTTTAAAATTAAAAAAATGTGACGTATCAGATATTGCTATATTAAAATATTTACTCGTATCCATTTTTACTCCTACATAATATTCTTGATGTTGAAATGATTTCTTTCTACTTCCAATTAACGAAGTTTTGTCTCGTGTAATAAGTAGAAGCTATACACGGAAGCCGCGTAATACGTGGAAAGTATTACAGACTCTAAGGTTCATATTTCGATTATAATATCCTCGGTAATAACAGTAACCGAAGTAGATACTACATACAATAGATACTAGATACTAGATACTAAACAATAATTGAATATTTTTAATAAAATATAATATAAGCTAGGTATACAAAAATGTTATTCTTAATAACCACATTTACCAATCAAACAATGTTTTACAGCGTTTTACAACATAAATATGTATATAATATTATAGGTCGGTAGGTGTGTTCATACTGTAGTTATTCAGAAAAAGTTTAAAAAACAAATTATTATAATATGATATTATATTCTATAAAGCTGAAAAATGTCAGTCCTACGCAGTTGCATAGCTCTGCACATTGTCATAAATCCGCCACTGACAAAATACAATCACACGTATTTCATACCTAAAACATATTATTATTATCAACAGTTAATCGCGACTCGCGATACACCTTACGCAGTTATTTGATGATAATAATACCAATGGACGGATAAACTATATTGAAACATGTTTAGCTATTTCATTACCCTATTTTTGTAATGTGGAAACAATACTGTCGATTAATATTCTCTGAAAAACGTTTTCGTAATTTTTTTGAAAATCTGTAATAAAACAAATCCGTACGGTCGATTATTGTGAATTATACTACCGTTTTAATGTGTATAATAATATCGTATATTAGGTACACGATTAAAATAACACCAAGGAAAGGAAATAACTTGATTGAAAATAAGACGGAGAGTTAGAGTAGACAATTAGACATAATATATAGTAGCTAGCGAGGTAAATCAATATGGGATCAACCCACTTTTTAATTATTTTGAAGATTATATAGACGGAATTGAAATACTAGGGTAAACTAAATAACCATTAAAACCCATTTTTAATTAAAAACAAATAATAATAGGAAATTGTATTTTGTTTTCTCAACTGTTGGCGACGTCAAATGTTTTTAGGAATTTGCAACTGATCGTTACAATAAAGCTCCTCGATAGGAATTTATCAATAGAAAAGCGATCTGCTCGTAAAGTAACGTGCAGCCGTCGCGGGTGTATTAAGTTATACGACCATGGTCGCGTTTCAGTCGAGCCTGGGTGTTTTTCTGTAGGTAATCCCAAATTATATATTATATGAGGTCGGGGTGTGCGAAAATTCCATCCTAGGTACGTATTACTATTATGCCATCCGATACGCCTGTATAATATAATATAATTATACGTTTTTACGAGGCATTTTGCAACGGACGGACGTTTTCGCGTCTTATAATATATATTATAAAACACAACAGCGTATACGGCAGCTGTTTGTTGTTTTGAGGTTACACGGAAGCAGTATAATATAGTAGCTGCTCTGGTCGTATTCGGACACATGGTGTAAAAATAAACCCTGTTATACTTACCCATCGGGCCATCTGCAATCGTACACGCACATAATTTTCTAATATAATAATAATAATAATATGTGACACGCATAACAATATTACATATTATTATTATTATTATTAAAACCGAGTTCACGGTTATTACAAGAGATATATTGTTATTTATTGGCATAATATTAGGTTTATTCATAGTTACAATATCATTATTATTATCTTGTTCGTTTTTCTCTTATTTTCTCGTACTGAATTCATATCATTCGATATGGACCGCAAAAGGACTCTACAATTATTACAGGTATTATACGTGAACGTATCCAAGGCATATATTATTATTATGTCTTCGGAGTTGGGTAATCTGTACGTTAAATTGCCGTTTAATAATGCAATCAAATTATATTATAATAATAATAATAATAATAATAATATCTACTTAGGCCACGACGACGTTTCAAAAACATAATGAACACACACGCGATATATTATAATGTATTGACAACGATAATAATAATAATCGTAATCCTTGTTCGGGAACGGGTATTCGATTTTCGTGTTTTAAACGCACCGGGTGTCCTTGATCGTTCAAATGTGTGTGTGTGTGTGTGTGTGTGTGTGTGTACGTACATTTTTTACCGTCCGAGAGTCTTCCGCCAAAGCCAATGACATTTGCCAAATGAGGCATAAACATGCGGTGGAGTTTGCGAGAAAAAAAACGAATAGAAATAAACAATACAGTATTAAATAGGTATATTATGCTCAGTACGCGCAAAGAAAAACAAACGCATCCGCTATAAATTAGCGATTTCGATAATATGGTGACGACGGTACGACTTCCGAGTGTAAATTTTTGCGTAAATTATAAATAGGTACCTCTACTTATTAAAGACGTAGTGCGAAAAATTATTTCGCAATCAATTTGAAAATAAGTATTAATGAATTATATAATATATTCAATGTTTTCTGATTACCCTCATCTCCTATTTTTGTGCGCAAAAGCAAAAGCAAATTTTGAGTTTTTATTTTCTAAAATCACTTTTTATTATTATGTTTTTACATTTCTAAACATTATTATTTGTAATTTTGTAGAATTCATTTAAAAACATTTGTTATATCCATTTTGTGTTAGCTTTGGTAGTACCCGTAAAGAAAAAATCGTAGTGGGACGCAAAAAAGAAATTAAGAATGCGTCCCAGTGAAATTTACAATTCTTTAATGAGCTTATTTATTAATAATATTTTAAAATATTTTTTTCTAAAACAATTATTAATTCAGAGTATAAATAATTAATGAATTTCTAGAAATACCATAATTATTATTATATTTTTGTTTTTCTAAACTGTTTTTACGTAGGTATGTGACCAAGCGGAATATCGAATTATCATTATTACATGCCGATTGTATATAATATTTTGGCTTTTTAGACGATTCGTATTTTAGGTTTTACAATGATGTTTTTATTATTTCTTTTTTCATGTACGATGACACTTTTTTGGGTAGAAATAATGATCCAATTATCACAAATAGGATACACTTTTCATACCAAATTTCATCTAATTGGTACTTTATTTAGTTCATTTTTCGAACTTCTCAAAAGTTTTTCCTTAGAAGAAGAAAAACTACCAAAAAAAATAGCGAAAAATAGATATTTAATGATAACTAATTGAGTTTTGATCCTTGGGACTTGTCATTTCTTTTTTAATGTTAAAATAAGTAGTTTACATAAGTGGTAAAATTTTAAAACAGATTGGTTAACTTTTTGACTAAGTTTAGAGCTATGAATTTTTTTCCAAAAATGTTTAATGTTACCTGTAATTTTGGGTTTATTAGTTTGAATATTTTATAGAAGCCTAGTTACTACTTAATTTTTTTACAAAATATTTTAAAATCGCAACCAACAATTTGTTTTAATAAGCTCCTAATAAGGTTAAATATTTAGTATAATTTAATATAATGATATTTTATGTTTTTAAAAGTTTGAAAACATTTGTTTGGGTAGAAATAATGGTTCGATTATCACGAAGAGGGTATGCTTTCGGTAACAAATTGCATCTAGTTGGTACTTTATTTAGCTTATTATTTCAATTTCTTAAAAATGTTAACCAAAAAATGATGAATAAACGGCAAAATTAACGGAAATTGTAATTTTGACAAAATTGATTTTAGATTTTTCATGATAACTAATGCAATTTTGAATGTAGGTACTTGAAATTTTTTGTTATATTCTCATAGGTAGTTTACACACGTGGTAAACTTTTGGAATGGCTTATCAGTATAATATTTTGTATTATATTTAGTTACGCTCAAAATCGTATTTTCTGATGCAATATCATTGAAATTGTAATTATAATAAACCGTAAATTTCTCCGAAGACCAAAGGGACTAAACAGAAACGTCCAGAATTGACCTTCTCGTTTTTTTTAATTATCTTTCACAACTATATTATTTTAACAATATTATATCAAAACATAAGTTGATATAATAATATGTTATTAATAGATTTAAACGCGTCGTAACATCATGTTCATTGTTTTATAAATTATAATAATATGTGTACCTACATTGCTGCACTAAATAATTATAATTGTCGTACATTTAGAATTCATTGTAGTATTATAATTTATTCATTTACTACAAAATATGTAAAATTAAATGGCATATTTCTTTTACTATTTTTCGTTATAATATTAGAAAAATGGAGAAAACATCAATATTTTATTACAAGATATTACATTTTTTTTAATTTAATAACGAAAATTAAATGATTACATAAAAAAAAAGTTATAACTAATATTTATACCTACATATTTTTTAAATCAATTGTGTTTATTGAAGAAATGGGACGTTGAAATAGTTTTGAACCAGTAGGACGAATCATATTTGAACACAACCCGTATAGTATGGATTATAAGTACATTTTAATAATATGATGTAGCCGGGATGGTATTCCTGATAAAATGTATAATTATAGAATGTAGATTTATGTCGAGTAATCGACCAATGTTTATTTTATATTTTAGAAAAAAGCATTATTCTCATAATTTTTTTTTTTTTGCAAATAAGTATCTATTTATATTAACACGTACATTTTTCATTAATTTTTAATTAATGTTTACAATATTATTTAATTGATGATCCTCTATGAAAACTGTTACAAATTTTAATTAGTATAATTTAATATCAGTTGTTATTTTCCTCGCTTGAATGTACATTAATAGTATTACAAAATTAATTATGTATTTGTTGAATCATATTATTATTTTTAATTAAATTACATTAATTAAGTATTATTATAAATAATAACTAACCTTTTTATTGAGCGTGAAAAGTAATTATTGATAATAATATTATATTAAAAAAAGTGTTTATTAATTTATTTATATTATTTATCCTTTTTTAGGTAGCTATGTATAAAAAAAAGCGGAGAGGTCGATTCTGGACGTTCTTCCTTCGTTTCTTCGGTCCTCGGAGAATTTAGTGGTTTATTATAATTATTAAAATTTGAATGCAATGCCATTGCATTCAAAAATACTATTCTGAGCAAAACTCCTCAGTCAGATATACAATATATTATACTAAAAACTCGGGTCAAAATTTAACATTTGTGTGTGTATTGTGAGTACTCAAAACAGTTATCAAGTCCTTACGATCAAAACAAAATTAATTAAAAAATTTTAAAATAATGGAAACTGTAATTATGCCGACTTTTTGATATTTTTGGTAATTTTAACTTTAAACGCTAATAAAAAAATTCGTGAGCAACGATTTTCAAAATATTTTGTAAATAGGTTTAGTAGTATATGAGTCTCTATACAATTTTTAAACCGTTAAACCAAAAACTGCAGGAAATATTAAACATTTTTGGAAAAATATCAAAGCTCTATATTTAGTTATAAAATCAACCAATCCTCCCCAAATATTTACCACGCGTGTATATTACCCATGTGAGTACTCAAAAAATTAAGTCTCTACGATCAAAATTTAATTAGTTATTATGAAATAAAAAAAATTAAAAATAACGAAAACCGTAATTTTACTCGTTTTCCGTCATTTTTTGGTAGTTATTATTCTCCCAAGGAAAAACTTTTGAGATATTCGAAAAATGAGCTAAAGAAAGTACCAACTAGATGAAATTTGGTATGGAATGGATAACCTTTTTGTGATAATTGGACTATTATTTCTACCCAAACAAATGTTTTCAGGTATCAAAAAAAATATATATATATATCTTTGTAAAACCAATACAGTTGTCTCTTCGTTCAAAATCTAAAATATGTTAATATCTTTATTAAAACATTCATAATTTCGGGGGAATTCTTGCTTTCTCAGATAACACCAGAAGCCCCTAAAATAGCTTACCGCTGTGGTATTTACCTCATCTACTTATGTGTATATTGGGTACCTATATATTGCTATTTACCTATGTGTTAGTTTAATTTTGTAAAAACCAATATTAAAATATTAATTGGATAATAGTTAATGAATAACATTAAATTTGATCTTTTTTATACAATATCATAATAAAGATTAATCGTTTCTAGTGATACATTCTATAAAGTCAAATACTATAAAATAAGAGTTTAATATTACAATTATACTGTATTATAAGTTGAGTAAACCTATTGACGATGATCAAATAATTAATATAAAACGTATTCGTTTTTTTTTTGCGTTTTCGATTTACTGATAATATATCATTTAATGTGATTTATACTATACCTACTATATAATATATTATAATATATAAATAGAGTATATCATTGTTACATTGTATACGAAACGTTTTTTTTTTTTTTTTTTTGTAAAATGAATTTTCCAAAACATGTATTAATGTAACAAATAACAATATTATATATTGTGTATTGTGCACACACGATAATAATAATAAATAATAATATAATCGTTACGACGATATGTTTATCGGAGCTTCATCCGACCAATGCTTCGATTTATTGTCCGAATACGACGTCAACAGAGTGGCATCCCATAGAGTGTTCCATTTGATTTCGCTCTGCTCGTATACAGATATATTATATTATAGATATTTTACTATACTGTTTTTTTTTCGACTAGACGACGTTTGATTGGTTGAACGTATTACATAAAGAAGAAAATATCCATTCACAACCGGAGTTCTATTATTAAAACCTTATTATGTAAATATTATAAAAAAAAAAAAATTAAAAAAAAATAATAATAATATTAACAGTCGTACCATAATGATATTTTGATAGGCCGTAAAAATATAATAACGTTTCGTCGTTACGTGTATTGTGTATATACGTTTTATTATTATTATACATAGAAAATTAGGAACACGTCATGTCTTCGTATATTATGTAGTTGTCGTTGTCTACTATGGTATATTATATTATCTTCGATGGAAATTTGGTATAAATTGATATAGCGGCAGCCGTTACTTTTATATATATTTAACGGAAATCATAATATAATGAGGAATATACTAGTGCTTTAAGTTTAATACTTGAAATTTTCAAACGGCCAAATCGATTGTTTTCAAATGTATTATACATTTTAAAAACGATAACCATTTTTATTTTGTATAGGCACCTAACTACGACTTACGACTATCGCAGATCTCAAGTTAATATTCTTTTTCTATAGTTCTATAAATGAGTTTTTATTTTTTAAAGACCACCATCTAAATTAACTCATGCTCCTAAATACTAAAATATTTACATATATTGTCTAATTGTTATCAACCATCGATATTTATTTATATATTATTAGTTACATAACATTATTAATAGTATAATTTAGTTTCTTTAATTTTTCGTATTTATAAATTTTTTTTTCCTTTTTCGATTTAATATCACAAGCTTGTAAGAACATATTATTATATTATATATTTATATCGACGATAAAAAAAAAAAAAAAAAAAAAAAAAAAATAACGCTATATCCAATATCCATATATATATAATGAACGAGCCCAAACCATTCTTTTAAAAACTCTTTTACATTAATTATAAAGTTATAAGTACAAATATACAATTATAAAATAATTTTATCGATTTTGCGATTTTGAGTTGCCCATTTCTGGACATAACAATCGACGTTAGACATATACTCGTATAACACAATAGCGTTATATAATCTTATATTCTGATTTGTTACTTGCCAGCTACATTAAAATAATTGTATTTGGTATTTTTGGTTACCATCAGTTACGCCACAGTAGGTATAGTAGTTTAATATTAATAATTTTATATTATATATATTTATCAGGGATCAGAACTTCATGCATGACAACGTGTTTATGGCTCAAAAATTTGGATTTTACTAGATGAAACTACTGACGTAGAAGATCTATATATAATATTGCTAATGTAATAATATAGGGACTCCGGAAGAGTATACTGCATTTTTATTTATTGAATAATACTGAAGAATTGAAAAAGACCAATTACTTTACGGTTAGTTAACTTTTTGATAAATCTCTAAGAATTTTATGTGGCCGATGGGATAAAATAAAACGTGTTATTATTTTTATCTTAACTTCATATATGATCAAATATGGGAAAACTCTAAATGATCTCTTCTCTATAAAATGATTAATTAAGTTTCAAAGGAAGTACAAATACAATTTTAAACAGTGGATAAAATCATAGCTAATGTAAAAAAAATATTTAATATATCACGTACAACAATTTTCAAAAATAATGCACCGAATATACTTTTACCTCCCGAACCATTTATTACCCGTTGATGTATAAGTACTTGGATTAGCGCTGTAATTTATTATATTTGTAAATATGTTGAACTCCAATGATGACTTAAAAATTACAATTAAAAAAAAAAAAAAAAAATTTCAATACAATTAATCCTATTTTATTTTAATTTTAAATTTCTTTCCGAATAAATTTTAAAACTGCAGGCTAAATTCATGTCTTTGGTTGAATCTTTGAGTCTTGTTGGTTGTGGATAATTTTCAAACACAATTAAAATTCATTTAAAGTAAAACTGGGCTAAAAGTATATCAAATGTTGAAAAATGTTTTATCAAAAAATGTTTGTTTAAAAACACTGAAAAAAATACCATCTAAACTCGGTGGATCTATCATCAATATGGATGATGGTCTTCCTGAAGATCTATCAACAAATTACCTTATATTTTTAAGAAATCATCAATTACGTCAGTATAGACGTTGTAAAAGCTCTTTTTCCATTTACAAAAATTTTCTTAGCCTATAACAGGTAAGTGGTGTAATTAGGACTTGGTCTTTGGTGGTGGGGGGTATGGGTTTTACATAACACAAATTTTCATAAAAAAATTATTGATAATCAAATATTCCAATAATCTTTTTACTTTATTTCTAATTCAATTTTCAATTTTGTACTAAAAGTATAATACTATAATGAAATAAAAAAAGGTACAAAAATAATCAATATTGCATAAGAAGTAATTAAAAAGAAAAAATATTAAGGAGGGATAGGACAACTATATCCCCTTCCCTGTAATTACGTCATTGTAATTGATGGTTGTTGTTTAAACTTATTAATATAAACTATAAATTATTAATATAAAAGAACATTGTATAATTCAGTGAAATTCAGAACTCGGGTAACAATAATATATCAATAATATTTGCGTTGCTTGATTGTGAATAAAATAAATTGAAATTAAAATATAAACTACACAACAATTATAATAGCAGACAGATACTATAATATCATCTAGAAATAGAAGTAGGTACGCCATCATATTTATTGAGATCACCATACTTCGAAAGAAGGACGGTCTCCGGGGAGAGATATTTTATAACTTAAATAATTTAAAATTAAATTAAAAAAAGGGGGACAATTCTAAATACAGAAGAAGTGTAGTAATATATATATATTTAATATTCTATAAAGAATTCATGTGAAAATTTTTTCTAAGTTAAAAAGAAAGTCAGTATAGAGATTAGAACGTTAATATTTTATATAATTATATATACATTACAGTATTGGGAAAATGTAAATTTGTATATGTAGTATATTTGATGATTAACAATCGATATCTTTAATACCTAACGTTTTACATATTTTAATATTTCACAAAGGAGTTATGAGGTAATATTTTATTCAATTTTTTAAAAAAAATATGTACCTATAGTGATATAAAATGTATATAAACGTATTTATTTGAAATGTGAATAGCCGAATTTGTAACAATAGTGATATAACTGTGAAATGATATATACGTATCCATATTAATTGTAATATTATGTGTGTATTATGTTCGGCACTAAGTATATGACGACGAAGGAAGTTTTCGAGGCACGTGTAAATGTGAGCTTGGTAAATACAAGAAATAGGTAGGTATATATTTTTACCAGGACAAACAGAACTTGCACGTGAATTCTTGTCGTGAATATAGATTTGTAGGTTTTGCAGGATTAAGCTGCGGTTTCTGTGTGGTTACTATTGTTATTTGTTATTGCGCGGATCAGAATATACAATAGTGAATTAGTGAATAGCATCGTTTGCGCTTTGTGCTTGACGAATATTAATATTAATATATTCGTGTTATCAACGCAACATTAAGTAATACACAAAAAGGTATACATTTATCATTGCACTGATAACGCAAATTTATATTTGTGTTATAATTAGATACTATTTGGTTTAATTCCCTCGAAATGCCATTGCAGGTGATGATGAGTGATAACATGATAATAATAATATAATATTACGTTTTTATCTATATTATATTTTACAGTTTTAATCATCGTTATATGCGTACCAGAACTTTCAACCACTAATATTATTTAGGTAATGTATCAAAACGTATATTATAATTGGTTAGGTTACCTAGGTTGGTCGTACTACAATAATAGTATAATACTATGTAAACTTGTTCTGCATAAAATACACACTGCACCTTTTAGAATACTTATATTGTTGTCAGTGACACAACACGAAATTCCTGTTTGCTTCCTTCGTTATAACTGTGTATTGTTCGGCTTCGATCGACGATCTCTTCTCTTCTGTACAATATATTATACCTGTGTACTGCTATAACTACCCTCCGGTGAATGATAGATAATATTGTTTATATATAGATTATATTCGTATAATAGTGTACAGACTCGATGCGGAACGGATTTAACTCGTCCGAGATGGATATCGTCTTCGAAACCTCCCCTTGACGAGTAAAACATTAGAAGGTATTCTATCGAAAAAAGAAGGAGAAGTTAGTGGAAGAGACGGAGTTTTCACACATATATGTATATATATATAATATTATAGAAATAACGAGACCCATCAAGAAGGACCTCGGGATTGTTATCAGCGGAACGCCTTCCATTCGACGCGCCGGTACCTACAACTATACAGGGTGATCATATTTTGCCTTACAAATATAATGAACAACATTGAAAACTTATATATTTCCCACCATTATTGTTACATGAGATGTTGATTACCCTATATATAGTGTATACAATACTTGTAAAAATATAGATAATTTTCCAACGAGAGAATAATAGCTCGTCCTCAGACAACCGTCAGTATGGTTTATTATAATAATACGAATAACTAGACATATATACAAGAGAGCAGTGATTACAAAAATGTAGGCATAATAATAATGTTATTATTATATGGAACGATCGAACGTTAAACGTAATGACTGGTTTTGTAATACAACTTTATATTACATACCTACCTAACAATAAAATATATTTATTAATACAAAAATATACTTGGTATACTTTTTTCCAAATACATTTATTAATTATTATAAACATAATATATCTTGTACAAGTATAGCAATTTTCTCGTTGTATCATAAATCTATGAGAAAATTATGTAATCCGGTGTAATAAAAAAAAAAATTTAAAGATTTAATTTATATTTTTACGTTATTTTAAGAAGTTTCCCGGAGACCGCAATATTGTAAACTCAAATTGAAACATTCACATGTTTGTTGTTATAAAATTCGATTGAAATTGTAATAACTATAATATATAATTCTGATTAGCTTTCATATTGTAATATTAATATTGGTCATACTTATTGGGTGGATAATATTACGCAAATATTATTCTTATTGTATGTTATAAAATATAGATACTTAGGACGACGAAAATAATATAATGGCTAATTCATTTGGTTTAATTTTATATTATTGTATTAGCAATAGTTTATGACATCTGTAGGATATCTTTTACAATGTTTAGGTATATGTGCAGTAAATTGTAGGCATTTATAATAAATTTATAATAAGATCTCAACCGATAACTATATTGCAAAAGATTAATATATTTTTTTTTTTTGTATGAGGGGAATAAAAAATAAAAATTCAAAATTTTTGAACAATAAGAAAATTGTGCCATGTAGTGAGTATTTAATAATACAATTTAGGGACGAAGCGATTTATTGTATTATTTTTAACATAAATTCAATTCTATTTTAACGATAGAAATATAAGTCTTAAATGTATAAAGTTAAGCTTATTATTATACAACATAATTATGTCAAAATATTTAAAATATTAGAAATTAGAAATTAGATGTATCTCTTATCTATTTATAAGTGAAGATATATATTTTATGCAACAAGTATGAATGTATAACACTTATATAGTTTTTATACAATTAATATAAACAATTTTTTGGTCTATTAAAAAAATAAAATGAAACTCATATAAGAAAGTAATTTATTTTTGTTGGAAATAATATTTAGCGATGTATAATGTATATTATGTGTATATTAAATGTTGCATTATATTATTTAAGATCTAGTTAGAGTCGTTTTTATAATTCGACGATAATTATTTTTACATAGATACCTTTAGCTTGCAAGAAAATTGAACTACAGTAAGTATTCAATAGGTTTTATATAATACTTATATATTATAAAATATTTTTTTTAGTTTTTATTTAATTTTTTATATATTTTTCTGTAAGGTATAAAATTAAATTAAAATAATGCTATGATGCATGTTATAATAATTCTAGAGTCTAGACTGGAAAATGTTGATATGAACTATATGATATGAAACGTATTGCCGTGTATTAAAAATTACTACCTACTATAATGTATGAGGTAGTAATAATCCCTTTAGTAATGGATATTCAATTAGAATGAATATTAGGTATAAGTACAAAGTCCCCAGTTGCGCCGAATTTGTTTTTAAATGGTATGGTCAATGTAATAAAATGCTAAGTTTTAACCACTATATTTTATATTACATTACGTGATAATTTTAATAATTTTGTCAAATTTATAAATAATTATATACCAAATCAATTATTATCAATAGTATTAAAATATTATACCACAACTCCCTTCCAAATTATGGTCTGCTCATGAACATGCCTGAAACCCGTACTCGGCACCACTGAAAGTGTCTGTATAGGTATATGTGCGTTGTGGACAAATAAAGTTAATAATGTTTTTGCACATTTAATATCATTATTATTATGATAAATAACAATTTATTATATGCACGTCCATATAAAATATATTTGAAATAAAATAATGTTTATAACAGCATTCATGTTTATAATATTATAAAATGTATTATTTGAGTAAAAAAATAATAAATACCTTTTTTATTTTCGTAAATATAAAAGTACAATAATAATATAATTATATAAAAATTGTTTTTATCAATGTGTAAAAAAAAAAAAAAAAATACTAGGAATTATCAATAAACATGTTTGGAATCTACTTGTCGGCAAAATGTGGTTTAGCATGTAAGTATATAATATAAACTTATTATGATACGAATATCGTGAAATTATTTAGTTGAAAAAAAAGTATTCCTAAGTATAGAAAAATAATGTTATTGTTCAATATATACACTAAAACCAGATATTTAATAAAACAAAGTTTGATTAGAATTTTTTCCTATTTCTTTTTTATTAAATTTATTATGTTTTAGTTTTTCTTTATTCTGCAAATGAAATATAATAAATCAATCCGCTGATCCATCCGCGGCGTCCAATGATGAAAAATAACAATAATAATAAATATAAATACTATAGGTACGCGTAGGGATATCGTAGTATTACGAATACATATCATTATGACTTTTTATCTTATCGGATATAGGAGTAGTAATTTTATGGTTACCTATAAATATAAATATAGCTGTTATAAATTTTATGTTATAGAATTGCATACAGGTATCAACATTATCAATCGTCGATTAATATTGCGAAAGAAAATAAAGCGTTAGCTAAAAGAGTATTATTTAATCTAATGAAATATATGTCAATTGTCAAGGTTCGGGTATCGGGTGTACAAGTTTTTACAGTAATATTTTTGAGCTGTTCATGCAACTTTTAAACTGTTAGTTATTAAATTATACTTTTAATAATTTTATATTATATGCGTTGTGTGATATAGTTTGCAAGACAAAGTAGTATATCGAGTAAGAGATATCTAACATTAAGTATTATTACTTATCTTGATTTTAATTGAATGTACAAATTAAACTGAAAAACAACAGCAACAATATATACGCGTTTATTTTATTATTATGTTTATTATTTTATAAGGAAGTTCGTTGATCTTTTAAACTAATTTTCCGTTCACGTTTATTACGTTGTTAAACAGATAATTTTTGTAAAACGTACGCGTCTCGCGTAGACCGTGCAGCGTTTGAATTCGCAATTGTTTGCCAAGTTTTTTATTATTATTTTTATCATCTTTTTATTAAAAACGGCTTATTACTTTAATATTTTATAGCCAATCGGAAACGGCAGGTGTTTTTCTGCTGCGATGAGCAAGTTGATTTTCAATTGAGAGAAATAATAATTGAACCACTGAAAAAACAATCGAATTTTTACAAATATATATATACTATTATACACAGACATACACACTAAGAATTTAATTTAATTATGACGAAGACACTTAAACGCACGCACAGGGTTTGGTTGAAATTAATTGGGATTCAATTGTATCTCGTCTATTACCCGAAGGTTAGGAAGGATCGCGTATTATTATAAATATACGTTCTCGACAATATAATAACAAATTATGAATTATTATAATTACTATATAAGTCTAAACTTAATAATATGTTATGCCTAAAAACGGTTTAAGAAAGATCTCTAGTAGATCTATAATGGTTGGTTTGTAGGTATATCAATCATTTTTTTTTTTCTATAAGGATAAATATAATAAGGTTCTAGATTTAAATCCTATTTTAAAATCATAGTATTACATATACCTGTAACAGTAAACGATTGATTCATTTGAAAATTCAGTCAGCATTTTATATTATTATTATTATTATTATTTCATTATATAGAAGGTTTTGTGTTTTGTCGGCGTTTTAACGATAACAGTGGTGTTATCATTCCGATATTACTCGTATTACATTTGTATAACTATATTTTAATATTATCTGTCTATATAATATTATAATTGTGTTCCATATATTATATGTGTGTGTGCATATATTACGTTTTACTATATAACCACAATAATATTATATTCACGAAACGTTTGGTAAGTCTGTCGATTACTCAACTATATATACGTACGTACGTGGAATGTGTACATGCCATTAAAATAATATGACCCTGCGCACGCGCGTTTATATACGCGATTAGATTATTCAAGGGTTTTTAAATCGAACATTCGTGTTCAATAAAATATGAAAAACATAATAATAACATTGAAAATTATTAACGCAATTTTCTCGTGGGGAAATGACATTTTTCAAACCACGCGTATAGAAAATTAATTATATATTTTTCGTTATTATTTGCGCGATATGATCGTTTCTAACGTGTTGGTATTACCTATTAGCAGCGACGGCGGTGTTAGTTACAATTTTACTAATATTATTATGTATTTTTTAGCTTTTATTCTAAAATAAATATTATAATGGAATATATTAATAGAAGATAATAATATATATTCCAGACGTATTTGCATTGGTATATCTAATCGAAAAGAAAACGAATCTAATTATTATAATTTTTACGATTTAACATTTAAAAACTTACATTAGATGGATGATAATGTCATTATTCTATCAATTCATTTATAATATTATAAAAAAATAAGTGATTCTCCTCACGTGTGTAGGGTTAAACTTGTATCCAAATTTGAGCTGTGATTCCAAATTTTCTTTTCTGAATAGTGAATATTACTGAAAACTGTGCAGACCGGCATGCCGCATCATATACAGATAGACTGAGCGACCGAAAAGAAACAGAAATCCTTGGGTAATTTAAATACTTATGGTGGCGAGGTTTTGTTGAGGAAATCCTAGAGGACGAACCTCCAGGATTTTTCCTTAAGGATTTCCTTCTTGTAAGTTACCTTAATATGTATTGATGACGAGATACGTATTAGGTTCTTCACATTTCCTTGAAACTGAATAATAATTATATAATATTATCTATATTCGTTGTAACAAACGGTCCATTATTTATCGATTATCGGTTAATTATTTTCTTGATTGAATAGATTATACATATTATATGATATGATAGATACCTACTTAATTATATTGTATGATGTTACGAACGAATAACAACAGTTTGGACTAGAATCGTTATTCAATAATTAAATAGATAAGTTTATACCGATTACCAGTAAAATGTTTCATTTTTACCTTGACCACGCGTTAAAAAAGTTAGGATAAGTATAATAAAATAAATTATAATATATTTGATATTTGAAGCATCTAACAATATATTAAATACTAATAATTATTGTATCATCGAATTTACATTACTTTGACATTGAAGTATAATTCATTTGACGGTGCATTGTCCTTCTCACTTTATAATTTTACATATTATAGGTTCTTGTATTTTCTTTACACTTTCTAGAATATTTACGAGTATAATATTGAAATAATCTTAATAGTACAACAATTAAATTTAGGTTTAATTTATAGGATTATTATTTTTTTATTGAATATTTTACATATTAGAAAATTGAGTATAAATTTAAAACATACTAAACAGTTTAAGAATAGGCGTCAATAAAAAACTGGAACGAAGACACATTTTCGACGTTTTTAAAATTCTATCGACAATCCAAAAATGATCAAAATTGTTATCACGTAGGCACACAAAATAGTAAAAAAAAAAGAACTGACTTGCAAAATTATAGGTCTCCGTCAGTCTATAATAATGATGATTGTTATTTTCAGCCGAATTACATTAGAATAATCAAAATCAAAATGGTTACGCAGTAAATTGTTTATCGTTTTCTTTAAGATTGAAAATAAAACGATCGCGTTGAATAATAACAACGTTTCACTATGTCCGTAGAATTTGATGGTGGTTTTTTGGATATGATAGCAATATTTCAATATATTATTATTATTATCTAAACATAATGTTAATATGTTTGACGAATATTGAAATTTGTAATATAATTTAAAATTGCATGTTAATAATATATTATTATTATTAACTATATACAGAGTGTCACAGATGTATTTACTAATTGCAATATATTCACGAAAAATTATAATTTTTTTATGCAGTTTTTTCAAATTATTAATTAAGTAACGGACTATAATATTACTTTTAATATTTTTTTAAAATAAAGTCTTATAATAAAACAAAAAAATAAACTCCTTATTTTTTAAGTTATGTAAATTGAAAATAACTATTTTAAAGTGTATAAAAATAGTTAGTGTGTAAAACATATGAGAATTTTGACATGTCGATCTCTTAATTTAATCAAGATTTCGGATTTTAGGAATTTCTTTTAATTATTTGAGAAATAATATTTCTGACGTCATTATTTTTAATAATTTAATATTTTAATACCATGGAACGTAAAATTTGTTTTTCCAATATTATCATAAACGCTCTCATACTTACGAAATGCTATCATAGATAATTATATCTTTATTATTTATGATTTTTATAGCTGCAAAAATAATATTATAAAATGATTGTATCACACTATCACATTATCATACAATATATAGGTACGTTATAACAATGACGTCAGATATATGATTTTTCCAATGATTAAACAAAATTCCTAAAATTCGAAATCTTGATTAAATTAATAGATTGACACGACAAAATTCTCATATAAATATACTTTTTAAAATGAATATCTTTAAATTTTATAAAACTTAAAAATTAAAGAATTACTGTTTTATGAGACTTTTTTTTTAAACAAGTAATAAAGGTAATGTTATAGTCTGTCGCCCAAATAATTATTTGAACTGCAAAAAAACTGCATTCATAATTTTAATTTTTCGCCAAAATATTGTAATTAGTAAATAGATCTGGGACATTCTGTATATATATATATTAAATACTATAACACAGTTAATATATTGTACTTGTATTATAATATAGTCATAGCAAATAATAATTTAATACCGAAATATTTACTATTTGAAAATTCGAAACGCGATCTGTTGGTGGGAGACAGGCTCAGTCAGCGGACTTATTCTATAAATGTATATAAAACACGGGATTTGCGTTCTGACAATATTATACCTGATCGCGTTTACGATAATAATATACGACTTTGTCGTTTGCGTATAGTCGATGATGGGTCGCGACGTTTGCACTAAAAAAAAATAAAAGAACGCGTAATAAAATAAACGAGCCGAATTACGCGTATACATATAAGAGCACACAAACGGGGTAAAAAACAAAGATAGCGAGGGAAAAGGTCTAAAAACGAATGTGGCGTACGAAAAAAAGTCATTCAATGACGATCGGTACGTGCTCGGTGAACGTTTCAATTATTGTGTTTGCTCTACGTTATAATCGGCTCGTTTCTGTCGAACCGTATAGGCGAATATTTTCATCGTCATCGTACATATTATATGAAAGTTGTGTGAGAATACAAAAATATTTAAGAAAAATAACATTGTAAACATCATTCGATGTTTTTCTTCCCCGTCCGTCTTTGGGTGTTTCGGTATTTTTTATCACCCCATTTTCGGCAAATCGTAAATTAAAAAACGTGGCCAACTGTCGGATTAAATGGACCGCACAATCGGTTCTAAATATAATTTACATAAAACAATTAAAAACGTATTTTTCGATACATTATTTCTCTACCAGTGAATATTAAATGAAAAAGGATATATTAGATATTATATTCTAGGGAATACAAAAAAGGTTATACAATCACGCACTAAATTAATTGAAGCTAGTATAATAACATAGGGCTGTGTATTAATTAAGAGAATACTAAAGTTATGATATTATCTAGAAGAAATACAGACCCGTTTAATTTAAAAATAAGAAATAAGAAATTTGAAAAAGTAGACAATTTTTAATACTTGGTTGTTAATATAAATAGTACTAATAAATAATAATATGCATAAATAAATAAACGTACGAATATCAAACGAAAAGAAATGCTATTTTACTATAAACAAATGATTAAAAATAATCATTACAAAATTTACTTAATACATAAGCTACCTCAGATCAATAGTTACCTATGCTTGTGAGACTATTGATCAACGACAAAGGAAGACAATAACAAATTTGTGGTATGAGAAAGGAAAATCTTAAGAAATATTTATGGACCGGTCTATAATAACGACCTAAGAATATACGAAGAAAGATATAACGAAGATCCGTATTTTTTTTATGGGATATCCAATATACCCATATGTATAAGATGTAAATGACTGCAATGGTTGGAATATGTATAGAGAGCAAATAAGGATTTATTAAAAAAATTCTAATGGAAAAAATAAACAAGAATAGAACACTTGATAGATATTAAACCAGATGAAAAGATACTGTAGAAACGGATATGAGATTGGTAAATGGAAATACAACAATAGAGTGGACTTTGGATAGAGAAAAATGGAGAGGATTATTAGTGGCATCACAGGTATTTCAATGGACTATTAAGCTATTGATGATGAATGACGATAATATATTATATACAGGTTTGACATAATTTGGTTTTACAAAAATGTGGAAATTACATACATTTTAAATGTTACTTTCATTACTTCTGTAACATGAAATTTATAATACCTTTATAATATATATAATACCATATAATATCATGACACTTTAAATACAACCAAAGATATTTCTTAATGATTTACAGATTTTTCTATCGATTCATCGATTGAAGAATGAGTTGAAATACGAATTTGATCATTCGCTTTTCCGGGTCCACTGCGAGAATAATAAATAAATCCCTTTCTATTGGATCACTAACAAATAAATTTACGTTTAAAACTCGCATTAGATTATATTATCAAATTAAATAAATATTGCCATTAGCAGGCGTGTAGTCGAGATTTCATTTAAAGGGAATAAGTTCGGAGAGTATTTTGATTAAGTGAATATTTAATCTTTATTTAAGCTATTACTCCAACTCTGTAACGTTATAAACATTTAAAAATGTTTTTAGTTTTGGGTTTTAAAGTATTTTAACAGTTAAAACCTCTCTACTTGATACGTCACTATAACCATTGTTAAATTTTATCACATAACAATAAATTATACCTACATATTAAATAATTAATTTTTCCAATATACGGATTTATGGTTTGTAATTTCGTATCATATCCAATGGTGGTACAATAAGAAATAATTTAATATTTTATAATCAAATCATATAAGACGTTCGACTATATAATATTTATTAAAGATGGCTTGACCTACATGATACGCACAGTAATATTTATTTTCAGTTTATTTTAGTATTTAAGTATCCGTTGTTGTTCTAATTTATCGTTTCCGTAATCATGACAATAGAGTGAATCTATATAATATAAGAAATTGTGCATCTAGAAAAATAAAATGTTCAATGTATGTTAAAAATTGAACGTTAATGGCTATCTAATTATTTTTCGTTAGTCTATTTATTACCAATTGATTTACGTACGAATATTGAATATATAAGAATCAAATATTGTGATTAGTATTTAACATAGCTGGTACCAGTAGTACCTAATTATTATTATGCAGGTTAATTAATATTACCGTTAATATAAAAATTATAGAACGTGAATAGAGCTATCTGAACATTCACCACTCAATCCATTCATTACATTGCATGGAAGTAGAGACGTTTGGTTCTTTTAAATGAGTTTAAATGAAATTAAGCTATATTACTCGTAGTAGAAGGTAGGAAGAAGTGTGATTCAAATTGTGTTACTTCTTAAAAGTTAGTATGGTCTTGGTTTGTGGTAAATGTTTGTCTTATAGTTTTTGAATGTGGGTGTATAGAATTTTCGGTGTTTAAAAAAATGTTGGTTGAAATATTTATGAATTGGGTTATTATTGATGACGAATCATGGGGAGTTATTTAACGGATTATGGAATTTTGAATGCTTTCGAGTTTATAACAGTTGTTTTTGGAAGTGTGTGGGATAAAGGATGATCCTGAACATGTTATTTAAATATTTATGTATATTCGAAATATATTGATTTTTGTTTGTATTTTAGACTTCAGTAAATTATCGATCTATTTGTTTTTCTTTTTAGTTTATCTTCGAAGGCTAAAATATAGTACAGATTTACAGCACTACGTAAATTAAGCTCTAAAAATCACGACACATTTCGCTATTTTTTACATTATTAGTGTTCGTAATCTAATGTTTTCACATTATAATCGTTTGAAATATACGGATAGGTACAATTAAATGGGTAGGTATTTAGAAAATATAAAAAAGTTTTTGTGAACATTTTTGTCTTCTTGGAACATAATATATAGTGTATTACTTTTTATACGACATTAAAATATGTAGTTGCATAAATATGATAAACTAAAGTTTAAGGAGGGCACAAATAACTTCAACTCAACTAATATTACACATTCTAATTTACATATAAAAATTACGGGTTTCGAGTTGATAAATTTTCAACATAACGAATTGAAAAGTATTAGAAAATTAATTCATTCTGTAGATTGTGGAAATAAATATTATTTACATTTATATTTTATACTAATTTATATAACTTAAACGTCAAATTAATTTTTTAAATACTATAACGCAGTTTAAAGACTTAAATGGTAAAACTGTGTAATAAATTTTAAAAAAATCAGCAATGTATACGTGCACTTATGTGTATAAAGGCAAAACAAATATTAGCAACTAGTGTACTTGTGAAGGAAATTCTAGTAGTACCAGATTTGTTTTATTACCTTCTGAGTTTATATATTTTAATTTTAAATTTATTATAGTCATTACTCATTACTGATTATTATGGAAATTAAAATAATAGGTAGAGAAATGAAAGGTTTCCCGGGATTTCGTGGTAACAGCTGAAACTCTGATGCCAATTTGCTGAACGAGATGAAGAGCATTAACCTTTCTTTAAAAAAAAATATTCAGCGTTTTCTTTCTATCAGTAAACGTTACCCCAATATACATATCATGAATCACGAATAGGATGATTTATAACCAATGTGTTATTTTATTTTCGGAAAACGGTAAGGCCGTAAAAAGGGATGATTGTCATTATTTTCGGAGAAATATATCAATATTATCCTTAACCTATACAGGGTGTCCCAGATTTATTTACTAACTGGATTATTTCCGCAAAAATTAAAATTTTTGAATGCAGTTTTTTCAAATTATTTTTTAGGCAACGTACTAAAATATTACCTTTATTACTTATTTAAATAAAACAAATCTCATAAAAAATAAAAAATATAAAAATAAACTCTTTATTTTTTAAGTTATATAAATTTGAAGATAACCGTTTTAATGAGTATATTTACATGAGAATTTTGACGTATCGATCTCTTAATTTAATCAAGATTTCGATTTTTTGGAATTTTTTATATTTATTGGAGAAATAATTTATCTGACGTCATTGTTTTTAATAATTCAATATTTTAATATCATGACACGCAAAATTTGCTCTATCAATATTATCATGACGCTCTCAGTGTTTACCACGGTTTGAAATACAATCAGTTGTTGTAGTCTTGTAGAGTTTTTCAGTTGTTAATATCTATCGAAAAATTATGATCAATCTACAAATTGTATTAATTATTGTATGTATATATTATGTATTATACTATTGATAATTTGAATCTTGCATTCCACGATATAATCACAGACTATATGAAATATATATGCTATAATAATGATGTCAGAAATATGATTTTTTCAATTATTAATTTGATATTATGTCAAAATTCTCATAGAAATATACTTTAAAATGGCTATCTTTAAATTTTACAAAACTAAAAAAATAAAGAGTTAATTTTCTTATGAATCGTTTTCTTTTTCAAATAGGTAATATAAGTAATATTATAGTCCGTTGCCTAAATAATAATTTGAAAAAATTGCATTAAAAATTTTTAATTTTTTGCAAATAGACATTGTAATTAGTAAATAAATCTGGGACACTCTATATATAAAGATAAGGTATGATTTTATAATATTATTTTACCTTCGACTAACTGCGTAAGGTTAAGTGGTTTTACGTTATTTATATGCATATATTACGGTTGTACGGTCAATGTGTACATTTTCCACCAGATTTTGTCCAGAATTAATTCCATATTGTAATTATTATATACAACTAGGTACTTATATAATAATAAGAAATAATTATAAATTATATTACAATTAATTGTCTGCCATACTTTGGTCATTGTATACAATGCCCAGGCATAGTATGTATTTATTTACATTGACTGGATATTGTATTCCCAATTTTACATATTGATCCTATATACGTTACATAAGTACATACATTTTATGTTACAATTCTAAATTTTACACATTTACGTACATACATTTACAATCATATTATAATCGGAATTTATCGTTAAAAAAAATGTTCAAAATCACTTTGGTTTTAATGAATTTTTCATTGTTATTGGAATACAATATTCTGACCATCTTTATACCTTATACGTATATTTATAACGTAGTTTCAATTAGATGTGTCGACATGCCGTGTGCAGTAAATTTATACAAATTCTTATATATGTAGCAATAATGCAATATTTATCTACAGATAGAGATAGTAATTATCAGTTTAATACAACTAATTTTACACTTTTAGGTTATAGAAACAAAATATATAGTATATACATATATATATAGTTTTACTATGGTTGGTTTAAAATTTAACAAGAATATTTTACATTTAATTATATATAAAAAATAATAATTTCTTTGTTTGACATAATTGTTTTGTATCGTAGGATTACACTATATTAAATGTATACTTATTAGTAATATTTAAATCTTATAAATGTTATTGAATTAAAAAAAAAAAAGTAGAAGTACACAAAAAATTAATTATGCGTCTCCCTAAAAAAGGAGTACGCTGAATAAATGTTTAAAAATTAAGAGGTATTTCTCTAATTTAAGCACTGAATATTATATATTACGATATACAAAAATAAACTGGAAACTATATTTACCTAATACCTCTATCAGTGTTTTAAATTATAAAAAATAAATGAATAATTTAACTATTTACAATACCTAAAAATATTTAAATTAAATGAAAGGAGCTCTAATCTAAGGCACAGTTAATGGTTTCATTTATACATTTAATTAAAGATAAATTTATTCAAATATTAAAACTAAACTTAAACACAGCTGTATAATACTATAATAAGGTAGGTACTTAAATTATGAGTCTAGGCTAGGTCAAGTTAATTAGTTGCGTGTATAAATAAAGATAATAAATGTGACGTTTGCGTTTTCTTAAGTACCCATAATATATGTATGTACTCGAATATAGTAAATTGAAAGAAACACGTGAAATTATATTTAAAAAAATTAATTTTTACTGTCATTAATATTATTAATCATTAATATTAATAGTCATCTGTTATATAATTTAAATTTAATCACTAATAATAATATACGAAATATTATACCGTTGAGATTATAAAAAAAATATGGTACGTCAACTTTTGTAATTTTTCCAATCGACGTATTGTTTTCTATACTTTTATCATAGAGTTGGGTACAATGTGTTTTTTTATACATAACATTTTTTCAAACTATTTTTTTATTCTCTAGAATGAAGGTTCTTATATAAAATAAAATAAATAAATAAATACGATATTATTAGGTAGCCAATATCTATAATATCATCTGAATGAAAAAATATCTAGAATATATACACAACACGTTGGAATGTCCAATAAAAACCAAACGATGAGAATTTCGGAATTTCATCTCTTTTTTTTCATATTAGAAAATATTTGTATTACAATATATACCTATTTAATACTGACCTCTGTTTAACCATATAACACGTAGGCGAAACGCATTTATAATACATGCATTCGAATATTCGATAATCCATAAATGGCTTATAAACATTTTAACATAACAATTCAAATAAACTTCGTTCAATAGTGAATTTTCATCGTACGATTGTGTTTTGTATTATTATGCAAAATACAAAATTGATTATAAGCAGAATTTATCGTTATAGGTAGGTGAAATTTCAGTGAATTTGTATGTTATTTATTATAACTCTATATTGCAACTACAACATCCTCGGCAAATTAATTTTACTCTTGTTGTGCGTTTTATCAAATGATAATATGCTGACACAGTGATACGGAACATCGTACAATATTTAATCGTTTGCAATTTCAATAAGTATTAAACAACGCCAAGATTTCTTGTGTCTACGATTTATATTATTAATATAGATATTGGATTTACGGTCAAGTGCATTGGGCTGGAAATCATATCCTGTCATGTGGATCTACTGCTTGTTTCATCGCATATTATCTATTTTGTCAAAGAATATTTTTAAGATCGCGCTGATCATACATAAAATAATAAACAAATATCCTACTCTTTACATGTTATCATTTTATTTTACAAATAATATGGTTTTGGGATGTTTTACTCGTATGTAAAACTACAGTAAACCAGTTCATACTCAATACAGTATAACATTGAAGAACTTGTAATTTACGTATACCATTTATCATACATAATTTGACAACTTCTACAGTCCTCTTCGGATTTCAGTTTTTAGTTTTTTACTATATAAGACAAATAAATAATAGTGTATAATTTGTTTAGCTCTAAAAATTGCATAAAGGGTATATATATTTAGTTAAATAGAGGAATAAACAAGTAGTAAAACGTAAACGCATACATTAAATAGTCGCAGGAAAACAAGGAAACAACTTTTTTGTTTCAATTTTCATAGCCTTCTCCTGTAATGAAATAAGTCCATAAATTAATCAAAATATAGCGCAAAAATTGCTCTAATTATAGTTATATGAATGATAGAAACGAATATTTGGTCATTATTGATTTATTAAGTCTTCGTACGGTCATCACATATATCATTTTGATTAAAAACTACATTCATACTTATATTATTTATATTTTAGCATCATCTCATATCGATAATTTCGATATTATTAAAAATACATTTTTAAAAACGTAATCTTAACTACGACTACAAATTATAATAAGTTAAAACAAAATTGATTATTCAATTTTAACACACAATTAATGAAAATTAATGTTTTTACTTTATGATTAATCTTGATGATATTCGTGAGAAATATTATTTATATTATATCAAACCTCTAGGTAAATATTATGTTTAGGCTCCTATATTTATACACCATACACGATTTTATTACGTGTTGTTCGAACAGGTACCTATTTAAATATTTAGTGTAATATTTATGATTAGGTATATTATATTGGTGTTTTTTTGTGAAATGTATAATTTTTGTTATCATGTACTATGTATCTTTTGGACTAATTGCTAGACGAGTATTATTTTGATAGTGTTAATTGTATATCCCAAACATTGTATATCATAAAATAATTTATATTTTGCTATTCGAAATTTTGAACATCATATCGGTTTAATTTTTTAAAGCATAAAATCAAGTATAACTTGGCTATAAAAGCTATTGATATTTATAGGTTATCTATTTATTATTATCTACATTATTAAATTTAATTTTTATGAATTACAACTAACTAATGGTCACAGCATCCATGATCTAGGTAGAAAAATGTTGCATTTAAATTGGTTAATACTTAAAAAGTTGAACAGAAATACTTAATTCGTATTATAAAATGATAAATGGATGATATGGTACATCGCATAATATATAATCTTTTATATTTTAGTAATAATATGCACGTATTAGATTGTCTGACTATTCTATACTTTACGCAATATTATTATAAACTAAAATATTAATATTATATATAAATTTGAAGACTAATGATTATTTAATGATTCTTTTTAGTTAAACATGATGTGTTTTTTAATAACGGCCATGACTGTTTTTATCAGTAATATTTAATAGCAACTATTTAAAGAGAAAATAACGGTGAGAAAATAATTAAAAAAAAAAAAGATGATTAAAATCGTCATTAGTGAAGTATAATTGTGTTTACACACATTTTAATAAAAAGAAAAATAACATTATAGGACAAATATTTTTTTTTCTGTATTTGCAGAGTAATCTAAAAACGTATAAACTTCGTTTAAATATCGGCCACTTTTAAATTATATTTGTTTCAGGATATTTATTAAATCATCGACCAAATTGAATTTAGGTGAATTTACATTACAATATATAGAAAATGGAATAGGTAAAATAGGATATTATTATAAAATGTAGTAAATACATATTGTATAAAAACAGAAATTTAAAACGATTTTTGATTAATTTTCACTTTCATCTCAATACATTAATATAGTTAGAATTCAATCCTCTGAGTCACAGTAAATATTATTTCGTAAGGTTTTTTGATAAATAACGCTAGGAATAAATATCGATTATTAATATATTACACAAATTTATGAAAAATAATCCAATAGGGTTTTCAAAACACCATTTTGTCAATTCGTAAGTGTTGCGAATTCGGAATTTAGGCCTTGCAAACCACCATCGAAACTAAATTACCGCAGAAATATTTTATTGCATGTTTAAAATTTGAAATGTTTGATTCTGCATATGTTAATGCATTTACAATATAATACCTATATATAATATATAAACACTATAAGACAGCCATACAGATATACGATACTACCTGAGTACTATAACAGGTAACAACTTCAACTTCATTATTCAATTACAATATATTATTTTACATTCGTTCGAATACGGAATAGTAACATACTAACATATATTATTAGTACATACTATTAAATGTATATATTATATAGATAAGTACTCATATTATTCATATAAATACTGTGTAGAAAAAGCTGTCTGCCACAAATGCTATGTATAAAAAATTAGACGCATAAATCAATTACGAACACTTTTTATACAGTAGATTAGTAGCACATATACACGTAGATTATAACAAATAACAATATTATTAAATAATAAATAGCCGGGGTTAATATATTTTTCGTGACAGCTACATAGAGTATAAATTACGTGAAAAAAGAACTCTTTCGAATATATCTCAATTCCACAGGAGATTTTATTACTGAAATATATTTTATATTATATTCATTGGTTGATGAAAGTCGGCGATTAAAAAAACAAATTAATCTATACGCGACTATTTTTCTGTCAAAAGTAATTATATCATAATTCATACATAATAGGTATTAACACAATAAAGTATTTTATTTTTTTATTGTATCAATACAGATTATATTTCAGTTTATATTATATAATTTATAAAAAAACAATGAACTCAGAATTTGATTAGGTATTTTACGGATGAGTCATCAAATGACTACCTAGTTTTATATTATTATTTTTTAGTGTCAATATAAACGGTTGTTCTGATTAAATAGTATCTAAAAAAAAAAAATCGTATGTAAACAGTATCATCAGTAATCAGTAATATTTTTTGTTGATGTATTTGTAGTTTTTCGCTTTTTTTCCGCATGTTATAGTATAAAACTTCTTATAACTTACATATGGAGTAACTACAGTAAAAGTAAACAATATTAATAAAATAAAGACGCCAATCAAGAAACTTATTGTAGCGCACACAATATAATATTATGTTGTGTAAAATGTTGATGTGTATGTCGGCATATTTGCTTAGTCGCTATTTGACATTTACACCTACAAAAAAAAAGTTTGTGTAAACCAACGCGACGTGATATAAATGACAAGTTTAAATGTCGCTTATCATATAATAAACAAGTAAACGTTGATTTTTTTTTACCCTTTAAAGATAAAAATATGGCTGAATCGAATGAAATGAATAGCATTTATTATATCGTTAATCAGCATATTAATTTCAACGTATTTACTATTTAGAGCTTGGACCAAAATATTATTCGGTTACAATAATTGATTATTTTCAATGAATATTGTAATTAATATCTATATATATATATTTAGGTACCTATATTTATAATAATCATATTTCGACTTTTTCTCTTTAACTATATAGTCGTTAGGTTGTATCAATATTAATCGACCAAATCTGTATCATAGCATCTATGTAAATAAATGTTTGTAGTAAATTATTTTATTACTTCATATCAAATAATTTTAAATTATTACTATAATATAATATATTAAAATATTATTTATACATGTAAAGTAATTAATAATACGTCGTTGTATAAAGTAATAAATAAAAAAATATTTTTTGTATCATACTTGTATACCTACTCTCAATTATTACTAAAGACAGAATTTAATTGCACTAAAAATGTATTAAAATTGCAATAAAAAAAAAAAAAAAATTAAGTATACATAATATATTATTTTCCTGTATTTATATAATATTATAATTATACATTACAAATTTTGTTCATTAAATAATTGCCTTTTTTAATACAGCCTATTCTAAAACTAACACCGTGATCCCCATGATTTCGACAACCAATTAATATTATTGATATTTATATATAATGATCAAATATCATTACACACATATGGCTGTATCGCCCTCTATACACCACGTATATAGCCTCTTTACACTAAAGTTTGCACAATATCATGTGGAAATTTATAATAGCATATTTATTTTTATATCATTATATTAGCCAAGAATTAATAATTTGTAAATTATAGAAACATAAAGTATACAAAATGGCAAAAAAATTCAATACATTTTTACATACAATATAATAGGAATACTATAGTTAATTAGTTAAATTCGCACACACATTTAAATATTTGATCAGATTTGATATTATCTGATGACAAAAAAAGTTGCAATATCTATTAAAAATACAGTCATTAATTATTGCAATAATAAAATAACTGGGGCATTACGAAATACATAAAAAAATATTTTATTCGCGTTTCTCATTTTGGTGAATTTTGTTGACCCTCCGTAAGAATATTTTTAGTTTCTAATGTGATGTATTATATTATTGTTTAAATTGTTTTAATATGATAAAATAAGTACAAAATTACTGAAAAATACTCAAATCGTTTGATGCTATATACAGATTATATACCCCCAAATAACGTTGGTCATAATTATAATTTTATAATTTTTTTAACACTTTTTTGTGATTTTTTCCCAAACATTAATGTTAACGTAATATATTAAATAGTATATTTTGAACAGAAAATCATACGATTGTATCATGATTTCGTAGGTAAAATAGAAACATATTTGCATATTAAAAATATAGAATCGTTTAAAAATTTCTGTGCAGGATTGTCGCAGAGAAAAATATCAATGTATATTATTTGTCAATAAAATTAAAAATAATTTATTGTACAATTATGGTAGGCATGTACGTTCGCACAGTGTCGTATTAATAATAATATAATATTTTTGTATCGACGTGCTATATACAGAAAATTGACTGTGCGTGTATCGAGAATATTTACCATTTACCCGGTAAAATCGGCCATAGGGTATCGGTGAATCGACTATAGTGGCGGCGAAGGGGTTAACCGGACAGAACGGACGACCACCATGTTACATTATATCGTTTTATTAATTATTTCGTTCAAAAATACGCGTCGAACGTGTGTGTACAGCGGTTCGTATTTAGGGTTTTGGGAAAACGTGTCATTGTTTCCCACTATTAGTAATGCACCGTGTGAATTTTCCCAAATTGTTTTTGTTTTTGTTACACGTAAAATCGGACACGCGCACAGAGTAATGAGTAATGACGTGAGTTACCATCGTAAATCGTAATATCGCATACAAGGTGTTTTTAAAAGTACTTTCAATATGACAATACCTATAGTTTTTTTTATTATTGTGCGAAAAACAAAACTGATACGTTTCACAGAGCAAGTACGATTATATTGTGATGTGATATTTTCATATTTCACATATTTATTTTCGAATACTCGGTAATATTCTGATGTATAAATGTTCATAACATGAAGGGTCCACCTCTGCGTACGTTTACAGGATGTTGTGTAACAAAAATAATGAAAACAACATTTAGTATGTTTAAGTAATCCCCGTCATTTTTGTTACACGAAATGTTGGCCACCCTGTATGTGCTTACGGTGTGAGGGAAAGGCACAAATTAGGACGGTAGTGGTTGTGGGCGGCTGAGGAATGCTCACACACTGCAGACGATGAAACGTTCGGAGAAGGTCTCCTATTTTTTTTTTTTTTTTTTCTCGTCTACCCCTCAATTGGACAGATGGTCGTGTGTGTGTTACAGTCATCCAACAACAACTATCGTTATTATAATAATTTATCAAGGGGATCTCATCTGCTCCGAAACGGATCGTCCTTATCATAACTCGTACATCGAGTGTAATTTATTTTCGGTTGTCGCTCTGGGAATTGTACGTATAGTACGTATAAATTGTATACAAGTACGTATAACGCGTTTAAGTAGAAAAAACGCGGTCTGCTCGGAGTGAGAGAGTATTGATGACGACCGACTAGGTATCCGACGTTGTGCATGGTTAGTGTCGACCATCCGACGGGTATACGGTTATTATATATACGGTGTAAAGTAATACAGTTTTATAACATAAATGTTACACTTTACTCAATATGGTACAATATAAATTATTATTAATAATAGTATAAAGTTTTTCTAAAAATGTGTTTTTATTCACCGGTAAAAGAAAAAAATGAATTATAGAGACTCTGCGGTCTCTCTACTGTTGGGTCCGTATGGGGTTTCCAGCAGTTTTCGTGTAGACCGCAACCTCCGTTACACAATTGACTTGTACATACACAATAAAAGTCTCGAGGTGTTTAAATATTCAACATTTTTTTCATGATAAATTAATACGTAGCAACTGTTCGGTGTTTATAATAATATTATATTACGTTTAATCATTTTCTATCCAAACCTAGCTAAAACATAAATATTATAATACATTTATAGTCTTGTGTGTAGGTACATTCCGGAAAGCATCGTGTAAACGCAAATCGGTAATCATTTTTTCGGACAATTTTATGGGTAATAGTATATGTAGGTATATTTGGTAAATTATAATATTGTAATTTAAAACGAATTCGGTCGTGTTCTGTTCTCTTTAACTCGCAGACCAAAATTAAAGTTCAATAAAATAAGACAACTGTGGTATCAATGGATGCCGCCATTGGAAAGACTGTATCTCGTGTGCGCAATATTGTACATGAAATATCCAATTATATGTAGCCGTGGCAAACCTTATAGTATCTGCGTGTCAAAATAAAATTTGAATTTTATTTCATCTAAGCTGACGTGTCAGTCTTAAAAAAATAATTTAAAAACACACACTATTATTGCTAATACATATTTTGTATCAGTGGCGGGTTAAGGATGTGGAGATAGGGGTAATCGTTTCTCGGGTCTTGCCTGTTTTAAAATTTCAAACTTGTACAACGTGCGTATTGAAATTGTATACCGATTACGTTTTATTTTCGTTCATTTCATTTTAAATTATTTACAATGTTGTTATTGTCAATCGTTATCGTTACCGTCTTTCTTGAACTAGTCGAATTGAAATTTGTGTTATAGGTATAAAAATATTAAATTCACTCCCCCCCATGGCAACCGACAATACCCGCCACTGTTTTGTATTATAAATATTAATAAATTATATTTTAAGTCCTCGTGGCAATAAAGTTGTGCGCGTGTGTCATTCTGTGACACGTGTGTCAAAGGTTCGCCTTCTCTAGTGTAAATCGTTTTCGAATCGTTAAATAATTCCGCGTGTCTACCGTATGAATAAAAGTGGCTTTGGTATACGCCACTATAAGGTTAAACGCGACGATTATAATAATATGGACCGTGTAATTACGTTAAATTTCGATAACGATATTACCTATACAGTTGATCTGTCTGTTAGTCGGTATACCTGTACTGAGGATACCATTAATATAATATATGATAAACCGTATGGAAACTGCATGCGCGTATATATGTATAACAGTCGTACGTACCATAGTATATATTATTACTTATATAATAATATAATATATTGGAGGAAGAGAGTTCGAAATGAAAAAAAATTCTAAAAGATTTACGGTCGGAGATGGACGCGGATTGTTCAGAGTGAATATGTAATATATTAATATTATATTTATATCCTATACCTATAATATTATAGTCGTATCAAACTGTTTTTTCGTTTCGTTATCGACTAGACGCGATCTATATCCCGTCGTCTTGCATACACACACACACACACACACATATTATATATATACATAAGGTATAATTAACATAATATATAATATATTATGTTTTCAAAAATACACATCGATCGTGTATACATTGTGTATCGTTGACGTCGGTTTTATAGGTATCTAACTATCTATATATTATTTATCGTCTAATGATAATAACATCGATCGTACAGAGTTTAGCAGCGATATAGTTTCATGCGTCCGCGCGAACGCATTTGGAGTGTCGATGCGTGTGTGTGTCTAGATATGAATCATTTGTTTGTTTTTGTTTTTTTCGTATAAAATATCATTATTATGTCGAATGGATGGATTGTTAGTGTACAAAATATAATAGGTATAAAATATGAAAATGTGTGCGTTGGATTTCAGATACAGCGCACGAGTTTTGGAAAAGTCATATTATATTTCGAAATAATCGTAATAGTGTACGGCGATGGCGACGATCCAATATTTTAAATATAATATAGACGAGCGATGGCGCATACTTAATAATATCATGTCGTATTATAAATATTACAAAATGTACAACAATAACGATGAAAACGTACATCAGAGACAATATTTAAAAACGGAACGTGATATAGATAAAACAAACCAACACCTACTGTCTCTGTATACCGAACTTTTTGTATAGACAAGTAAAACAAGTATGATAACGTTAAAGTTTTTATTGGTTTTGAAGTTTTATAGTCAAAACTTACATTATTATAATCTACGCAATGTCATAATTCAAATAACAAATTAATTGAATACCGCGGGGACTCGTTATGAGTAGGTATTTAATAGAATTTAGTCTCTGAGCAATTTATAAATCTGCATCACAAATTACAATATTTATAATAATTTCGATTTCGATATTGTTTTTAGTAAAAAAACATTATATTATTATATAATAATATTATTTACTAAAATTTTATTATGGTGAAATACGGCATGCAATTAAAATAATAAATTACATTAATGTAATAACATGTTGGGTCTTTTTTATTGTCAACAACATTGGTTCACTTATATTCAAATTAAAGTGGAAACTATTCTTTTTATTTACCTGTAATATATTTCCTGAGTATTGCTGTTGTGTTTTGCTAACGGAAACGTTGTAACGTTAACATTTTATACAGAATGTTTCATTTGGATTATAATATTAAAATATAATGTCATAGTAAAATTGAAAATATTTATGACTCGTGATATCTACACATTGTATTTCACTAAAATTAGCAAATCTCAGTTTGACCTGTTTTTCTATACAGTCCACAATCGTTACATTCGTCGCGTACCTATATAATATATAATATTATAATTGTATTATTAGCGTGCGACAACGCGCAGACGGAGTTTTTACACAATAACTATTTTATTATATTATTATATAGGTATAATTATACCGATGTGCCGTATACCATCAACCTAACCTAAGGTAACTCGATAAACGACGAGCGTATATAAAATATTACGAAAGAAAAAAAGAAACCACTCGTAAAATGACGGCGTACATTGTATATTATTATTTTATTTGTGGTATAATATATTATATAAAACGCAATAGATATTAACGGGTAGCGCGGAGGTGTAATAAACTCTGGCGAACGTTATCTGTGAGCACACTATTGCGCATTGCTCCCAATAATATTACCTATATTATACACTGCTGAGGCAGAAACAAAATTGAAAATATGATAAAGAAAATAAAAACCGAAATAAAACACTTCCTCCCCTTTTTCGTGTTTATTTTGTGTGTGTACATGTGAATATTTACATTACTTCTTGTGTCTCGTTATACTGGATCAAAATAATATTATGAATTTTAATAATAATATACGTATTTATTATCTATTTCATTTTTGGTTTTTTAAAATTTTTTTTTTATAAAATCTGCACACTTGTTCAAGTCTCGTAATAGAGAGAGCCCGTCTTATAACTCGGATCACTCGGATCACAATTTAAAATAACAATCGTGCATAAGCTCGTTCGTACTTGTTAGTACCCGACGCGCAATAAATGTTATTTATGTCTACCTACCACGAATATTACACAAATGATTGATAAAGGTATTCCCGCTTATCGTGTTCGGTCATTGTAATCGCGTTAAAATTGCAATGAACCCAATTAATTGGAACATTATCAAATTACTACTATTGTACGACCTCGTATATAGGACGTAGAGCAACTAGTTGTATACTATATAAGATAAAAAATTAATATAATATTTTATGAGTTTGTGAATTCGTAAAATGGGTATTCCGCGTGATCTCGTAACAATAATAATAATAATATGTCGTTTGGCGACATAAACTTTTGGACACGTGATAAGGTATTCTAATGATCTTCGAGTAGCTTTAATAACCTATCATAGATATCTTATAACTATAATACCACTGAACTAAATACACGGAACAATTAAATGACGATATATTATACATTTAGTTTCTTCTTTCATGTAGATATTTTCATTTATACAGTTGGTTTTGGTTTTAGTTCGTTATCAATTTCTTTTAATGAATTTTATTTTTTATGATTTCATAAGCTTCTTGCCATATTATTATAGTGCAAGCTTACACTATCATAGTTCAAGTTTCGATTGCATTTTATGTATAATACCTATATTTATTAAGTTCAATAACATATTATACCATACCTGGTTATAAAATTAAAATGTAATGGATTATAAATTATATGTTTAAATAATTAATATTATTAATATCGTCACAGTTGTTCGCTATCAGACTTCCGACACTATCATTTTAATCAGCGGATTCCATACACCTGATATAGTGTATGTGTAGGGGTTTGTATATCAGTTATTATAATATTATATTTTAAGTAACAATGATAATATAATATTTCAAATATTGAAATTCTTAATTTAAAAATATCGATTTACGATACAACAAGAGTAAAATAAATGATTTGTTATTTTCAATTTAAATGGTGATGTTATATGTATAATATAAGACACATTCTGTTGATAAAATATATTATCCTCATTGTTAATATCTTAAGTATAATATAATATGTAAGTACACTATAATATGTTGGTAATTTACTAACATTTATAATTTATTATGTTATTGAAATATTTTAATATTACTTACTATACATAAAGAATCATATTAAAATTTTATTTAAAGATTAATGAATAATAAAGATAAATAATATAATATAGTATATTTATTTTGTTTTATTTATTTAAATGAAAAAAAAAACAAGGGGTTATCACAATTTACACAAACTAACAAATTTGATCTCAGTATTAAGTTATTAAAGTATGGAATCACATTAATTATGTAATTAATACTTATATTTACAATACAATATTACTAAATATAAATATAAATTATAAATTATAACCAGTTAGAAGTTTAGTATGATGATAAAATTTACAATTATTAGCAATATCATACATTTATATGATTTATCAGTTATTGTTTTTAAGTCTTAAGTATAACTCCGATCGAAGGATAACAATATTTTGAATTTAGACTTTTACGTAATTGTGTATACGTATAATAGATAAAAATTATTTTAGTTATAATAAAAAGGAAATTGATGTATGCAGCAAATAAATTAAAAGACTAAAAAATTGTCGACGAACACGTTCGTTCAACGCGCAATTTAAATATTTGATGAAATATCGATGTCATGTTTCTTCATCTGATCGTTTATATAATATTTCGAGTATACGTTTTTAATATTGAACTTTAATCGTTCAATACGTCAAATTAATTAAATCTTCGTTCTTATCGCGATGATGTGCGAAACAATTTATAGAGATTATAAATTGTATGATAATCATATCCTATATAGAAAGTTTTTGATGATAAAAACGGTGGCAACATTTATGGGATCTAAGGTTAATGCGAGAACACTAATTATCGTGTTTGTATATTACGTTCAATTAGTATATTGTGCATTAATTTACAATAAGTACCTCTGTACATTATACTTATGTATATGATTAGACTAATGAGTGGGTGGAGGGAGTATAATGTTAATTAGCGGTAAAAAATGTTTTATACACACCATTGAATCCGAGAAATCAGCTAACGTGTAATATAAGCATATATGCTATTTATAGATACATCAATTTCCGAAATAACAACAATCATAAATAATAATTTATTCCCCCTTTTATAGTGTATATACGAGTTTAATAATTAATTGGGTTATATAACAAAGTCTTGGTCGTATCATTTGCATATAATAATAATAATAATAATAATAATAATATGCTAAAGGCCGCTTGATAAGTGAGCGTGATGTGTAATATAATATTATTATCGCAAATGATTTTTATTCAGAAATACGAGGCTACCCGGAATACCTACTCTTGAAAATCGGAGATAATGTTCCGCGACCTCAGTAACAATAATATTATAATAATTACTATAATTTTTTTTTACATGATCATTTATTTATTCTAAGAATAGAAAAACAATCATGGTATTAATATTGAACTGTGGTTTAAACCTGAAGACAGACACATAATATTGTCATGTGCGTGGACAGTATGGTTAGTTAAACATAATAACGTGCAATTAAAAAATAATAATAATTATTATTATTATAATAATATAATGTTTGTGAATGCGTTTGTTTTTTCAAAATAAAGTTGTTATACATCATGTAATATAATATTATATTGGCATAAAATATTTTTTTTGTATTTGAGTATGCCTATTAATGATATAAATATTATTAATACTATATTTTATAATATTAGACTATTAGGTATACATTAATTATTTTTTATGTCTAATTTAAAATCATAATTATTTAAATGATTCCCGATTCCCCCATGAAAAATACTTTTTTAAATTTAAATTTTAAATTATCACACCAATTGATATGAAATTTTAGTCAACAACGTTATTTCTTTGAACGTGAACTCTAATCAGTTTGCACTATTAATCTTTCAATTTATTAACATAAACGATAAAAAGTGTATTATAATTAATATCGTGACATTATATTATAATGCTAAAAAAAATCCATCAAATAGGTCAAGTTAGCTAACTGGTTTTAATGTCGATTTAAATTATAAAATATTATATTGATATAATATATTTTCCTCTTTCTCACTCGTTCTCTTTGGAGATATCGCTTGTCAAGTACTAATTCAGTCAACATAATTGTATAATATGTATTAATTTATATTAGAAATTATAAGAAAATAGTTTATTGTTATTGTATATAAATATATAATAATATTTACAATCAATAATTATACATATATATATATATAAAACAAATTATTCAATAAATATTTTTAACAAAATAATAACTGCATATTTTCCAATATCTAAAAAGGGTACAATTTATCCGTTAATCTTCTTCTAAAAACTTTTTTTTGACTCTTTGCAGCCGATTGAATGTCTCGTTCGGGCTTGCGACCATCCGTCTAATTTGTCTTAAAAAAATGATTTTTACATAAAAATTGTAAATATACGTATGTCATTAAAAAGAATACAAATAAATTGCGTACTATTATTATAGTATTATTAATATAATATAATATTTATTATGCAAAACATTGTTCACCCACACATTTTTGGTGCTCATTCGCGGTTGCAAGAATACACACACACACGTAATACGTAAATATACGTGTGTCGACTCCCACTAAGGCGAGAGTTGCAAACTTGTAACGAGTGTTTAATATAAATTATTATATAAATTATGTACACGACACATAAAACGAGATTGATCTTAAAAAAAAAAAAAATAATATCAATAAGTCAAATACAACAGGCGCTTTTGGTCGGCACTGCTTTTAGACGATCGTTAAAAAACCGAATGACGGACGGCACGGTGCGGGCTTAAAAATAATTCGATAGCGCTCCTTTGCGAGTGTTATTGCCTTATCGTTATTATTATTATTATCGTTATTATTTTATAGCGTTCAAAATCGTAAAATCGCCAAAACGATATTATTATATGTATACGAGACCACCGCTGAAGACGATGTTATTCTCTATCGTTTCGCCAACAACCGTCGTCGTAGTCTGTCGCGTTTCTCGTTAATAATATAATTATTACTGTTATATGCTTCGTATATTATTCTGTCCTTCCGACACCACCACTGCGACAATCGTACTCCACAGATGCGTAATTAATTATATACATTTTAAATAAGAAGACGAATTTACCATTTAATGTGAATGAATGATTATTATATTGTTCGGCGAAAATCAAGCGTTTTTTCGTATATATATAATATAAATATACTATACCCAAGATCGTTATAATATTATTAGTCCTTAGCGCGTATAGTTTTTTTTTTTGGGTAAGTAAAATTGACTTACGGTCAATTTAATTAATTCGATTGAATGACTTCAAGACAGATTTATTTTCCGAAGTAAATGTTGAGTTCATTGTAGAAATTAGGAAATCATAATATTCAAAACATTCAAATATTCAACCTATTCCTGTTAAAATTTTAGTTATTAAACTAATAAATAAATTGATATAGATAAATCTCACGTAGAGAAATAATCGCTTAGATGAGTCATGTATAATATAGTATACTTAATGTAAAATGTTATATTTAAATTGTTAACATACATTATATTATATTTACATCATTTGGACGAATACGTGACAATAAAATTTAAGATGTCTAAATAATGTTTAAAAATATTACTGCTTTTAAGTTCTCAGAGGATGAGGCCGCTTTTCCTGTATGGATGTAAAAGTAATATCACATTTATCATAATATTTTATTATTTGTTTGTTAATATGTATGTAAAAATTATTGTAAAAAAAGTTCATACCGTGTATTTAATAAAAATAAAAATAAAATAATATAATATATTTTATGCATATTTTACCACGGTATAAAATAAACACGATTTTAATTTATGTATTGAATTTCAACAGCTCTTTAGAGCATTGAAAAGTACGACTATTAGATAAGGACTTTAAATTTTAATTGACTTTTTAATTTATACACCACAATAGATACTGCATAAAATAAAATATTAATATGTCATGTACTGCAACAATTAATGAGTTGTGTTCTGATGATTTAACTTAAGATTTTACTATCGTGAAATATATAATAATTCGATAATTGTTTAATGTTTTTAGTAATAATCGATATGCGATTTAGTTGGATCGAATTTATAGGTATTAACAAAGTATTTATATACGTGTACATAAAAATATATATGTGTTATAAGTGTACTTGGTAGTTAACATAAATAATAGTAGACGATGGTTGAACGGAATCAAATTTAGGAATATCGACGGTTGACGTTATTACTAATTAAGTCAATTAATTTGAGCTAGTCTACGCGTATGGCATAATATGTACTCGTATAATATAATTAATAAAACGTTAATTTTGATAGAATTCGAAATTTCACAAATTTTCAAAATGGTTTGGTTTTAGCCGCATGCTGTAGCGTATTTTTGGGGGAGGGGCTATGTGGCGATCACCCCACTGGATTTTATAAAATTCATTATATAATTAAACTGTTGTGAATTTTGTATACTATTTTTTAAATTATTATTCAACAATATATATAATATATATATCTAAGATCAAACTTAAAACTTATTAATAAAAATAAACATGATTTTTTTTTTTTACCAAATCATTTATATTTTATACTGATAATCAATTTTTTTTTTTTTTAAATCGCTCCTCCTCTAAAATAAGTACAAGTGATTACTATTAGGTACCCTATAGCATTTATAATATGGTACCAAATAATATATTGTTTTAAAATGATTATTTACTATAGCGAGTAAATATAATAATAATTAGTATATCTAATTGTTATCAATAAATGCTGTTTTATAAAAATCGTGTTCGTACTTCGCATGAAAGATTGAGATGATTTCGTTTTTAACCACCGAAGTCTCGCGGTCTCGACCGAGTTTTTTTCGGTTTTTCTAGCACAAACGTATACTAACATGCACGTACATATATAAATATATATATATATATATATATACTTAATATATAAAAATGTACACAATATATACCGTGTGTGGTGCAGTTGTATTTATACAATAATTATTATAGTCGGACGCGTATTATATGGGCCTAATGACGGCGTGGGGTCACGTAAACGACCACTTTCGACCGAAGATCGTTATACGGCACCGGCAAAGTTGTGCGTGGGTTCGCGCGGGAAAGTCATAAAACACGCCAAACGGCACTTACAGTGTTGCGAGGCTCGCGCACGTAGGTACATATAATATATAAACACATACCGGAATAATAATAATTGATACAAATAATTATTACTATTATTGTAATTGCGACAGAGTGGTCTGTAAAACGGTACTTACTCGAAATAACGAAACGCTAACTATATATGTAGTATAACTGCCGTTCCGCCGAAAAACGATGAGAGTCTATTATAATATATTATTCGTAAACCTATTGTAATATTGCTGTGTCGACAAAAACATAAATTGAATAGTTTTCTTCTAAAAATGGGTTTTAAGTACGTAAATAACGCTTTAAACATTTGGAAAAACGAGGAAAAAATTGGTTTATAATATTTGTTTAAATTTTTTTATCTATTTCACGGACATTAAGTCCGATATATACATAAAGTTATATTATGTGTTACAATTAACAATAATAATAATAATATAATATTTACATATAAATAAATAAGACAAAACAATTATAGTTACCTCCTATAACATTAAGATTAAAATTATAATAGGTACCAATTATTTAAATATACCTACATATACCATTTAATTTGTTCCCAAAAGATAATAAAATATTTATAGGTGAGCAAAACATATATTTTTTATTATAGTGTGAAGTATAAAAAAGGGTTTTATTACGGACGTCATTCTTTTATTTTAAATGTAATTTTGTTAAGTAGGAAGGGAGATCATCGATGTTATTATTAAGTAATTTAATTTATTAAATATGTTACATTTATTAGAAATGATATTGATTTGTCCTATTACTCAAAGATTTCAAATTTAAATAATTTAAGATATTAATATAAGCAGCATGAGGGGTCTATGGAAATTAATTTTAATAAAACAATTTCTAAAATTTGGTCAAAATGGCCAATATTAAATGTTTTTCAAATAATAGAAGCATATTATAATGGGGAACAAATAATAGAAATATAAAAACATTTAAATGTGAATTATTAAAATTAGATCAATTATGAATATTAAACTATTTTTACATGAGTTTGACACGTGTTGATGAGTTCGATGTGTCTAAATAATATTATATAGAATCCGCCGACAATTATATTTTCGCCAATTTGTTTAATTACCTACTAATTATTATTACCTGCGTGTATATGACACTATGTACAGCATTATCTATAACTTACAGATATCCTCGATTTCAGCTAATGATTTTCGTTTTCAGATGTACAGCCAGAACTTGAAAACGATTAAATTATCTATAAATTAATATCTTGAAATATTAAAATATCTATATAATATTATTGTTCACGAATTATATGGAATCGTGTCAGAATTATTATTTATTTTTTGTTTATAATTTTGTGTCACATACACATTACAGGTACACGTAAAAATAGTTTTATGTTTACTGAAAGTTTATTGTTGTATTTAAGTAAATAATTGTATAACCTAATGCTATATGCATTTTATAATATTATTCTAAACTTTATGCATCCTCTATTACAAGCAGATTAGGTTAGGTTATCGATATAGTGTCCGAGTGTGAGCCGAGAAAAGTTTTTTTTTGTAAAAAAGAAAGTGAAATATTATTTTAAATATTTATTACAAGTTACTATAACTATGAAAAAGTAGATTTAAAAAACAAAATTTGATGTCTTTAACTCGAATGGCGTTAGTTGGGGGAGTAATATAATATCGTATATACCTTTGCGAGTTAATGCGTATATCATTAAAAAGAAGAGTTGTTGTAGTTGTACATTATGCATTCACGCATTAAAAGGGTTAAACATTTAAAAATTACCTAAATAAAATGTTTGTTTTTTCGGTATCTCCATCACATATCTCGAATGAAATGTTAATCTACGATATTAAGTGCTAATTGTCGGACTGTTTATATGCAATTTGAAATGCACTTATTATTTTAACGTTTATTTACATTTTTTCCCGAATTCATTAAGTACTATTTTAAATTACAAATAATTATAAAGTAATTGCGATGGTTTCAGAGATAGCAAAATTAAATAGGCAATTATAGTTAATAGCAATAACACATGACACTAATAATTATTTTTGTTGTCTTTCTTTTTATTTATCTTTTTGCCTCCCCAGTGTATTATACACGTCTTATATATTATATTTTAGATCAAGAAATTATTAGTATTGTAGAAAATACCGTATGAAGAACAGCCAAATAGAGTTATTAGTACTGTAAATATGATCTGCTTCTTAATTACGTCCCGGGTAGAAAAAAATAAATACAATCTATCATTTATGTTTGTAATTATTTTTATTAATCGTCGGTACTTCCGGAATTTCAATATTTTATTTTTGGATTTTTCTTCTGAACTACTCAAATTAAGAAAAAAAAATATAAATGTGTAAATAAAGCTTGGCTTGTTTTCAAGACCTTTAGCGAATTAATGAGTTCTTGGCTGTTTATTAACAAGATAAAATTATATTCAAGAAAAAATATTTTTAAATAATAATTAATAGGTAATATTACAAATTTACAAACGTACATAGTAGATGTTTAAATAAAACAATATTTACTGCCAATGATCGCATTAACAAGTTATAATAGTATATTTTTAGTAATAATTCATAGCCTTATTAATTCCTAAATACATTATTATATTAAAATGATTATGCATACAAAATCCATTAAATCGTTTATCAAGGTAAAATAACAGTTATTACTTATTTGTTTTCGATTCTTCAGATTATTAAAGTCAAATATAATTATAATATCAAGAAGTGATTTATGAAAACCAATAAAATAATTAATAAATTATAAAACCAATATTTATAAAAGGCTAAAACTATGACGATAGAAATGCAATTGCGCCTTTTCATTCTGTATGAAAAGGAGAACTTGCTATAATGTTACGATATTAAGTACTGGTAATTATAGTTGTTAGTTTTGTAGAGTCACGCTTTGAAGTTTATTATCAAAAAAAAAAAAAATATATATATATATAAATTTATAATACTCACATAATATATACATGTTATTAATAATATATTTAATATTATAATATACTAAAACACGTATAAGCTATAAAGTGTAATTTATTTTCCACTCTGTATAGAATGACACAATCACGGGTAGCACGTAACGTAATGACGCTTTGCTTATTAATGTCTAAGAACATGCGAATTGACTAGTAGAAAGTTACGTTAATGGGAAACATTAATCGAAGACAATTTATAAGAAATTTTGTCGTCTATATATAAGTGTAATAATTATCTATGTTATTTATCGACATGAATTAAAACGTTTATTAAAGTATATTTAAATATATAATATAGCGAGGTGTGTATATAAATATAGTAGGTATAAAAACAAATTTCAGTATGAACAAATTGACGTTTAGCCATTCAAAATGTAGAGAACAAAATGTAATAATACATTTTATGAGTTGTAACGACCGCAATTATTATTATAAAACCAGTGGTGCACACAGGGGAGGTGGGTGAGGTTAAAGGGGTCACAATCCCCCCAAAATGTTTTCCTTCATTTAATTTTGATTCAAAATCCAGCATATGTTCATGCAACGAAGTCCGTATAAAATCCTAGAAAATGTTTTGTTCAATAAAAATAACGCTTGCATAAATAATATTTGTCGTTATTATTCTTGTCGTGAATTATGTCTTTTACGTATAATCATCTTATAATATACTTACATAATACCATATATTATTGTTACTATTGTTACGTCATTTTAATTTCTTTTTTCAATTCGCATATTTTTTGCTATCCACAAAACATTTTAAATACTATGTGTTTTTAATGAATTAATACAATTTTTAAACATAATTAGTTAATTTTCAATACGCTTATGGACAACTTGCGTGGTCCAAATGACGCCCTTGTTGTCACTGTTTCGACGGCCGCAACAACGTCGTACAACAATATTGTACAAAATGCTTTCTGTAATTACCATATAATAATTATTATTAAACGGCCAAAGTATATGCATAATATCCGTGTGTATATACATATATATTTAAGTTATTTGGTAAAATAATATTATGTACACATTTACATTTAAAACGACCGGGAAATAAACGCTAATGTTATTTGTACTGCGAGGGTTGACGAAAAGAGAGAGAGAAAAGGTCTTTTGAATATTACACTACTTGTGCATATTTAAAATTCAACTATATATTCATATCACATATACATTTACCACCCTCTGAAAAAACACCAACTCGCTAGTCGGTATTATCAGTATAGTGTTGTAAACTGAATGAACGGTAATGGTCAATTGCGCTTTATACAATGTTGCATCACAATATAAAATGCGTAGTGTTGGTATTTAAAACAATTTAACAAAACGATATTCTATAGAATAATATACATATTAATACCGAAGTAAACAATAATAACCTAACCGTAATCTAGTTTTTCACTACAATTATTGTTGCAAGGAAAAATCTACTTTCTTGTGATGTTCGTTAACTAATAATAGTATAATATATACATTTTTTCGTGAAGTGTATCCTGCTCGTAATAAAATATGCTAATATTCAGCCATTCAGTCTTTTATTTTAGGTTATATTAAATATATATATATATATATATATATGTTAGGTATATAAAATGATAATGAGGATTGCTAATGTGAATCAATTTGGTGTGATGTTTAATATATATTATATAGGTTCAATTTGTAATTTAAAAATGTAATTCCTTAATTTGTTATTAATATTGTATGATTGAATCGTTGTAATTAGATGTGATTCATTAGGCTAAAAACATCAACGTCTTCTGTTTAAAAAGACAATTAACAGTTTTGTGCGAATATCATGCATACACATATAGTGTATAATCAAATGTGATTTTTTAAGATTTTAGTTATGATCTATCTGCGGCCATTCGACTATTACTATTACATTACTTTATGCAGTTCATGTGACATTAGCCCGGCATTAGGAACAACACAAACATTTCCACAGATCTAACCCTTTCTTGACCTCATCCATATCCCTGGCTTACGTCCAACATAATATCGTAAACATTCCTGCATATAAATTATGTATATAATACCACACGCCGGGTGTAATTTGTCCGCCCGGTGAAGGTACGACGGATAAACCACCGCACACAACGATCATTCCAATCGAATCTCTCGCGAACGACCTACGCGCGATTCCTATATGTAGGTATATAATGTTAATAATATACACAAACGCGCAATAATAATAATAATAATAATAATATAACAATATTCACTCAATTTGTTTGGGTTATTATTATTATTATTTTCCATCGTGCCGTACAGGATTATTATTACCTACGAGTTATATAATTTCTATTTTTTATTTTTCGATATCACGTACAACGCCGCCGTGGTGGACAAGTTTTTAACCCCGGCCTCTGCACGATATTTTGCATTTTTATGGTCGCCAGCAACCCATTAACATGCCTATTTTTAACACGAGCTTCAAATTATAATACATTTTTGGTGGGTTTAATATTCCGAGCACACAGGCCCGGAGTATCGTTAAAGCAAATGAATAAATCAAGCGACGAATAGCCGCCGCCGCGCTCTGTTTGGTTTATTATAATATTATTATACGAACACACCACATCGTCCGACCGCGCGTGTGTTTGTCGACCGTGATCACGTTATACCATCCGAAATCGTGTCTGAATATTATAAAATAATATACATATTATTCTGTGGAATAGCGATTTTACTGACTATTTTTTGGAGGTAAGCAGATATTATCGTGTATAGTGCGATATTGCGATACGATTTTCATTATTTTTAACAACAATCTCAAATATATTTTATTTTATTATTTGGCATTTCGTTACATACGTTTTTTTTTTTTTTTTATAAAATAGTTATAATATGTATACTTACTACAAACATATTAAATATCCATTGCCTACGCAAAAGATAATAAAAGTATAGAACAAATTAATATTATATGTTATGAATTGCATAGTAATCAACCGAAATACACAAATGATTCAGTTCGAGTTTCGCGAACGCTGTACACATCATAATTAATAAACTTGGCATTAAACGATACTTAATACGATAACAGAAAAACTAACTGCGTATAAAAAAAAAAAAAAAAAAAAAATAAAAAATTTTTTAATTTTAATAAAAAAAAAAAAAAAAATATATTATAAAAAAAAAAAAAAAAAAAAACGATAACATGTTTTACATTTACAGTATCTAGATATAATATTATTCATTATAATATAGTCACTTGTAAATTTTTCCGATGAATAATATGCAACCTGATGCGGTTCTTTTATGTTATAAAATATAATATATTAATACATCATAAACAATGTTATAATATTGTAATAAATATTAATTGTTTCAAAAGGATAACTTTTAAGAAGGCAATATTGGAAATAGTTCAAGATTTTGATATTTGCTGCTCCGAAAACCTGTTCACAAAATGTAATATTTTGTTATTCAATATTGTTGTAGTTGGTACCTATAATAATAATATTCAGTTTAGAAACAAATAAAACAATTTAATAGATAATTGTAATTTTATATATAAAATATTTTGTATTTTTACACAATATGTATATACCAAAAGCGTATTTATAGGGGGAGGGGTCAAACGGGTTTAAACCCCCCCCCAATGACCAAAAAAAAAAGACAAAATTGCTATTAATAATATTTTGCCACCTGTTTTAGATTTTATATTATAATGTATATAGATACAGAACATGTTTATTTTCATTTTTTTGCAATTAACTTTTTTATATTATAAAAACGTAAGGGGGAGGGTTTCGGGTTCATGAAAGCGTCTGAAAAAATATTTGAACCCCCTTTATAAACTGCTAAGTACGCCTTTGGTATATACTTTATTAATACTAAATAGGTAGTACAGCCTATACACTTGTATGTAATATTTGTATATTACTTTAAACCGTATAATAATACAAAAAATAAAACACTATAAAACTCTTATATAAAAAAAAAATGTACCTAAAAAACGCTGCGATTTTACGCGTCTGCATAATAATATAACAATAAACTGGTGTGTTTAGGTAATGGTGGAAAGAGTTTCGCATAAGTTGTAATACTAATGATAATCGTTTAGCGGTTTTTGCGTTTATTATAAAACATAGGTGCGCATTTCACACAACGAAATGTGTTATGGACGTAGAATATCATTATCGCGATACCGATTTCAGCAATAAGTCTATACTATTATGATATTGTTATAGCAGATACTATTGTTTTTGCGGGTATGCGTTTATAAATGATATTATTATTAACGTATAATTTTCTCTTTTGTAAAACGATTATTCTACGCTATCAAAGTCTATATTTAACGCAAAACGAAACAACTCGATTTAGATCGCGGTATGCATAATATCTATATACCTTTAATAAATTATTATTATGAACGGTGTTGGGATAAAAATCAAATTCTGTTTGTTTGATATTACTAGATGTGTAACCTGGTTTTGGCGAGTGTTTTGCAATTTGCGCGATAACGGTAACGCAGTGGTATAGCCGGAAGTGAAAACATTAAACAAAAGCCAAAAAATTATGCTTCAAATACGAATAAATATTCGCGAAAAGTATCGCGAAATTTAATATGAGGTCCTAATGCCTGCTAACACTCGTCATGTTAACGATGTGTATAATAAAAAAATATTTTACTTTTAAGAAGGTATACACCGAACGGACTCGAATTGACCACGTGGAGGCACGTTTGTTATTTATTTATTTATTTATTTTTTTGGTCATTTTGTTTCATTGTGTTCTTGTTATTAAGATAATACATTATACAAGGGTTTGTAATAATAATGATAATTATACCTAAAACAAAAATGGAAATGTATACATAATACAACATTTACCATAATCATATATGATTAGCTAATAACAACTGCATCGCACTTTTCGTGTCCTTGACACAACAAATCACTTAACGCTGAGCACAAATAATTAATAAACAAAATAATATTAATATTATCACGTAATAAATATTTACTATAATAAGTATATATAAGATATATAAATAATATACTTTTTATACTTAGCTTATTATAGTAAAACGTTGATGTTTTTAATTTATAATCGGATTTACCGGCTTATGTAATATGTACGTAATCGTTAATTTACGAGTGCGTTTTATCTTTTTTATTATTATTATTGTTTTATAAAAATTGCACAGTTTATTATGAAGTGTTCTGTAAGTACGTGTTGAGCATAGTTTTGTTTTAATTATATAAACTTTTGTATAAAATAGGCTCCGGGTGACACCAATTAATAAACTTGCGTAACAATATTTATATTGAATGACATTTACCATATAACTTATCAATATTGGGTATTGGTTGTATTCATGGCTAAATATATAAGTATGTCAGCTAAAATGCTAGATAACACAGTGCAGGAAATGTTCTCCACACTTAGAAGAAACGAATAACTACGATAATGGAAAAATGAAATCTAATTTACTATGAAAAATGAAAATATTTACCATGAAATAACGCATTTTGTGAATAATTTATTGATTATATGTACATATTTTTGATAAATGGCATGGACTAAAGAGATGATATTATCATGATTTTCTTATCCATGTTAGAGAATGTGCGCAGTGATGGAAAATATACGATTTTAGCTGACATTCCTATATATTTAACCATGGTTGTACTCATAGCGTCGGTGGCGGATCTAGAATTTTCTCATGCGGGGGATATTAAAATATGTTTACATATTATATGCACAGGTACATTTTATTAATATACATATAAAATAATACATTTATATTATAAAAATGCTTTATTTTACCTAAAAGGAGGGGGATAGGACCTTCATATCCCCCTCCCATAGATTCACCGCTGCTTATGCGTTGTCCACAAAATAAAATTCCATCAGGAACAAGATCAAAATATTGAAAACTAATAAATTACTAAATTAGTAAGCTATATATTGTTTAATATAATAAGTACATAAAAGTTTTATAATTATGTATATATATGTTTATTTTATTGACTTAAGTTACAGCTTAAAAAATGTTTGGAATATTTATAAAAACTAACTTTTTAATTTTTTTAACTACCTATTTAATTAACTTCATGGAGACTTTTGTCCCTTCCGAGGGCGCCTTTAATTGTTCGGTTGTACTTTCTAATTTGTATACCTACGTTCTAGATATTTCAGATTTAAACGTATTTTATCGCCCTCAGAAAATACAATATCATAACTGTTCCGTTTATCGCGCTACAGTTTTTCGACTAGAGAAATATTTTGTGAACGACAATCATTATTACCACACAATCGGTAAATATATATTTTACTACAGGTTTTCCAAATGATTTGTAGCGCTTAAGCCGTAAATTGACTATACTATACAATATATTTTACAATAAATATAATATTATATCGACAAAGGTGAACAAAGTTTATGGACGAATTTTACGATCGTTTGGATACAAATAACAATGACCCAATAGGTAACTTAAAAAAAATATAAGTAAAGAGTGCTAAAAATTATATAATAATACTAAAATATTATACCTTTATATATTATATTACATATATTATGCGTATATATACAAGTAGGCACACTTTTTTAAGTAGAAAATAAATGTATTTGCTGTTTTACAACCTAGATGTAAAAAAAATTTTCTATTTTTTATGGGGAAAACAAACGAAATTAATATTTCGATGTTTTAATTTTTGTTTTTAGTATTTTGAACTGCGCGTATTATACACTGCAAAGCGAATCGAAAGGGTCACTGTACGCGCAACAATAAAATAATATTGGTTGGTAAAAAAAATTATATATACATATAAAACTTATTTTTTTTTATGGTGAACAGCGTGCGCATACACACTCGCATTACGCATATATGTAGGCCGATGGTTCGCTGCGTATTGTCGTCGGATCTTTTAAATACATATATATATATTACGTGTACGCATATATAATGTGAGAGGACCCTTCGATTCCAGAGGACATAAAACACGACTGTATATAGCTCTGCCAAAATAACCGTAGCCGTACAAGCTTAATTGACTCAAGTGGTCGTAAAATTAAGCCCATCAAATATGTCGTCAACCGGCATCTGCTAGGTTTCGACGGCCTCGACCAGAAATAACAATAAAAACAGTCGTAGTTTTTTTTTAATTTTAAAAAATCACACGATGACGACCGAATAAAACCGCAGTCGTAATACGTGCACGCGCGTATTTTTCACCTCGTTTCCAAAACTGCGCCGAAACTATATGAAACGAAAAAGTACCTCCTAATTCCGCGTTCTCTGAAAAATTACCATCGGATGTAAATTGGTTTTATCCTCTCGATGCTTTGCAGGAAAAACATTTCCCCGCGGCAAATCGATTTTGTTATAAATACGACACATGACATATCCGTGCACGGTCGGATGCAATTTGCGGTGCAAACGAAGTACACGGTTCGGGTCGGGGCCAATAAAGAAAATCTGCATACAATTTTGTATAGATTACTCAGTTTTTTGGATAGAAAACGCTAAAGAGGTTGCGTTTATTGCCATCCGTTGTTTTTTTCATCGCGATATTAAAATTCCAAACGTTGGGTCGGAATCGATTGGAAAAGAAACGAATTTCATATGAATTCGCATGTTCGTCCCTCAAAAAAACAGTTCAAACGAAAACCGAATCCCCGTTGAAGTTGGACCTATACACGAGCCTATTACGACCAATATACGTATCGTATGTGAACTTGTAGGTACATCGGAGTATTAAATTATGGATTTGAAACGACTACGTCTATAGAAACAATTTTCGATACGTGTTCAATTTCAATTTAAAAACAAAACACAAGAACGTTCTATAAAACTGAAATAATATTATAGAATGTTTTGACGATTCAGTTTGATAAATAAAAATAATATTCGCACCTTATTCGAAATTTTATTGTAATTTTGGGTTTTTGACATTATTTCAATTTTAACTTTTAAACTAAGACATACTGTATAATAACGTAAACAGGGTTAATGACCAACGAGCGTGGGTTTGGCAAATATTACAATAATCGACATGGATAATTAATGTTTTTATCTTTGATAATAGTATTCAGAAATGATTCACGTACTTAAACGCACATTGCGGTGTTTTTCATCACGAACAAACAATCTCGGTTTCTGATTAAATAAAAATCGCTTAAAGTTATTACTCTGTTGGATATCAGAATTATTATTATAATAATTATTCACTGTTATTCAAAACTATAAATATATATTAACGCATATTGCATTGCACGCGTTAATATTATTCTTCGCATAATATATGTAACGTAACGTTTGTAATTTATTTCTTTTATGCACGTGAAATATACTATAAATACATTTAGTATAATTATTAATTACGATTTAATAATTATTATAATAATATTATTGTAAAACAACATCCAACGGGTATTGGTTTAAATGAGACACGTCGATAGCTATAGTTATAGGACATAGGTGTATTGGATGTGCGTTAAAGACCACACTTATAGCAATTACTATAGTATTATTATTATAGTGTTAAGCCAATTGCATCATCTTTAAAATTGATTATTTATTAAATCATAATGTTCTCAAAAGTAATTACCATATGATGGTAATTTGTTTTAAGTGAGTAAGTAACTCGAATATTATGAATTAATATGGTTCAATATTATTTTAAAATATTATAGTCGTTGTAATTTTTTTTTAAGTATCTCTCCTGTACAACGGTATTTTCTGAGTGATTCCGAGTGAAGTGAAGAATATATTGGTTTTACAATCACGTGTACTCTTATTTTATGTATGAAGATACTTTTTTGAGCAGAAATAATAGTTCAATTATCACAAGTAGGATATGCTTTCAGTAGAGAATTTTTTTTCTTTTAAAGAAGAAAAACACGTAAAAAATTACAAAAAAAAAAAAATTAGCAAATATAAATAAATACAAACAAACTTAGAAATTCCCAGAAGCTGTAATTTTGACGAACTTGATTTTTATTATTTTATGATATCCTATGCAATTTTGAACAAAGAAATTTTTTAGGTATTGACATAGGAATTTAACAACGAGTAAACTGTTTTAGAACAGATACATTGATTTTATGTTCAAAAAAATAACAATGAAATTTTACCAAAAAATAATGTAATTTTTCAATAATGTTAATGTACTTTGAAATTTTTGTTTCATTTTTTGAAAATTTAATTGAAACTTAACCATAAATTAATATTATTTATTATTCATTTATGTTAAGTAATCTTAACATATTTCTATAATATTTCGTAATCCTATAGTTATTTTAATTATAAGCTTCTTAATTTAGAATTTTGAGTAAAATCGACAAAATTGTATATATAATATATTAAATAAAGTTTTTGATTTTAAATACACTTCAAACTTTATTTATAGTCGTTTATTTATTATGTCTATATTATGGTTAAGTTGTGCACGTTTAAAACTATCTGGTTAGAGTGTAGTGCAAACCAAAGTTTGAAAATGTTTTTCTCTCGACAAATATTGTGTCCCATACGGTGGCAATCGTGAATGACGTAATAATATGAGTACACGCTGTTGCCGCCGCGACGGTGTCAACGTGCGCCAACGACCGAGATCTTATGTAAAACAAAAAAAGAATTAATGTAAAATAATGTACGCATTCGGTTAAATCGCGATTGATATCGTTTCGCATGATTACCTTAAGCGCGATATGCGATATGTATGTATAGATTATTATAATATTATGATAACGCGATCACATTACAATAATAATAATATTATTATTATGAGCTATAATAAATCTGTCGTCGTCTGACGACCGACAAGAAAAATTCAATAAAATCATAAAACATAATAATATCGATCTGTAAATTATAATTTTATTATATTAAATATTTTTGCATGATCTTGTTGTCGTCTTAAGTGGATATCGTTGGTGTATTTTTGAGCAACGCGATATTTGCATTATACAAAGAGATCAGCATATTAGAAAAAAGAAACGCTATAAATAGTAATACATTTTTAATTAGTTTTGTAACATAATAATTTTCTGATCGTCTTGTATAATGTACGTACGTTGTAAATAATAATATATGCAACAATAATTCTTATCGTCGAGTGTTCGTGTCGACGCACGGCGGAGTCGATTGTTGAACTTTTAACAATCGACCGATCTAAACACGCGTGAACATAAAAAATTATTATGTATATAGATCAGATCGGCTGCTTGAAATAATGTTAGGTAAATGAATGATAAATTATTCGTAAAAATATTTCTAAAAAAAAAGGTCGAAAATCTTTTCCCCGTGAGCCATCGCCTAATGGGCTTGCGGTAACTGTTCGGTACTTATAATATGGCATTGGATATCGTATCAATGACCCTAAAATTATGTAAAATGCATCGTCGAGATAACTGCGTATACATTATCTGTATAAATAAGTATCGTGATATTAAAGCCAATCGATTTATTATATAAAAATAAAAGTAATGTTATTAAATGATGATAGTTTTTTGGGTAGAAATAATAGTCCGATTACCACAAGTAGAGAATGTTTTCGGTTTAAAATTGGATCTACTTGGTACTTTATTTTGCTAATTTTTCGAATTTCTCAAAATGTTTGCCTCTGGTGAAAAGAGACTATCACAATATAATGAAAAATTGGCAAAATTACGATTTCCATTAATTTTATTTTAAGAATTTTGTGATTAGGTACTTTTCGGTTTTGAACGTAGGAAATTAAAATTTTGTTTAAATATTCAAATTTGTGTTCTAGATATGAAAATAATTTTTGTAACGGATTGATTAAATTTCTACACGAATCTAAGTATTAATCATTTACACCATAACGTTTTCGCGTCTGACGTATAAAAATGTAATTATATAATCTAAATACACAATCATCCTTATTATACGAGCAGTATAAACATATCATGAGTTATGTCAATATTAATTATTTGAAACTGGCGGTAAAAAAATCAAAACAACGTCGTTCACAACAATAGGAATACAAATCACGCAGCCTCTGTGGCCAGTAGAGTTGATGCACCCAATGATCTCTATGATGAGTTGGCTGATGGCTTGATACTTCGTCAATTCGCCACCGGCCGTCATCGTTCAGTATTTACTATTCCGTTTAATGCTCACATTGCGTTCCGCCACTATTGCAATATATTTGCGTGTGCGTACATTTTTATCGGTTTTACATAATTTGGCGTTAATTGTTACATTTTGTACCATTGTGCCTAGCATTGTTATTAAATATAAACTGACTCGTTTGGAAATCAGTGGACTGATGTCTATTTTTGCTAAAGAACCATTTTTAAAAATAACTTTCATTATGATTGTCGGGTTTAAAATTTTAAGTTGTACGATAAAATATTTGTACATGAAACACTTTTACGACGTATCCAAAAAGATCGAACTATTGAAGAAACATATACCTACTTCATAATAATATATATTTTAGGTACACCCAGATATAACTATCAGAGTGGGTTGTTACATCAGTTATTATTAATTAAAAAATATCTATTAAATTGTTTTAATTACACACATAAAAAAAGTTCACAAAAAGTACATAATAAGACGAATACAAATTTGACACATTAGATTACAATAACTAACTAATGATATACCTACATAGTTGAAAGTAAAATTGTTTTTTTATATTATAAATATGCAGTTTTATACTTAATTCAACCGTGTTTTGTGAAAATTGTGACAAAAAATCGAATAACACGATTTTGCTAATATAGTTTTAGATAACTGCGTTGATGTAAAATATTTCAAATTATTTTATGGAATAATTTTTATTTCGTCTGTAAAAAACAGTGGCATCACTAAGAGCGGTCCAGGTTATTATTGGGAATGTTTTCGTTAGAAAATTGCATCTAGTTTATAGATATTATTAGTATATTATTTATCTCACTTTCCGAATTTCTCAAAAGTATTCCTTTGGAGAAGAAAACCTACCAACAAATGACGGAAATCGGCAAAATTAAAATGTTATATTTCGTGTTAACTAATTAAGTTTTGAATGTATGAGGACTTGATCATTTTTTAAGTATTTTGCATATATGTGCATATGAAAAAATATTTTGGAACGGATTGGTTGATTTCTTAACTAAATATAAACATTTGAAATGTATCCAAAAAACCCTATTATTTGTTATTATTATTACCCTGTATAATTTTGTATATCTGATTGAGTTTAATTCAGAATCGTATTTTTGAATACGGATTATTTGGAATATTTCATTCAAATATTAATTAAAATAAATTATTAATTTCTCTGGGGGCGGAGGGACGAAGGTAAAACGTCTGGAATCGACTTTACTGCTTCTTTAAAAATGGTACTTACTAGTTACCTATATTTTAGATGTTAATTTTTAAATTTTTTTCATATGAAGTATGTCATGATTTAATGGTACTCTACTTAAAATAATTATCCATAAATATTTTCCATTTTCAAACAAGAAATCTGCTATACGCCTGTGGCTAAAACGATATACATGCTTTAATTTGATACGAAAACTTAGTTTTTTATATTTATTGGATTTTGACGAGTTTGAGCAGGTGATTTTCTTATTTTTGATGGATATCTAAATTAAATAATATTATCATAATAATTGCAGGATATGGTTATTGCACCAATCTTTTATAATATATTTATTAATTAAATTATCATGGGTATAATTATTTTATCATTATTAAACTTTTTTAGTACTTGAACTACTGTAAATATTTGTATAGTAAAAATCTGAATAAAAAACAACTATTTTTTTAATAGAAATAACAATAAAATAAACATTTTGGTTTTAACTTATATGATGCATTCTTAAACAATTTTAATTTAAAATATATCATTATATTATTTATAATATGATAGATATTCGACTTCAGTTATAAATTCTATTATTTTTATATAATATAAATGACCTTACTCATAAAATAGGTATATTTTTGAAGGCCAATTATTGTTGTCCTTGTTTTTTTTTCAAGTTTTACGATTATTGTATATTTTATGTCATATATTTTATTGCTTTAAGATATGTTTTCAAATCATACGGTTAATTATTTTACCAAACTACTGACACAACTAGCCTATAGGTACTTTATTAAAAATAAATGATTAAAATGTGAGACTATTTTATCTATATTAATGGCTTTAATTATCATTACACGAAAATGATAAAACAATCACAAACAAATATAAAGAGAAATAAATGAAACAGTGTACATTTATAATGTACCATTGTGCAGCTGTTTGTCGGTTTTGTTTATGGACATAATTAAGTATACAACGAATAATGATGAAACGACGAATGTTTTTTTAGCATGTGTTGGGGAAAAAACACATGGAAGGATTTATAAATGTAATAAGTAAGAATTTGCGTTTCTAAATAATTGAAAATCGTAAATACATTCGATGTGATACACACAAATTTTAAGGTGTGGTATTTCACCCTAATTCAAACACTAATGGATAAATATAAAACGTCTCAGAAAACTAATTTTTCAGATTTCGTTGTGGTGGGTAAGTAATATTTTGTATTTTGTAATAGTTTCGTTATTATTATTAAAACCTAGATGTTTAATAATTGTTTTATTATAGAAGTGATTATCTAGATATATAATTCTTTTTATTCTTTTTTAATATGAGAACAACAAATTAAAAAATATTCTTGTTACGTTTCTACATGTATAATAATTAAGGAAACTAATTTCCTACATAAAATTGTACATTTTATATACTTTTTTTTATATTTCAGAAACACTTAAATATAAATAACCTAAATAGCGATAAAATTACGCAATTAGATATCCTATTTAGAAAATAATTTTAAAAAACATGTATATACACTTAATATGTAAAATTAAATGAACAACAATTTAATATATATATATATTACAAAGTTTCAAATATTTATAATTAATAAAAAGTTTAATTACAATGAATTATGTTTACTTATCTCGATTGATGGTAAAGATAATATAGTGCTACTTTCATAATTTCATCTCCACTCATCTAGATGTCTTTCTGGATGATTCAAACATATAGTATTTTCTATCCCTATCCACATTCTCTTTTATTTCACATAAAATTATGTCCTTTTCAAATTTTACCAACTTTGACCTATAAAGGAAAGAACTGTACTTAGAATAGAGAGAAAACGTTAGCTGCAATGAGAATAAAGAGATAGAACTACGAGTTGGTAAGATTGATTGGCCTATATTCACAACTATTAATTTTCTCTCTCGTAGTCTTAGAATATCTCCTGACAAATATGCAGAATTGATACTGAACGATTATGACATATGTTATCAACGTTATCGTTTTAGTTTAAGTTTTGTTTTAATCTTTTTTTGCTGTCTTTAAATCGATGTATCTTATAGTGTATAATAAAACGATAAAAAATAAAAAAAATTAAGTAGATGAAATAAAATAATATAATTTAGGGAATAGTTCATATTCAAATCACTCCGACGAAAAAAACGTGTACACAGAACTTTAGCCAAAAACGGGTAAACCGGTAGCCCATTGTCTTTCGCGGTAGTTCACAGACGTTTCCTCCTACACATTATTGTTTTGTTTTTTACTTGTATACAGGGTTACCAGAATTTCACGTAACAAATATAATGTAAATTGTATACGTTTTTAATGTTATTTTTGAATCACATAATTCTGATCATCCTGTATTATTATAATACGCATAAACGATATACGTGTTGGATATAATATTATGTGCGTTACTAATATATTATCTATGAAGTGACTTTTGAAACAGCGTTTGTCTATCACGAATTCGTTGCCCGAACTGGAGTTAATATTATAAACTATATATTTATTTTCATTGTATCCGTTTTCGGGCACGCCTTGACAACTCCATCAAAATCATATACATACACAACAGGTCAATAATTATAGACGAAACGTGCGTTTTTACGCACGTTTATAATATATATATATATATATATCAGAACCCGTCCCTTCCTCGAACGGTGCGTTTGTGTCATCCATCGGTGCACTTTCTAATGATACGGTTTGCCTACGCCGAAAATCGTATAATACTATGAGTGTGTTACTGTAAACTATGAACTATGAATAATAACAAATAATAATAGAAATATGCCACATGAAAACTGTAGTATATAAATTTATGGGGCGCGAGGAACGTATTACAGCAATATTTATCTTTCTGCATGTTTCGTCGTTCTGTACATCGTACATGATTTGTCGTGATTATTATATTTTAAATCAAATATGAAATAGCATTATTACCCGATAAAACTGTTTTATATTTCTGATAAGAAAAAAAAGATAGGTAATTAAAGATTCAATTAAAAATTTATTATAACAATTTATACTCTTAAAAAAGTACTATGAAACATTTGTTTTTTATAATATTTTTTATTTTTTTTATTTTGTTAAACACGACAATTTTCATAAAATCAGCTAACCTGAAAAAATAGACTTAAATATTTGTTATATTTATCTAAAACCTTACAAACTTGTTTATATAATATGATTTTGTGTACTCAGTACTTGGCCCTTTCATTGTCGAATATAATAACCCGTCTGTCGAATAAGTAAAAACGTCACAGCGTGGTTTGTTCGTTTGCAAAAAATTTTACATCACACGACCACAATCGAACTATTTTGGCAAACAGGAAAGTATATTTTCGCACTGCGTTCACCGCACGCGGCCGGTTTTCATCGTGGGAATAGGTTTTTATGCCAAAAGTTTTTACATTTAACGTAATGTGACGGACTGGTCGATTAAAAACAAAAACAATTCCTGTTTCTATAATCGCTTTGTTAGGTTGTTTGTTTGGTTTTTTTTTTCATTTCAATACTGAGATGCCAAAAAACCGATTGACGTACGGGATAAACCGTTCTAAAAAAATATACCATAAAACATTAAGTTTTCGTATAATAGATCACACGCGTGCGTAGTAGGCATTCGTTAATTGTTTTTTTTTTTTTTTGGGCATGATATTGATATATTATATTATTATTATGTTTATAAGCTTTCTCAAATAAATATTAAATACATTTAAGTAGAGTATATTATTACGCAATGCACTGTGTAAGCTGTGTACACACATTACCGTCTGCTATTGCAAGAAACGGTTAGTTTAATAAAATATTCAGAATTGTTTTTGTTTCGTAACTACGAATTTCTGGTTCAAATTTTGATCCATATACACAATACTTAAATACTGATCGTTAAATAATTAACACATTATTATATAGTGTTAAATTAAAAATACAGTATAGACGATATGGTATGATATTCGGTCCAATAATACAAATAAATTTGTATCAAAGTTAATATAAACTTATAACGTGTTTTAGCGTATTTTTAACATTAAAATAGAGTTTTATAAAAAAAAGCTAATAAAATATTAAACAAATTAGTATATTTAGATAAATATTAAAAAAAAAAAATCTAGTTAATATTTTATATTAATGCAACTTCTACAACATAAAAGCATTTTTTATTTTTATGATATTATAATTCGTATATTTTTGTAATAAGTAGATTTTATAAAAAAATATTAGATAGGTAGTTCAAAGAACCGCAGAATTATTATTCTTCTATATTTACTGTCGAAGTAGAATTTTAAATTCGATTTTTTTTTAGTTTATATTTGGTCAAAGGTATAAAAAATAAGTTTAAATATTTTGAAATTATAATTAGTATTTTAAGTATAATTAATATAAATTATAAATCTTAACGAAACAACGAAGCATGAAAATGTATTTTTTTATTACACATAAATAATAAAGTAATACTTTAATCAATATGTATGTATACTTATTTTTCAAATCGTACAGATTTTGTATGTTATTCTAAGGATGATGACTAGTAAAAAGAACCCTAGGTACCTATTTGTTTATTCAGATAATTTATTGAATTCTAAACTAAATTAGATATACACAAAATTTGTCATTTAGGCGATTAAAAACTAAGTTATTAATAATTTAAAAATGTAAAAGTCGAAAGGTAAGATTAATAACGAATATATAAGAGTTTAATAAGTATAATGTTGGTATTAATAAACTATTTAATTAATTGTATATTAGTATATAAATTGATATTTTATTGTAATTATTGATTATTAATTAAAAATAATTATTATTATTATACGTATTTACATGTATTGTACTGAGGTTTATAATTGGGCACATCATAACTTTATTACTAATGTGAGTAGGATGTCTTTTTCATTTAGAATTTTAATAAATTATAATATACAGAGAAATTACAATTAAAAAAAAATTCGATTGTAAAATGATATCATAAATTATAATGAATAATAAATAAATTGAAATACGATTAACATCAATCAAGTGTAAAAAGTCATTAAAAACGATAATTATTTATTATAGGGACGTTTTATTTTTTTATTAACAACATAAATGGCTAGCGGTGTTTATGTAATCGTGCGAGAATGTTTTAAATTCAAACAAATAATAATCGATACCAACTGTAATGACTATATATTAGGATTATATAGGATTAATAAAATATATAACCCTTGTACGTATTTTAATATTTAGTTATATTTATTTGTCTAATCTTGTGAGTCATTAACACACCGCAATAAGTCGTTATAGACCCGGTTAGGACATTCCCGTAATAGAAACGATCCGTTTTTCGACGTTCGACTACATTATAAAAGCAACAGCCCATCTAAAGATGATGTTATATCCACGTCTCCGCTTATCCAATAGGAAATGTACGAAAATCACAGTCACTTAAAACTTTAAATGTAGCATTTGAGTTAAACTTAAAGATTAAACATCGCTAATGACTAAATTTAATGAGCGGAACATTTTCGATATTATCGCGGGGGGCTTTTTATAAAATATACCATTTAACAATGGTGTTTTACGTCTTATAATTGTTTTCATATTTTAATTAAATATAAATTCATTGTGAGATGACATTTTACAAAAAGCACCAGAGAGGAATTCGAAAATGGTCTACTCTTTAAATTTGGGTGTAAGTGTTTAATTTATAAGTTTTATTCAAATGCCACAATTATATTTAAGTTCAACGTGGCTTCTATGGTTTTGCTATATTTTTCATTTGATGCACGGAGACAGGTCAATTTTTTTTTATAAAATAGTATAAATAATATTACTTTATGTTTCAATGATTATCTTATTATTAAAATATATTATGATATGATTATTGTGGAACGTTATAGGCAGGTTTTGCTTTTAATATCAATATCTATATACGGTTATATTATTATAATATACAATATAATATGCAATCAACCTAAGAACAAATTAACACGTACGAAATTATTGCAACATTGAAATGTTATGATAATAATAATTTATTACTATATTTCGTATATTTTCTAATTATTCTATCACTCGTATCAATAAGTCAAGCTAATATCTAAAACAGTTGTTGGTTAGCTTAAGTTAAGTTAGAGGCAACCTCGACGGACGATTGTAATGGTCTCACAACGTAGTTATTTTACAATATAATAATATGTACATAATAATACTAATAATAATGTCTAATATAAATTCACTACGGGGGTCATGCCGGGTGGGAGAGAATTATTATTAATGGTAAAATGTGCATTATACGTGTTGCGTGTGTGTGTATTTTTATTTCGTGTCATCATCTGACTCGCGATATGTGGTCTTTAATGTTAGGTAAGGTTAGGTCAGGTTAGGTTAGATGTGTTTGTACAGGTACTTATATATGTGAAAAAAATGAAATATTATATTATATCTTCTCGCGGTGGACGTTTTGTCCTTTTCACAATAACCAACACAAGCGTTCGACCGGGTACCAGGTATATACCGGTATAACTCACTGTAATATATAATAATATATGTACTTAGGTGATGCAGTAGATACTACTGGCTACTGTATTTTATTAGGCGCATTCACAAGTGTACGACCGAAGATAATCGAAAGGCGCGAGCAGGTATTTTATGTATCGAATTTAATTAACTTGGTTATAATAGTAATGTTATTACTTACGTAGGTGATCGTATATAATATTATTATTATGTGTGTAACCAGTATAACTACCCAAGGTCCGTTTCCAATTTCGATCCGTACCCGTAGCCAATGGACTGCGACCGACAATGTTAATGTTTAGAAATAATTGTTGAAAAATAATTTTCGATCATATTAATATCGGTTATCCTGCAATTGTTCGAGGTCTATTGGAATATTATCAGTTTTAAGAAAATTCAATGACATGAATAATTCTTAATGTGTCATATTATTATGTCCTCGAAAATTCGGAAAATTAATTTCCAACAAGGCATTCGATCGACACACGCGTATTACTATTGTGACTACCGAGTGGACCCAAACTCAAAGTCGTATAGTCATTTGAAACGTGTCGTTAAAAAGTAATATAATAAGGGTATCTACGTAGAAATAAGGCATATTTACTATCACAGAAATAATGGTTTAAATTGATAAAAAAAATACTATATCCGCTTTTGAACTCCTGATTATTGTCATTAAATATAGGACTTTGACAAAAAATATATCGTCATAAAGAAAGTTTATTCAATTAAATTGTCCTAATCCTTATTAGTTGACCGAGCGTCTAGTTCATACGGCGCCACTGATTTTTATCGATTTAGGTTTCCAAGGACATGTATTTGATTTCGGTTTGTATTGATGAATGACAATTGTATTCCAACTATCAATTTTGGACATGAGATCTTATCAATCCGTTCTGTGATATTTTCCGACAAATTGAATGGCTTAGTATATCCGTTTACATAAGATGTTTTATCGAAAAATTCAATTTTTATGAATCGACGTACTTAATCTACGTAATATAATATAAGATAAGACAAACGAATACGTTAAAAAATGTTGATCAATAGAGGCAGTAAATATAATATATTTATTGTGTATTTTATATTTTGATTGGTTAACTGATACCTAAAGTCTTAGATTTTAATTAAGATTATCATAAAATTTGATGTTATATATTATAGTATACAGTGTGTATATAGAAGATTTAACAATTTCAATAACTCTGATTCTATGCAATATATTTTATAATTATTATTATTTTTAAATTATTTCGGCGTTACAGTTATGGTACATTAGCTGTTTATTTATTTTTTAATACAAAACGGCAATTTGTAGATTCTAATTTAAAAAAAAAAATATCGGTATCAAAATTGTTTTTAATGTGTTTCCATTTAGTTTTAATGATATTATGAAGTTAGTTAAAATATAATTTAAAATACGTACGAAGTAGGAAGTAATCCACTGGAATCGCATTTTTTTATTTTATACTTAGATTTAAGATTGCGTATATTGGATATCTGATAATTTTTTGTAGTCAACTGGTATAATTTATTGTTATCCAGAATCAATTTGGTTGTACCAATACCAGTTGACCACCCAAAAACGAATTCGGTATATGGGAACCAATTCGAAGATGTTTAAATATATTATTATTAATATACCTCTACGGACAAGTATAAACCTAACCCACTAACATTATTGTCCACAGAAGACATAAATTGAAAAACATGATCCAAAAAATAATATATTAACACAATTTAATGAACTAAACTTTTCAAAATATATACAATATTATAGTTAAAATTACGTTTACAAAGACCACGGAACATATGAATCAATTTTTCTATATATATATAAATAATTTATTTAGATTACGCGATGATATAATATACGTATCATATTATTATACATATTGAAGTTTCACAAAGGCGCAACTTTACCTCGTGCGAAAATTCGGATTAACATTGAAAAGGAGTATAAATAGGAATTTGAGTTATACTAATATTTAATTTTCACTAAGTATTGTACATGTACATACTTTCTGGTATGTTTTTAATTAATTTACCATTTAGTCGTAAATTTTACTAATTAATTACACAGGGTTTTGTTAAAATAGTTTAACGAGTTTTTTAACTGTTAAACTCTTAAACTTTTAACGTGTGCAATTATACACGTAATATGATTTTTTTAAACTAATTTTATTATTTTAAACCTTTTTTATTTAAACTATCAATTTAAAAAAAAAGTGTTTATACTTTTTATATTTAGTACAGGTCAGAGTATATTTTTATTTATGAAAATAAAAACTATATAAGAAACAAAAAACTAGTTTAAAAATTATAAAATATATTATCAATATTTTTTTGTGAATGTACATTATATATACAAGTACCTGTATATTATACATAATATAAGTACGTCATATATTATTCATGAATTATTTATTTTTTCTACAAATATCGACATTGGGTGTTTATTTAAAATGTTTAATCAAAGTATACAAGATAATATTCTAGTAAACAGTATGGGTTTAAAAACCTTTAATTTTTTTTTTTTTAAAGAATTTCATTGTTATAAAATATAAATCGAAATACTTAAGATTATTATATAAACGGATGAAATGGACAAAGGTAAAACGTTGGAATTTTTAGTTTGTTCACGTACAGGGAATACACATTAAACTTGTATATGTTTATATAATATTATATACACTATATAGACCTGGGCAAACACGCAGGAAAAAATAACAACGACCATTCAGCGAGATGGGACATTTTTAAAATACTTCGAATGTTTAAATAATAGGTTTACCATGATCGAATAAAAGCAATAATAAATGTCATTTACATCGAAGAAAGATGAATAACACGTGCAAAATGTTTCGGTTAAATGTTTAGTCAAACTTGGAGTTATATTCAACGGGGCAATATAATATACTGGAAAATAGAAATAGTTATTATTGGAAATTATAACAATTACGATTAACGATAGTTGTTCATACAAAGCAAATTTAGCAATGCAATAAATGCAAAAATATGTTTTGGTTTGAACATTGCCGCTTATAAAAAAATTATAGTAATTATAATAGATATTCGCTTTGTCATATTTACTATTTTGTATATGACCGCAGTATTTGTTATGGTATCAAAATTATGGTCAAAGAAGCTCAGGAGTATATATATATATATATATATATAATCCTCAGTTCCGTTTCACACCTGTAATAATTTGATAGTGTAGTGGTGAAAAAGTTTTTCAGAAATATTTGACGTTTTGAAATTTATGATAACAACCGTTATTTGTGTATAGTATTAAAATAATACCTTTCCGCCGTCGCCAGCACTGCTGCCACCAGGTATAAAAGTCTGACTTTGTTAAATAACTTACTCGAAATATGTATATAATATCGTGATTGCGTAATTAATATATTCACAAGTGACATTTGTTTTTCGGCGAAATCGGATCTCTCAAATGAATTAAATCCGACGAAATATCGTATGTTGCGTAATATAAATATGTCATATATGTACTATAGAACATAGATATTATATTATATTATTTCTACTGACAACTCATTCCAAAGAATGAGTAATAAATTCCAAACTCGTGTGACATGCTAAAATTTTTATCGTGTTATTAAATTAATGGTATTGAAATTTGTAATCAGTTTCAGGATGAAAAAAATACATTATTATATTTTAATCAAAATATTGGAGCTATACAAAAATATTGTTTTATAATTACGCAGGTAAAAATTTAAAAAATATATTTTAATAATAATTATGCCTAATTGAAATTTAATTCAATCTAAGTGTACTTGCAATCTCTAAGGTGCTTAAACAATGGACATATATAATTTATTAATAACGTTCAAAGTTCAGTGTAATAATTTAGCAATTAGTAAATGTAATTTATAAATTGATGCTGTGCAAAACATATTTATTATTATTATGATTGTACAAAAATGGAATGTAAAATATAAAAAATTAAAAGAGACTAAAATATTCCGTGAAAACTGAAATTTTATATTCGTTAATGTATTTATTTATTTATTCTTTTAATTATATTTAATTTTAACACTGATACAAATTTTTAAACTTTCCAAATTACGATATGATAGGTTACTATAGTTATTACTAGATATTATATTAGTACTAACTACTAATAATGTATTGTCAAGATGGTAAATATTTATTTTTTATTTTAGGATGTGATAGTTATTTTAAGCCATAATTTTGTGTTTTGATAAAATATGGTTTGAAAAATCAATCTCCAATCCCAATCTAAAGCCAATTTTACAATAGTTTAAATCTAAATTTGGTATTTTAAAATAAAGCAATAATTTTTAATTTATTTTTAACTTTTTAACCACAGACAATTTTTACACAATATGGTAAAAAATTTGAGAGCTAAAAATGTAGGGGGTAAAAATCGCCTGTTACACCGGTACTGGTCACACATTTCTGTAGACAATCCGAAAACGCTCACCAATTATGAACTCGAAGACTTATTTTTCACAAGCAATTTTATTATTAATATTGTATTATCAAAATGACAAAAATTAATTTGTTTATTAAGAGTGTGTTCGAAAATGTTTTCAGATTTGAATTCGTATATATTGTTATGCGTATTGTCCAGTCCAAAGGTTTATCTTCTTTTATAATAAATATTTTAATAATATTACTTTTGCCAAAGACGACGGTTCGATGAAAAGAAAACAAATATAATATATTATATTCACTTTCCAAGTATATAAATATTTGGTTTTATTATTATTATCTACATCCGAACGCGATCGCTTTGTATATTCATATATATATTCGCATTGTTCGTATCTGAACGAGCCTTTTTATATATTGTGCACACTGGCGTGGCAACTGCGGCGGTAGGTTCATACGTCTAAGGAATGAAACAAATCTCTTGGGGTCCCGGACGTGGAAAATCTATACACAACAGTTGTTATCTCATGCACATCTGTCCGCCATTATGTACAAGGTAAATGAATAATAATAATATAAAATTTCCAGCAATAACGGTTGGCAGAAATTTTATTGCTTAATGATTTAGGATCCCAACGAACAAAAGTTTCGGCTACAGCGCAGGTATTGGTTGGACAGATGTACCTACGCATTATATATCGGCCGACGACCGCTGTGCTGGGCATGTGGTGTACGGATAACCTAGGCATTTAATTTATTTTACAACCAAAAGGATGGGTTGATCGTGGGGATAAAATATCGTAAATATACATTAAGTATCATCGGTAGCACAGTACTATGGTACATTCCAGACGGGTATATTTTATGAATAACTATTCAAAACTAAGATAACAGTTAGAAGTTATAATTCATACATGAAATAAAATAACTTATCAATTAGTAGTAAATAGGTAATAAATAATAACTAAAAAACGAAACGCAAGTAATTTTCTAATACTAATTGCGAGTTGAACTATGGTTATTTTTTTGACATACAACGCGGACAAGCTAAAAAAATAGAGTATAATAATTGAAGAATTGAATAATGAAGAATTTATACGGGGGAAAACTATTGGTGTAATAGTTGAAGCATGGTCATTATTTTCGAAACGTATGAGGGTTAGAATGTGATACGTTGAAGGTAATTTGTAGAAGAATGGGAAATATGGAAAGGAAAATAGGTGCGATTAAGATGAATAAATTGTAGATTTAAAAATGTATATTTTACATAAGATGAGATGAGAAAAAATGTCTTCAATCGGCTATGCTACAAAGGCCAAGAGTCTGGAGTGTAAAAAAACAGGGAATGAAAAGCTTAAAGGAAGCATAATTGAGCTAAAAGGACTCTAAAGAATACATACAGCCTTACTATTAGGATGGAATGGAGACAAGGGAAAAGTATAAGATTTAAAGAAGGTATATAATGGATGGTTATTAGTTTATGGAATAGAATGGAAAACAAAAGATATAGTATGATTTCAAATGTTATTTATTTATTTTTATAGAGGATGAAATGTTGAAAAGAAAATCATATGAATTTTATTATAAAGTGGAATTTAAAGGAATAGGTAAAAAAAACAGCGATCAACCTCAATATTGACTTTTTACAATTAAGGATAATCGTGATGTATAATTTTTAATAATGATATAAGGTATCACGTATCATGCTTTCAATTCGTTAGGAAATATTTAATATTTTTAAAAACTAGTTGTCGATATGAAGAAGTAAATGTTTTTATTAGAAATACAGAGATAACTATAATTTTCAAATGTATCACCACTACTTTTCTGGCCATATTCTAACTTCACTAAAGATATATCTAACCGCTATAACGTCATACAATTGGTCGGAAATCGTTTCTTCACCGTGGAAAATGGATTTAAATATTTAAATCCGTTTATTTACGTATAGTGAATGAAATGGTTCTTTCTTCAAATAAACCATTTAAAGTACCTAAATATACAGTCATGTACATCATTATAAATTAATTATGTTTGCGTTACGTTTACCTTGGCGGAATTTATGATTTACAATCATTTAATCTTCGTTTAAATCTAGTTTAATAATTAAGTACTATTTGGATGATGTATTTTATTGACATAACAATATATATATATATATATATATATATATATAATAAAATTAATATAAAAGTAATTATATTTATGAAGGGGGATATGTTTTTCATATTATATACGTTATGATATTTTTTAGAAATGTAAAAACAATTTTTTTATTACTACGCAGTCAGTATCATTAGAATTACTTCGTTCTGATTTTTCAGATATTGTTTATAAATTGTATCATTTAACATAACGATACTGAATTTATTTTTGCAAATTTGACATAAATATATAATTTAATGCTGATTGGATTAAATTAACCATTTGCGTATAGTTAATTAAAATAAAACAAAAGACGATAGCATAAAAATGTACATTATGAATGTATTGACTTTTTTTTATTTGTACGTTTTTAAAAAATGAGTATCTACACATAAATTATCTATTTTTGTTTTTATAAGTAATTACTCTAATTAGATACTGACGTTTATTTTATTTTTATTAACGATACATATTAACGATTTTAGGTTTGTATACTAAACTTTGGGTATAAGAATACGTATAAATGTTTAACCTCATGACGAAATGTATTCGTGCTTACATTGTTCAGTATTATAGTAAAATTAAAAATTTGATTTTATATAAATGTGTTGAATATCGCGATTAACATGTATGATTTTCCATCATTATCTTGTTAATATTAAGGTTTTATATTTTTACTGAAGTATTTATTTTAATTATTTCTCCCAATTCATATTTTTTTCCCATTCATAATTTAAAATATTTTCTTTTTTTAAACTCTTGATTGAAAATTGAAATACCATATGGGTTTAATGTGTATATTGTATTTAATTATTTGTATCGTATATAGATTAGAAAACTAAGGGATATTTATAAATATCGTTTACATATATAACCAAAATTATAAGTACCTAAAGATAATATTAGAGTATTATTCATTCCTTATGCTCGAGGGTTAAAAATAAAATAAAATAAATTATACTTTTTTGGGTTTGAAATAGTTAGTTCATACTAAATGTTTTAATAGTGGAGTTGTAAAGAAGGGGGAAAAACTGAACAGACGCTTTGCTCTGATGGTCTTTATGATAAACCATAACGTCGAAAGTCTATATAAAGGTACCTATCCGACAAATTTATCGTTTTATTGTTCTCGTGGTGAATACTCACAGAAACCCGACCGTTTCATTACGAGTATACGTCTCTCTAGAACATTAAAAACTTAATGTATAAGTATACACTATACGGTCTATATCGGTCATCACATTGAAGACAGCCCACCTACGGGAATTAAAGGTAAGACGAAAAATATCGAGCCACAATAATAATACTATTACTACATGTATTTGGACGTTAATAAAAGAACACGTTGGGCCATAAAAAAAAAAATCACAAAAAATCATCGTAAATATAATATATATAATTGCCAGAGGCCAAGAATAGACGTCCGCGATCTGACGTTTATAATTGTTTTCCCTTCGGTATACACCTCGTTTTATTATTTAATAGTTCATTATTAAATATGATGGTTATTACAGTTTAGTCATAATAAAAAGAACGAAAAATCAAATAAAAGAAAGAAAAAAAAAAACACTACCCACGAACCGTGGACCGGTTCCTGTACCGGAGTACCTATATGTGTGCGTATTATAATATAATGTTATACGGACGGCACTCGAAGAATAACTTAAAATGGTCAGTTTATGGACAAATAACAACATCGCGCGAGATCCATAAAGTAATATATATACGAACCGTCGTAAATATATATATACCTTTTACCGGAATATTAAAGATAATTGTTTTTTTTTTTTTATACTCATCTTAACGTACTGTACTCATTATACTGAATCGACCGAATTACGATGCTCATCTTCAAGAGTATAGTAAAATCGTATTCGAACAAAATACATATTCAAATCTATATTACGAAATGATTTCATAGTACCTATACGTTAAATGTATTAAATTTACCTCACATTTATAATGAATTTCATTAATGCATGAATATTATATCTTATTTTAAAAGTCTATAACATAATTGTAATTGTTGATCACCGACTCATTATACATGTATGTGCTCATATAACATATTATTACAATACTTATGTCAATATTCATAAAAAATGTTGAGTAAACGCTCATATAGTAGTCCTCCTTTTATTTATACGCTTAAGAAAACAACTGGGAATTTTAAACCAAAATTTGGTTTATAAAATTAGAAACGAATCTTCGTATAAAGATTTTTTAAAAATATTTTTATTACATTGAACTATAAACATTTGTTTTCGTTCCGACGTGCGACGTTTGGGTAATGCAATTTCAGATGGTGGTTGGAATATTATATGATTTGGTACAAAATAAGGTTCAGTTTATGTAACATTTTGAATATATTTTAGGTTAATCCTAAAGATTGTCAAGTGTAAGTCTGTTTCACTTTATGTAGATTAAAATTATACTATTTTAGTTTTGCATATTTTTGCATTTTTGTGAATTTTTAGATTATATTACTGAATAAATTTGTAACATTTGCAGTATTATAAAACATATATATTTTAAGTTTTGGTTTTTTTTAAACTTAATATTTAAAATAAATTACTACTTAAAAAATGTAATTTCTTTTATATATATTTTTATTCCTTATTTGTATATTTATTTAGTTGTACATGTAAATTATACAATTAATGTATTTTTGATATAACTCTGGGTAGCATATTTGTATTATAAATTCATATTCTATGATTTTATAATCTAAAATTCATTTTAAACGTGTTTACAGCTATAACAGTACATAAAAAAAAAATTAAAAGTAATTAATATTGATTCTATTTTATATTTGAAATATTCTGCTTATATTGTTTTAATTAAATTTATATATCTTAAGCGATCTCAACAATCTTATTTTAAATTGTTTTTCGTTTAATATACGTATCTATTTTAATATTAATGACCTATAAATACTATTAATAATATTAGTACAACAATTTGAGATGATACTATTATTCAGTCATTTCATTAACATACGAATTACGTTTCTTATATAGATATTTATTATTCGACTATGATATTATTTATAAAACTAATATGCACGTTAAATATAGTGGATACTATTCCAATAATAATAAATTAAATAATAAAATTACAAAAGTACTAAATTCTTTGTTATTGATATAAATTTATTTAAAAAGATTAGGTATTTGGGCAATAAAATACATTAATTTATATATATATATATATTTTATACAATATCAGTAATAGCTAAAATATATTAAAAAATTGATTTCTTAAAAATTATTTTTCATATGTTTTATTATTAGTAATATGCATTGTTTTGATTTTCGAGTATAATCACGAATAACAAAATATGTTCGTAACAATTTTTTTCTTGTGTAATGTTATATCTTACCACATTATTATCATTTAATAATAAGTACTGGATTTTTAATAAAATAAATTTAATTTATAAAAAGAAAATAAGAAATATTGATTATATTTTAATTTTAATTTCAGTAAAATATTTTCAAGTGGGCAATTTAATCTAGTTGTTAAAATGATTAAAGATACATTATAATTAAGTTTACATTTTGTACATTTATGTCATTCAGTCACGTAATTTTTTGAAATATAAAAAAAAAATTGATTAATAATATGTATCAAAAACTAGATATATTAATACCTATACAAATGCGATTACGTACATCTTTAAGTAATTTTTGAACTCGTTAAATCAATTAATTTTCATTTAATAACAATAATTTAATTTAATATATAAAATTAATATAATTTTTGTCGATATACGTGTTCTTTATAAGTAAAAAAGTATTCATCATACTTATATTATTTATAGTTCATAACTTTCTTGAAGCTTTGAATATATTTTTTTAAATTAAATATTATGAAAAAACACATGAACTATGTAGTATTGTCGTTGAAAAGGCACCGTTATTTAAAAAAATTAAAGACTTTTTTCCTAATGAAAAAACCTCTATATATATATATGTTATAAATTTATATGGGTATATGTTTAAAATAAAAATCGCGTATTAGTTGTTATTTACATTTCTGTATTATTTAAATGCTAAGAGCTTATATATAATTATTAAACATAGTATTATTATATTATTATATTATATGATACGATAACCTCTTAGTAATAAAATAATAATAATAATTGTTTCCGTATGTCATTGCAGATTGATTTTATGATTTAAGTACTGCTATAAAATCATATTCTACGAATTATAAATATATATAAATCTATTATTTTAATATTACATGTTTTATTAGATAATGTAAACATGCCTTGCAAATGTTTTAATGTATATGCGTTAAGAAAAATTAACTTATTATCTGCATAAGTTTCATATGGTAAAAAAATTCGCATAATTGTCTAAAGAGTAGTTGACCTACTTGTTTAGCCAATAAGCAATAAGCGACAATTAAGTTTGTTTTTATTATCACTATCATGTTAAGTCAAAGAGTTAAGATGATGAGTCATTAATTAATAATTATATACTTATTATCAAGTAGTTGTACATAATAAATCAACGTGACACATGTAACGCTGTGTAATGAATATAATGATCAAAGAAAATAATATGCAATTATACATTTTTGTTGTGATATTATACCTGATAAAATCATAATTATATAGGTAGAGTACTAAATGTGTTAAATGAGTTATAATTATTTATTCGTTTCTCGAGTGAAAAAATTATTATTATTGATGGTTCTAAAATAATTGTGGGGTGACAATTTAAAATGTACTTTTATATATTTTCTAGGATAAAGTAAATTTTTTGTTGTACCAATATTCAATTAAAATCTTTCTGTCGACCGATAAGTACCTACGCAAAACTTGGAAAATCTATTTCCGAATGATAAATATACGATGAAATATTATATAACAATATGAGAGTCGGTTTATCGGCCAATAGTTTACACGACAGTTACGTTTATAAAAGTCAGTCTTGTGAACTTGGATCAACAAAATATCGAAACGGATGATAATAATTTTATTTGATGTTTCAAAAAGGGAAAATCAAATACAAATGAAACGTGTGTAAATTATAGACACAATATACGTAAGCATACAATTTAATGCTGGGAAAGTACGAGCAAGGGAAATTCGTAACTTTATGACGTGACACAGACACGATAACAATATTCGATCGAAAATATTTTCGATTACATTTTCCAAAGTAAATCTATGGTTTATTTAAATATTTTATTTTTAGTATGCTCACACAAATCAGACGCACAGTGTCCGCATATTATTATAATATTATTTATTATTTGTTTTATAAATGCTGTTGAACGCCTTTTATACTCTTCTCTCAAAGTACAAAGTAGATCACGTTCGGCGGAGGAGATATATAATAATAATAATAATAATAATAATAATAATAAAGATAAAAATAAATGGAAAATATAGTTTAAATGTAAAACGGGCGGCAACAGCGGTGAATCTGAAATGTCGTCGGGTCAAAAGGTGCGCACGCGAGCGCCCACGCGTACTTTCTCCTCGTCGACGCAAATAAAACAGCGCGTAAATAAAACCAGTAAGATAGGACGATGTATAATAATAATATATTATAATGTACATAATAGACCTATATAATAAGAAATCGTGTTAAAACCGCGTGTCACCGGGTCGCGAAACCAGAACGATATCGAGAAAAAATTTAATAAATATAAAAAAATCAAAATTATATATAGTTATCGTTTTATATTTTAACTTAATAATGATTATAAAATATTAAAATAGAGGCATTCGCGATTTAAATTTAGTTGACGCGCGACTGATTCAGTGATTTGATCACTGTGTTATGGTCATTTTCACTCAATTTAAGAATTTTTTTACGGTAAAAATATTTAAATCTGCTTTCCGCTTAAAAATTTACGGATTCCTCAATCTTTATTTTTTCACATGAAAAATAAATAATTTCTATTTCAATGAGTTCAGCATAAAAAACCAAAAATTATAAAAAAAAACCATCAATATTTTTAATTATTGTTATTAGTGTACAGAAATATGAATATACTGCAATATATATATATATATATATATTTTGTTATTTTATAGGATGACTTTATAGAGAAAAATATTGTTTGTTTTATGGTACATTTATACACGATGTATCTATAGTAATATAACAAAATATTATTATTAAAATATACTTAAATATAATAACAAATTCATTTTAAACTTTTAAAGCAATTAAATAATAAATTATACGTAAATTCATATTAATATATAGTGGACCTTTATTTTTCGAATACTGGTGTAATTGTATAAATGCTTGATAATCAATCAAAACCGTGTATATGGTCATTAATGCGATTGTTTATATTTTAGGGCGCATTTGTGAGTATGTTTGTATCCAGCATAAAATATTAGTTGTATACTTTTTTATGCTAAAGGCCTAATGCATTTTCGATCAAATCGTATAAATCTTTAAAGAGGAACCCACGTTGGTTATTTTAATCGAAACCGACAAAGTCGTGAATAAACGTTGCAGCTACGTGATCCAATATATTACGATTTTCAAGTTTTAGCATAATATGTTATTTAACTTAGACTCATTGCAATTAGTAATTGTGGATTCGATAAACTACTACAGTATCAGAACGTTCAAAATTCTAACAATTGCATACAGTATTCGAAGTGTTATATTAAACTTTTTATATGTGTACAACCAGTTTTTGAGAAATTTTAGACTTTCGTGTAACAACTAAATCACAATGGTCTTTTTCATGTTTTCACTTATACATTTTATACATTAATATAGTGTAATACGATAACATTGCGACTCATCAAAATTTCTAATATGACTCACAATTTGTTTCACTGATATTATAGGACACACATACGTTAAACATTCTAGAATGGAAAAATAATTTATTGCATTACGCGGCAATTGTACCTGGGCAGTATTTACATTATTTTTATGCTCCATGGTAACATATTTTTAATTCTTACTTTATTAAAATTATAAAGATTTTAAATTGATTAGTGTTCAGTAGGAGTCACTTCCACTAAAATAAGGCTGAAATTCATCCTTGATTGTATCTATAAATTGTATAATTAATGAACAACTATGGGATTAATGTCATTAAATTTTATTCAGTGAATGCAATCGGAAACAAATAAGTTTAACTAAGTTGTTAATTATTCGAATTACGTTACATAAAATTATTATTAAAATATAGAGATACTATGTAATTCGCTGACGAGAGGATTAAAAGTTTATTTATATAATATTTTATTAAAATTCGTATCGAGTTACTCCATACCACCGGCATAAATACCATTTGTAAAAAAATATTCGATATTAATCCTCTATAAAGCTCACGGGCTATTATGCGATCAGTACGAAACTAGAAACGCGTTTCATTCGCGAATATACGATCGATCAACACGCGCGGGTCAGGTTAATCTCGTTTCACAAAACCAGAAATAATATCATAAACCTCCTGGGAATTTTTTAATATAATTATGGTGTAAATATTATTACATTATATACGAAGGGATTTTTTTATATTCACAATATACCTATATACTCCATTTCCGGGTGAAATATTCCGGATAGGTCGCAGTGCTACATTTCGCATAAAATTAAAATCGCTTAGGCGTCAGAGTTTATTTAACAATTTCAAAAAAAATAAAATAAAATAACTTAATTATTTGTAGGGAAACAAATTTAAAAATGTTTATATCGTTATACAGGATAGATAAGTGACGTTGAAAAATGTGCTCAATTAACAATCATAATACATATTGATCGAATTCAGTTAATCGATCTGTTCTCTGATTCTTAAACATAATTTTGTATAATAGAAATTATAATTTATAGCCAAAGAATAATATAAAAATTTCTGTTTGATTTGCAAACGTTCTACCTTTTTGAAAACTTTTTGAATGTCGGATTAAAAACGTTATTAATATATATAAATAGTTTTAAAAATTATATTGGTTCAATAAATTAATACCCACATTGGTCTTATTTAAATATTAAATTTTTTATATTTTGATTTGTATATAAATGATTTCTATTCAGGGTGTCCTAGATCTATTTACTAATTGCAATATTTTTGCGAAATTTTTTTATTTATGAATACAGTTTTTTTCTAATTATTATTTAGGCAACAGACTAAACATTGATGTCAGAAATATCATATCTCCAATAAATGTAAAAGAATTCTATAAGTTGACATATTGATTAAATTAAGAGAGCAGCACGTCAAGATTCTTATTTAAATATATTATTTAAAATGGCTATCTTCAAATTTTACATAACTTAAAAAAAAGAGTTAATTTTTAAATTTTTTTTAAACATGTCATAAAAGTAATATTATTGTCCGTTGTCTAAAACATAATTGTAAAAAAAAAAAAAAAATTAATAATAATTCAAAAATGTTAATTTTTCGCATAGATATTTCAAATAGTAAACAGTAAATCTGAGATACCCTTAGGTATATTATAAATAATACAAATATCAAATATTTTCAAAAAAGTCGTATAATGGTTATTATAAGTCGTGTAATGGAAACGCCCATATTCCACAACTATAAACAAAATATTTACAACACAACCCGAACACACTATATATAATAATATTATTTTTGGAATGTGCACCGATATATAAAATTCTGTGATAAATTACAAGTGTGATTTTTAAAATTTATTTAAATACTTTATTAAGTGCATGAAATAATTTTTCAGTGCAGAAATAACTGTCCAATTACCACAAGTAGAACTATATAAATTAAAGAATGCAATCTATAAATAGTACTTTATTTAGCAAAAACTATTAAAAAATCATGGAAATTTACAATTAATTGAGTTTAATGTATTAAGTAATTACTAATTATAAGTACATTCGACTGAGCTCTGTTCATAAGTGATTTCGAATGATTTATCATTTCTTTAAAATCTTTATTTTATTATGCAACACAATATCCTTCTACAACTTTTATCTAATTTCTTCGAAGATAGGAATAACGAAATAGGTCAGAAATTTTATGTATTATCTTTCAATGTAGTTATAGTGGAAGAGTTTTGTACCTTACGTGTCATATGAATACTATACATAATATTTAGCATTTGCGAAGAAATGATTATAACCGTATAAACGGGTGGCTAGTGAAAATATCTGTGGCCAAAATAAATCCAGTCAAAATATTACTAACACAAAAATATATATATTTATATTTGCTGATAAAAACATATAATATTTATATATGGGATTTTGATAGCCAAATCATATATATTTCATAAGTTTGGTCGATAAGGTAATAAAATAAATACGATTTAGTTTATAGAGCAGTAATTTATATTATTCCTTACTATTTAAATGGAATATCATATAATATTAAGTATTAGTTTAATTTTTGTATTATAATTTATATAAAAATGAAAAATTAATATTATTGTTTAGAAGGTGTAATTATATGTATGTATAACATGTTAATATTTTGTTCTTTGTAACTGTTTTAATTAAATAAAAAAAAAAACAATAACGTTGTATGCGGTGATATTATATACTAAAACGTCCGAATATTACACATTTATAAGATCAGCAGATATATCGCGTAGATTTCTATATATATACATATATATAGATAGTCATTTAATAACAATTTGCACCGACTATATATAACTGTTTAATAGTTTTGGATTCCTTGACGATAAATTCCACCAGGTACGTTAGTATGGAGCCACATTTGATACTTTTCTAAAAGCACTATTAATATAACCGATTCATACGTGGATAAAATGTAAATTATAATATAAAAAATTATGCAGAGAAACGCAAAAAAAAAAAGACATAACAGCTTAAAACGGTTATTGAATAATGCGCATCGTATAACAATAACCCGTCGGAATTTTTTAGTCTTTGGTACTATATAAATTAACATATTAAGTGAAATTTGTAATTCCCCCTACTCTATCACAGAAATCGCTTATAGTTTAAAATTTCATTATTGTAGGGAAAGAAAATGTTTTCTTGTTTGAATATTAAATTTAATTCGACATTTAAATAGACAATTTACACTGGCTTAGGTAATAATACATGCGTTTATTATTGATTTAGTTTTGAAAGGGCTTTATTTAGAAAGATAAAGTTTAACGTTATTCCCAGGCAAATTGAAAACTCAAACTATTGAGCCTATGCAAATCAATGTCGACAAGTTTGAAATGACGTATCAGATAATTGTACCTAATGTACAAGTTGTGTCAAGAAAAATATAAAAATAAAAATATCGACGAATTCTGTCGGTTTTTTACGTTTCATAAGAAAAAAATGACGTTCGATGGAGGAATGTTCGGCAGAGATGAAAGCATTTGCTCACTGGACACATTATTAATATTATATTGCCATCTTTATTAATAATATAATATCAAACGTACCTATAAGAAATGAGTATTGTACTTTTTTATTAGATAAAAAGTATATACACCGTTATGTAAGAAATTCATAGCAATATAAAAAAAAAATATTTCACGTGGATTTATATATTTACACTCGAATATAGATAAATAGATAGAATAATGTTTTAAAATATTATTATTATGTAAAACAAAATAACATCGGTACTTCAATGCGACGGTATCTATACTTGGCAGCTAGTAAAATATTACTGAAATATTCAATTAAAATAACATTTTATTTATACCTGTTCACAAATATTATTTTTTACGGCATTTCAGTATTTAAATTATTTACTTTGCGTATGCGTTTAGTTGTAAGGTCAGGTATTTGATCTTTTTTTTTCGTTTAGAATGTTGGCAATATAATATACATTTCTGATTTTTATCATAATATAAGCATCTACGTCTTCAAGGACATTTTATTTGCATTCAGTCTGTCTGGGACTGGATACTTTTTTTTATCTCCAAGTCTAATACAAAGTTCACGGTATAATAACATAATCGGAACACTGAACCACGAGTAAAGATAATCTATGTTTAATAAGCGGAAAAATACTAATCATTCATTCTTATACCGTAAAATTGGTTCAATAATAAATTATTTCACTAGCCAATCGCATTTTAGATAAATTTGTTATATGCTAAAGTTATACGTAAAATGACTTAAATATTTCTTTATAATAAGTTTAAATTATTATTATTGTTTTATATTTTTATCTATATTTAATAATATACTTACTCTTATATTGTAATATATAATAATATATCATACCGATTTGGTATTAATTAATTAATATTATGATATATTTCTGCAATCCTCATTCTGTTAATCGAATATAATTTTATTATTAATTATTATTTTTTAATAGTTTTTATTAGTTGATTTTGTGTTGTAGAAAATTATGATTTTGATATTTAAAAAATAAATAAACATGGTTTTAGTTTATAGATAATAGTAGTACTAATTAATTATGCTTGTGTTTAAATAAAGTAGCACATAAAATATAAATTATTCATTGCCTTATAATAGGATTTTAAAAGCTTTATATTGTTAGAAAATTGTTAACATTAAAATAAATTAACGTTAAAACAAATAATGATCGTGCCTAAATATGTATTGTTATAAGAAAATTGACTGCAAATTTTAAGTGAAAATTTGTGTTTACATCCTGTGTTTTACTTAAGGTATACTATAACAGTATATTAATATGGATGCATTTTTAAACTTAAAAAATTACAATATTAAAAATACATGCTCTCGTATACATCTCACATTTGCATTTTATTCCGCATATCCATTAAAAAATAGTTTCATTGTCAAATTGTCGAACTTGACATTTTGGTAATATTGTTATAGATATATAATAAACGAGTAGGTACATTGTTTAAACGGATATCTAATCGCTACGTAAATTGAATATTAGAATTACATTTTTCATTTTTATAATAATCATTATTTAGAAATCAATTTACATAATATAATTGTCAAATCTTAATATTAAAATATTTAAAAGTTGGAAATTATTTTCTATTTTAGTGAACTTAAATCTGGACAAAAAAAATATAAAAATACTTTTGATGTTTACATAAAATATTTTTTTCATAAAAAATATAAACGTAAAAACAATTAAAAAATATAAAATAAAAATAGTTTTAGTGAAATTATAATTAATATGTATAATTTATTGTATTACTAATACATTAAGTAAAAAATATTTTATATAATAATTATTCCTTTCAACTTAAAACTTTGATTTAAATTTAATTGTTTGCAAACTACCTCGGAGGAACATTTTACAGTTTCTTTACGACTATAGTTTTTTGCAATTCATCGTAAGCTAAAGTTTTTTTATTTAGAATTTTAAGTTGTTGAAATGTAATTAAAAACTCTTAATATCACGTATAAGAAACGAAAATAATAAAAAATAGTTATACTATACAAAATATATAATTTACAATGAAAACTCCTTATAATAATATTTATAATAATAATTTTGTATATAATTCCTATTCCCATTAACTTTATTATAAGTACTAGATTATAAATCATTTTTCAGAGATTTTCAAATAATCCGTCAGGGTACCTAAATAAATAAGCATTTACTTAAATAATTAATAATTAGATGATTTTATAAATGTCTAAATAAACAAAAGTCTTTTTCAAGATTTTTAATATTTTAGTATCTTAATGTTTATTTTTATATTTTACAATTATTTTCTGTTTGGAAATTAGTCATTAAATAAATTTTGATAAACAAATAACAATTTTTCAAAATAGTTGACCTTTTCCAGAATTACTTGAATTTCCAGAAATAATCATAGGGAAATAAACAATTCCTATACTCGACATTTCAATATATCTTAATGTTTAAATAGGTATTCATGATTGGTTGACTGGTAGTTTTAATTCTTAAATTAAATAAATTTTTTTGTTGGCCTTGTAGTATTTTATTTACAAGAGAAAAACAGTGATAGCTTTGTTAATTTAACAAATGGAAATGGTATTCAAAGTACTAGCTTCCGTGCGTGATTTCAATTCCTACAAGAGTTGTGTAATTATGTGCTCTGATTGGCCAATATATTTATGGCGGCAATTTTAAATTTATAAAATCAATAAATAATCAAAAGGCTAAGGTACCTGTTATGGGTACTAATATTATAATATATAATAATTAATATAAATAATATTTAATTACTATGAAAAAATCAGTATATAATTAAATTTATTATTGTCCATTGTTCAATACAAATACAAATATATTAAAATAATTATAATAATATAATATAAAAAGGTAAGTTCTGCTCGTCTTTGGCACTTGTCACTTAGTTTATCGGTGCCGTCACTTCGCTCCGCAAATCGAAAATTAATTCCGATTTATTGCGAAAAACCACCTCGTTATAAAAAAAAATAATATATATATATATATCCGAGTACACGGATCTAAACATTAATCATTTACACCATAACGTTTTCGCATCTGACGTATAAAAATGTAATTATATAATCTAAATACACAATTATTCTTATTATACGAGCAGTATAAACATATCATGCGTTATGTCAATATTAATTATTTGAAACTGGTGGTAAAAAAATCAAAACAACGTCGTTCACAACAATAGGAATACAAATCACGCAGCCTCTGTGGCCAGTAAAGTTGATGCATCCAATAATCTCTATGATGAGTTGGCTGATGGCTCAATACTTCGTCAATTCGCTGCCGGCCGTCACTGTTCAGTATTCACTATTCCGTTTAAACTTTGCGCTCCGCCACTATTGCAATATATTTTCGTGTGCGTACATTTTTATCGGTTTTACATATTTTGACGTTTATTGGTTACATTTTGTATCATTGTGCTTGGCATTGTTTTTAAATATAAACCGACTTGTTTTGAATTCAGCAGACTGATATATATTTTACTATTTTCGCTAAAGAACCATCTTTAAAAAATTATCGACTTTAAAATTAGAAGTTGTACGACAAATATACTTGCGAAAGTTTATATGATAGGTTTATAAAACGTATCCAAATAGATTGAAGTAGTACATACCACATAATATAATGAATTGTACTACCAGGCATAACTATCAGAATAGATTGTTATATCACTTATCTTAAATTAAAAATATATACAATAAATAATTTAAAAATAATATATATCTATAATTGTTTTAAATACGTTTTTTCACAAAAAATACTTAAATGTGAAACAAAAACATTGAAAATGTGTGACATCAGATAACAATAACCAACTTATGATATATCTAGTTGAAAGTGAAAACTATTTTTTATTTTATGAATATGTAGTTATATACATAATTCGATTGTGTTCTTATAAAAACGGCGTAACCACAAAAATCGAAAAACATTAATTTTACTATTAAAGTTTTAGATAATTGTGCATGTAAAATATTTTAATTTAATTTTGTAGAGACCAGTTCTAAGGGTGGGTCACAGCTCTACCTAAAAACACCAGTCCTTACCATTAACCCAACCTGAAAATGTTTGATATGAATAGATGAATTGATCTGATGATATGAATTGATATGATATTAATTTTATATTATTATATATATTTACGTTAAGTATAGCTGATTGCTAATTGTTGAAAATTGAAATATATAATATTTTGATTATCGTTTTTAAATTGTATAAATGTATTTATTATTTATTATAACAAAGGCTCAGATTTTAATGAACTAAAAAATGCAATCGAAAAATGCATTTTTGACCTAAAAACTCGAAAATATAATATGTTATTGCGTTCAAATTTAATTATAAAATAAACCATTTATATCTCTGACGACCGAAGACCGAAAGAATGGAAGGTCCGGAATCAATCTACCCACCTTTTTCTTGCCTTATATAATAAATACATATAATATTATTTTCTATAGTAATTAGATCAGTTATATATTAATATCGTTTCATATTATTATAAAAATATTATTCATGTTAAATTTAACGAAAATATAATAACGTTCCTACGGTTCATAATTATTAAATAAAGCGTTTAAGTGCTGATGATGAATCGGTTATTATACTATTAATACTATTATTATCATTTAGAAAATTATCCTTGTTTAATAAATTGTAATTTTCTCGTAAGTTTTTAAAAGACTTTAAAAGGAGATACGGCGAAAGAAGCTTAAAGAATTTCGGTTTTGATTTTCATCAAAGGAATGTGTTGAAAACTTTAAACATTTCATAAATATAAAATATTTTATACATCAAATGAAATTTTAAATGTACGTTTTTTTTTTTTAACAAATAAGTACATGGATGAAAAAAACAACATATTCTTACCAAAGTGTACAATTTGCAGCAATAAGTATTTCGTTTCTTCTTTGCCGAGAATTCATTTTGTGCAATATGTTTGATACAACATGATTTCAGAGTAGGTATGTTATCACAAAAAAATATTATATTATTATATAAGGCATGAGAAATAATATACCTATTATTGTTTACGGCAATATAAAATCTTATAACACTGATAATTATAATTTAATATAGGTACTGATACAACGTGCATGTTGTAAACATGGCTCAATTATAAAGTTGTTTTACGCAGACGGAACATATGTGTGTAGACTGTGTGTAAAATTATATTAATTTTATATAATATGAAGTAATATCATGTTGCCGTTAAAAAGAAAATACTGGAAAACAAAAATGTTAATTTGTTAATGTATTTTATACGTGATATGAAATGTAATATATCATTGTTTATTAATGCTTAATTGTTCATTATGTTAAATGTCCAGATACAAAATGTTTATGATATACTATCTTAATATAGTTTTTTTTTTATTGTCTAAATAATAATATATTTAAATAATTGTCAAAATTATACTAAATAAATTAAAAAATTTTTTAAAAAAAAAAAAAAAAAAAAAAAAAACTATTAATATTGGGCCATTGGGGTTGGCAAACGGTCTATGCACAATTCATTAGGTAAATTATAATTATTTATAATATACGTATTAAATATCGACGTAATACAATCAAAGTCAAAAACGAATGATAATTAATGATTTTATTTTATTTTATTGAACTTCACAATATCGACGTAACTCGGAAGTATTTCTAATTCCTTATAGGACCGGTTAGATTACAATTGTAAAAAAAAAAAAAAAATTAAAAAAAAAAAACACATTCATCCTGAGATTTTTTATAAATTGGTTATTACTTAGTAACGGCATTCCAAACCACAGACTAAGAAAAAAGTTATTTAAATTGAATTACTTTTTTTCCCCGAAGAAAAAGAGACTTTGTCGAACGCAGAATCGCCTGTATCGTAATATTATACTTCTTTTTTTTTTATTTACGCTTCCACTTTTTTGAGTGGTGAATAATATTATGTTTATAATATATTCAACAAATCATATAGTAGGTATTATTTATTAAACAAAAAATGAAATTTTCAAGTCGTATAGTACGGTCAGCACATTGAAATGATATATTGTTAAGTTCTTAAAGTTTTAGCCATAGGTTTATAAATATTTCAAACTGAGAAAATTTAAGCTTTTTACTTTATATCGTTCATTGGAATCATATTGCGTGATAATGTTATATCGTCTAATCGATCGCGTCTTATGAACATAATTTTCTGCGGTTTGTCTGTTTTATATTAGATATTCTCTGCATACTTCACGATTACTCTCCCGTCATCGAAGTACTTTCAGGTTTATAATCCTTAGTTGAGCACAAACGCATGCTTAATTTTAAGTTTCTCGAATCTTATCTGTTGTAAATCTAAGTTTGATTCCCTATATTATCATTAATTAATTTCAAAGTTCTTCTTCGTCATTCGTATTTTTCAACTGCACTTATTTCTTCAGAACAATTAGAAATTTACTCCTACAAAATGAGCATCATATGCTGTTAAGATAATCTATTAAGAAATATTCTTTTCAGTTATTGATGTATTTCGCTTTTATCGGTGTAATCTATTGTATTTAAGTTGTATAATTATAATTTATATTTGCAGTTTTGCACACTTTTTATTTGTCAAAACAGTCACTTATCACCGAATAATACTAACAATATTGTTTATAAATTTGTATTTACATTATTTTCTCAACGTAGACATATTATTGTTTTATCATAGCATATTATTATTATAATGTATGGTCTAGTCGCAAAGTATGTGATATAGATTAAATATACTTTAATCATGTTTTTGTGGTTCGACGGGTTTTAACCCGTATAGGCATAAATAATTTTATTAATATTAATTAAAAACATTTCATAAAAAACTAGACTCAATATAGGTGAGGTGTATATAATGCGATCATATGCCTTATATTATCCATAATAATACTCTTACTATATTATAATATATATATTTACTTATATAATGTTTATAGTCTAAAAAATTAAAATGTCATATTATAATGATTATAACGTAAAATACAATATTTTATTTTATATTATAATATACAATTTAAATATATTTTAATGGTTTATATTATTTATTTGTATAATTTTAATAATTTTATTAAACTTAAAATTTATTATACATCAAAGTTAAAAAAAGCAAAGATATTTTTCACACTGAATATATAAAATAAAAACTATTTAAAATAATTGTTCTTATTTTATACGAAGTACTTAAATTTGGTTGTTAATGCGAGTATTATATATATATATATATATATATATATATTTATTAATTTCAATATATAATAATATATATTATTATATATTAAACAATTTATTTTTACATTGAAATTTGTTCTATTTGTTATTTTGGCCAATGGCTAAAAGGTAATACAAAATTGTCTCATTTGTAAAGATTATTGGTAATTATTTACTATAATTTTTAAGTTATATAATAACCATTATTATTCTTATTACAATTCTAAAACTTAATTATTATTAAATTAACTATTGCCCGTATCACGTATATGAAACCGTTGAAAACGTTTAAGTTTTTTAACTTTTTATCGAACAAAAAAGTAAAAGCAAGTTTTCCAAAAATGTGACGCCGATTCGCTATTCAATTCACGTTTTCTTTTACTGTAAAGGTACACGTGTCTTCGACAATATTTCCCGGATATATTGGAAGTCTATATGTTTAGTTTATTTATTTATTATTCTATTTTTTTCCTAATTATTTTTCGAGGCATATGAATACATGACGATTGACAGGCTGCTCACGTCCTGTGCGGGTGCCCGCGTATCCACTACAATAATATTTTGCTCGTTGGTATATATTTAGTTTTTGGTTTACTGTTCACTCGATTCATTTTCAGTTTTTCGCCATGTTCTCAACGTTGCAACCCTCTCACGTCACAGACATTAACGAAAATTATTAAAACATAATGCGATTATTATTATTGACCATTATAGTAGTGTGATTGATGCGACGGCGACGGTGGGCGCTATTTCTTAAATATCAATAATCGATTATGGAATATCCTGCTATTGCTATTTATGAATAAAAAATGAGTATACGTGTACCTTGGAGAACAGTTTAACATTCATGTCATGGAAATCGGGAGAAACCACCTGTATATCACTCTATTGCAGTTCACACGTGGCTGTAAAATTGTACAAGTCATAAAAATAGTTTAAAGTTAACGTTGGTGTATCCAGGTTAGGTAGTGTACCCTTCTGGGATTTCCTTTTCTTAGAAATTTAATAATAAAAATATAAAATAAAGTAAAAAATGGTAATATGTTTCGAAGTAAAAATAATTTGTGCTAGGTAATCTTCGAAAAAAAACTAGATAAACAATTTATTCTGGTTAATATTTTCCCTGATTATCTCAGATTGTATTAAAATATGATTTATAAATTTATAATTGTAAATGTAATACTATACTATGCTCACGCTTAATAAGATAGTAAATTATTGACGAGGAAACAGTATATACATATACACAAATTTTAAAATTTCAATCATTTTTTCATTAAGCAAATTTTAAACTATAGTTCCTATCTACGAAATGTACAACAATATGCTAAATTTGTCAATATTTCAAAATTGTATCCCCATCCCCTCTTCACTTCCCGTGCCTGAATGCATTATTTTATACCCGATATATTATTATTATCGTTCCGTTCAATTATTCGAATGTTCGTTAAGAATACATTATTCGAACGAAATAATACGCCGTACGGATATACGCGTTATAGGTATATAGACTGGCAGTAATAATTGTAATCGGCGACCATACGAGAATTGACGAACCGAAACCATTTCCGAATGGAGAAATTAATTTAAAAAAGGTAGTTGGATTTCTGAAAGGCTCTCCAGCGAAGATAATTGAATGAACGTATATACGAATCGGTTAAATAAGTCGTGAAATCTCGTCGGTTAAACCTTTGGCGGTAATATGGTTGGATCCTTTTTTCTTGGAATGGTGGCAAACAATCCTTCAATAACGTTACCGTTCTACATTATATTCCAATCGAAATTATTATATTTCGTATTATATACCTCTGTTCTACCGTGAAACTTCATAATTCCATTTATTCGTATGGTAGGCATCGTATATATTATTTTAAAGAAATAAATGGAGAGGTGATAGTATGACTATGAATATATATTGTTATGTTTTGAATAATTAATACATTTTAGATTCTGAGCTTAGCGAGAAATATATTGGTTTTACAATGATGTTTTTTTTTTATGTCTGAAAGCACGATTTTGAGTAGAAATAATGGTCCGATTACCAGAATTAGAATATGCTTTCGGTAGAAAACTGCATCTAGTTGGTACTTTATCTAGCTCATTTTTCATCGGGAGAAGAAAAACTGCCAACAAATAGCGGAAATACGGCAAAATTACGATTTCTGTTATTTTAAATATTTTTATTTTGTGATAACTAATTGAGTTTTGATCGTAGGGACTTGAAATTTTTTTTGGAATAGCTTTTCAATATATTATATTGTATTAAATTGAGTTTCGTTTAAAATCGTATTTTCTAATGCAATATCATTGCATTCAAATCTTAATTATAATAAACCTTTAATTTATCCGAAGACACAAGGAACGAAGGAGGAACATTCAGAATCGACCTTCCCGCTTTTTACTTTTTATTTTTATTTGGTTACAAAAAATGTAAAAGGTAACATATGTTAGTGTTAACACGTTTGCGTAAATTAAATTTAGGTAGGTACCCTTCATATAAGTAATTTGAATCTGTTCTTGTAAATTCATTTTTGTTATGTGAGTTGGTTAATATGATATTAATAAAATTAAAATTATGATTGTGAAAAGTACAAATTTAGAATACAAAATATAAACATAACGATGTTTCTTAAATATTTGTATATTATAAAATATCACTAAAAGAATCGTTAACTCTTAAAATGGTGTTATGGTTTAAAATGTTAACTATTTAATATAATATATTATATTTTATTATTAAGGAAGTTTAAATAGTATCATATAGTTACTACGTCTTTATATAATATAAAACAAGGCTGATGCGATATGTTTATGTTATGGCCTTGATCGTTAAATAATTTACTATCTTCATCATATTAATATGTTTGTGTATGACCTAGAGATGGCCCTGCGTATTACATGTTTTAACATTAATTAAAATTTAAGAAAAAGTATTTGTCGATAATAAATATTATTATAATATAATATATTGTACGTAAACAAATAATTAAATTAATACTATTTTTATCATACGTCATTTATATATTATCATATAAATATATATTATTTTAAATTAACACGAAAACATTTCAGTTACAATGCCTAAAAAAAATATTAAAATAGTATTACATTGGAGAAAACTTTATATTTTGTTATGTATGAAAAATAAATGATAAATAAACATATAATTTACCTTATTTTAGTTTTATATTTACATGTTCCATATATAGGTTGTACATCCTACATAATCGTTCAATTTATCTTGCAGAATAGCGGTATTGTCTACTCATAGATAAAATGACAACTATTTTTTATACTTTAACAATAATAATTAGGTTGTAGATTCAAATGCACTAAAAAACATGTAAAATGCCTGGAAAAAATTAATTTAATACTCTTAAAATTACAAAAATATCATAAAAAATGCTATTACGCATTTTTTTTTTCATATAAATAATTATAATTAAAAAAATGTTGATAATAATATTGAATTATGAATAAAAACATTTTATTATTTTTTATTTTGATTCTTTAATTTAGTTATTTTTTTATAAGAATGAAATAAAAATATATAAATATAGTTATTGTTAATATTTTTTTTTGTGGGTGAGGTGAATTAATTTAAGAAAATTGTTTATTAATTTTTATTAAATATACCAAGAAATTTACACTTTAATGCTTTTAAAATATGAAAAATACCCCGAAAATGTCAATGTATTCTCTACAAATGCCAAAATATTAAAACTTTATTTTGATATTCGGAAAAAAAAATTTACATTCAAATTTAGGGTCTAAAAATAAAAACTTTCTATAATAGACATTAAATAATGTTTAGATAAGCTTATAATACGACTTTTTTTTTTTTTTTCGTTTTTTTTTGTTGCCGTAGATAACCCGAGTAATAACCTATAGACAACATACATTCGGAAATTATTTGGCGATACCGTATAAATTTGCACCCTCATAGTGCAACGTACATTCCAATGCATTTTTGCATTGCAAAATTGACCGTTCATCAAATACATTTAAATAATGGAAAAAAAATTAAATTTTTTCGAAAAAACTAATTTTTTAGTATATTTTAATTTATCTTGAAAAATAGTAGATGTACTAGTGATTTTGTTTTACATTTTTATGTAGAATAATATGATCTTAAATTTAAGTTCTGTACATTTTTGTGTCAAGAGCTATAGTTTTTAAATTAAACTCAAAAATCTATAAATCAACACCTTTAGCTATTTTTAAACTCCATTACGGCACTTGAAGGGGTGAGCAATTTTTACAAAAATTTACAAAAGTTACTTTTCAATAGTATTGAATTAATTGGTTTGTGTTTTTCAATTTACGTAATTCAATTTACGTGTAAATATATTTTGTTGTAATTATTAAAAACATGAGATTTTTATTTTGGGTGAAGAAAAAAACGATAAAAATATAATAATATTAATAAACACGCACGCATGCACGCATGGATGCATATACACACATACACAATTTCTACAAATAAGTTATAAAACCACTATGATTTGATTTTGGCATGATCGGTAAAGTATAATAATCCACTGATGTTAGGCTTCGGGCCAAATTAGAGTTTTGAATAGCGCGAGATACGAGACATCCGACGGAATAATATCCAAAAGAGAACATTCATCATCGGTTTAAAGTAGTATAAGATGCTAACATATGGCCTGCAGTAGCTGACGAACAGTCAACAATTTTGGCATACACAATTTTTGTTTTCTTTCAGAGAGAGAGAGAGAGAGAGAGAGAGAGAGAGAGAGATAAATTGAGGGAGAGAGATTAAGTGGTCATGAGAGAATGATTCCAGATGTTGTAACGAATTAATTTACGACTAAATCTACGGAACACGTTCGTCAGTTTTAAATGAAATCATAAATAACACTATTGTAGTTTAAGATAATTAATGATGAATTTTGGTCAACAAGTATATTCTAAAGTCAAAATATTACACTTCTGTTGATATATAATATAGTAAATATTATTTACGCCTTTACGGAAACATAGAAAAATATTAACGCAGTGATTAGTGATGATGTATTTAATTACCGGAAGGATAGATGAGTATTTAACGATTGAACACACAACAAACGTAGGTACGGTAGTTAAAAATAACCTATCTTTATAAATAACATTATGAAATGTGAAAAAAAGTGAAGTAATATTTTTAATTTTTATATTCACATATTATTATATTATATAGTTTTTATAATTTTCGATAACGAATTTTGATTAAAAAAAATCTAAGCACATTTTCCCATACATACCATTATATTATTATACATTTATATTAGCAACGATGTTTTACAGTTGATACGATAATATTATAATTATTTCTAGGGGTCTTCATATCATATGTATAATCCACAGTATACAATGTATACTGTAATTTGTACACCGCAGAAGCGTGTCGTAATGAAATAAACTTGAATATTATACAATTAAAATTAAAATTTTGTCGCGGCGGTGATAAATGTTCAGATATTTATACTTATCTACTAATAATAGTATTTCCATACAGACATATTGTGAAGTATTAATTAGTATTTACTGGTTTCAGAAAAATTGTCTCACAAATAGAATCTCACTGTTTCGCGATATAAATAATATTATTATACTAATTTTCTTTTTTCACATACAATGATATGATTATTAATTATTATCATCATCATCATCATTCGGTCCAACAGTAAATTTAATTATTAAGCATTATGTCTGTCACGGATTTTCTAATGATTCCCGAGAGACATACCTAATTAGCTTTGCGCAATATACGAATTTAACCCTCTTAAAACTTCATGACGATGGCGTACGTAGCCGCTGTAAATCCACGATAGTTAGACCCCTATATATTTACGTCATAACATAAAAGAAAGTGTGTGTGTGTGTGTGTGTGGAGGGTAATACAATTAACTAAAAAATGGTATTAAACGGAACCGCCGCATGCTATATTATAGAATAAAGTGCAGGGACGGGAAATTTTCCAGCTGGTCGTAATGCTATCTCGGACTAATACGGTATAACATACCTATGGTTGATACCGACCTGGCTATACCAATCAAGGGTCAACAATAAATGTTAACAATAATATTACACGGCAGTATTATATTTTTCTTCTTCTTCTGAACGCTGTAGCAGAGCTCAACGAACAAATCATTATTGGCGTGCGCCGCTGGATTGCGTATTGAAAATTATATTTACGATCAAAGCACTCTGTGATATTGCCATATCGGGGATGGAAATTGAAAGGGAAGTCCGAGAAACGGGCGATGTAATCAAGATAAGAATGTTAAGACGGATGGTGTGACGTGAATAGACATAAGGTAAAAAAATAAATATGTCAGAGGTAGTGCCAAAGAAAGAAGATAAAAGGAAACCCATTGAGGTGTTGTATGCTTGAAGCGAGAGGGATTCGTGTAAATATATACAAGGAATATAGCGAACGAGGGTGCAGATTCATATATAAAAAAGGCCGATCGATACCGATGAAAAAAAGGGATTTGTCAAATCATAAATAAAATCATCTCTCGGCAGAAGCGAGTTATTTCGACAATAAAGGCGCTAACAGGCGTCTCGATAATTATTATTACATATTTGTAGCGCGCGAGTGCGTGACGTGCTATATGTATATAATACAACTTTCGTTGTTGCCAATCAAAACTATTTTATTTCTTGAATTTTTTTTATAAAATATTTACTCAAAAAATGTATTGAATTAACAAACTAGAAGAATTCGATAAAATCAATATAATATTATTTATTTTAAAATAAACGTTCATATACGAAATACAAGTAGATAGGTATCAATAATACATATCGTATAATTGAATATACTTATATACATATATGTTGGTTATAAGTTAGTGGTTATTGTGAACAAATATTGTAACTAAATTGAAATCTAAAGTTAATGTACAAACAGCATCAAATGGACACGGAAACGTTCACTAATTAAAAAAAAAAACTAACCTCGAAGCATTATGTTTTGACGCCAATACTGCCGCAGTGTATTATAGGTATGTCTGTGTGTTCAATAAACCAGACCGGCAGCCTGCGATGGCGTGATCGCTGGAGATAATTACGTATCGGACTATAAAACTTAGGAGGAGGACATAAAGAACACGTTTTCCAGCGATACATTATTTTTTATTTTTTATCAATTTATTGTTTTAACACACCTTCTGGCGACACGACGCTGCAGGATCTCGTAAATTCACAACGGTCTTTATATTATTTTATTATAATATACACACCGACCTATCTCGTAGTCCGTCTGTAGGGAAATCAATTACTTCCATAATCATATTTACAAGAGAGATAATGAGAAAAGTATATACGAATATTTATACATAAAAAAACGAACGACAAAGTAGTAAATAAATGATTAATAATCGTAAAACCGAGTTAATGAAAATTTCTCAACAACCAACCAACACGACTCCATTTTAACAATATTTAATAACAGAAGGTACATTGTGCCATATACCTAATAATAATAATAATAATACCTATATACTTATTATTTACTGTATTTCACGGCAAGAACTTCCTTGAGTATTTTTAAATTACATTCAATTTATTATTGGACTATTTTAATGTAATTTATTTTGTCAATTTAATAAATTGTTACATATAATTTATTTGAGTAAGTTTAGTAAGTTATAGTTTCAGTAGTTCGTAGTATTATTGTTGAGAAATACAATTGTATTCGATCACAACTCTTTGTTTTCTTATTAGTTTTTACTATATAATATGCATTTTATAAAATACAGCATTTCAACAACACAAAAAACAACAAAGACAATTTATGTGAGTAGCATAGTCTGTGATAAAAATACAATTTAAAAATCTATTGTGCCTATTCAAAGACAAATGATAATATTAACAATAATTATAGCTGTATAGCTATTATTATTAAAATTAAAATATTGTACTTTTTCCAAATAGACACCTACGTATAATATTATAATGATAGCATAATATAATATAATATAATATCTGATAGTTTAGATATAATAACCTCAAGGTTAATATTAATTAATAAACATAATATACAGAATTATATTTGTATGTCTGTATAGATACACAAATCATTTTTATAAAAATTGATTTGAATTTATTGATTATAATAATATTATAATTGAATCCATTATTGGATTTATATGAACTCTAGACGCCAAATTTATAATATAAACACTACAACTGATAGAATTTCATTATTGTATAGTTAAATAATAATTTACTTATATTTCAAATGTAATTTAGCATAATATTTTACATATAAATTGATTTAAAATGAAATGTCAATTGTCAGCGAGGAGGTGAGAGAAGTCTATGTAGAAATAAATAATACGCTGGTATATTAAATTGTGAAAGAGACAGGCGTTTCACTTCATCCCTTTGGTCCTCGGAAAGTTAGTAGTGGAATGTTATTATGTTATGTTATGTTATAATTAAGATTTAAATTCAATAAAATTGCATTCAAAATAACGATTCTTTGCAAAACTAAGTCATATATAAATATTGATAATATTTCTTTTTGAGTATTTAAAATTTAAATAATTTTTTCATAAAACATATACAAATCTTTAAAAAAATATCATATTTATTTGACTTCACTCAAAATTACAAATTTGCTTATTACAATTAATGGAATTATCCATTTACGAAATTTTTTATAACTGGGTTAAGTAATAATTATATGATTTTGCTTCTATTAAATATTCAAATTTTTTTCTCGTATATAAAAAACCTGTATCAGTACTTACTTAAATAAGTTGTCAAGTTTTTACGTTCACATTAAATTAATTATCGTAAAACATTTAAAATAAAGTTTGTCAAAATTACAGTTTCTGTGAATTTTACAATTTTTCTTATCCCAAAGAAAATGTTTTTGAGAAATTCTAAATAAAGTATCAGATAGAAGCAATTTTTTACTGATATCTTACCCTATACATTTGATAATTGAACCATTATTTCTGTAAAACCTTATCTATGCTTTAAGACATAATAAATAAATAAATAAAAGCACACGTCATTGTAAAAATAATACATTATTCGCTCAATATTTATATTATATACATAGATAAACCATTTACGTGTTCAATATCTGCAGAATTCTATACTCTCTCTAAAACTTATAATATGAATAATTTTTATTGTATATGAGTATAATGATATAATTATTTTCAAAGTAGTTTATAATTATATTTTTTATACTAGGTACCTACATATTAAAAATTCGGTTAATTGAAAAAACAAAGTAAAATTTTCTAAGTCCACGACACACACGTTTTAAAACTTTACGATGACTGTTAAGATATTATCATTGACTCGATTTCTATTTGTAGGAAATTATTTAACGAGTTCATTTATGAATGTTAATATCATTATTGTCCAAATAATTAACAGACCGAGTTACATAATTTATTATATTATGACTATATACGATGCAATACATATATGAATATTTTTATGTTTTTAAAAATATTTAAAATAATAGTGTTTTATATACAAACACATAATATTACGTTTATCTTATAAAATATTAATATAACGTTATTTTTTTTAAATTTAAGTATAATATTATAATATGAATTGTATTTAGAAACTTGACTTTTGCTAGATAATGAGTATTGTAAAACCAATTACAATAGTACGTATTTATAATATACATATACGTTATATTTCAATACTATTTTATCATGATAATAATTAATAAGTATTTTTTATAGTCAATTTTTGTATTATTAATTTCAAAAAATATTACTTAAATGTTACCCGCATTCCATAGAGACTAACCGTCGTTAATGAATTCAGTCCAGCCGAAAAAGTTAAGTTGTTACTGATGACTATATAGAGTCAACAATTTGTCAATATATAGAATTAAAAAGATATAATTATATTTAATATTATCGAAAAACAATATATGTTCAAACATAAAAAATGTAAATTTTAATAAATAAGTGAATAACACTCTGGATGTGCACTTGTCGCTATGTTAATAGAAAAATATAATTTACCATAACCGTTTCAAAAACTATATTATATGTATATATTATATTATTTCATTTGTAAGAACAGGTGGAAAAATACAAATTGGTGATAAAAGTTGGTAATCTACATACTAACCGATAGATTTTATTTTACAGCTATAGGTTATGTCAAAAATATTGGGATTTGAAACGATAATATAATGAATAAAGGTACTGCGGATAGAATATTTTCCGTCAGTTTACCTACGCTCAAAAACACATGTATTCAAATTACATATATTATTATAATTGAGTTCACAAAATGAAAATAGAACAGTTAAACTAACTATTATACCGTTTATACATCCTATACTGTAATATAAATGATTATATGCTTTGGCGAAAGGCCGCGAGCGATAAGACAACGTTGGCGCCTGAGTAAATGTTTCATTATTACCATACTAATAATAATAAGTTATTATTAATAACATTATTATTATCGTGTAGCAGAAAGTCTACACAGAAGACGTTTGGCGACCACGTTGTAAGCCCAACGGGGTTTTGGCGAGAGTGAAAGCTTTGGACGAGGGTTGTTTGTCTCTACAAGAGAAGAACACATTTCCGGTTGCACCAGATCGTCCCGGGGCTACCATGAAATCTGACTTCGGAGGTCGTCATCTCGAAAATTAAACTAAATGAGGTCTGAGTAAAACGATCGATTTTTAGAATTGTATAGATAATGTGGCATACATTACAATAATTACAAACACGCTGTAAAGTGCATGATGTGTATTTATTATATACGTGATATAATATATGTGGTAATAATTATCTTTTTCTCAGGGGTTGAGAATTATTCTTCTTATTACCAATAATAATACTTCTTGTTTCCATAATTATTGCATAATAACATATAGTACAAAATTCAAATGTATTGTCAATTAGTAGTTTTTAGGTACATTTTATTTATACTCGTCATGTAAACATTATTTATAAACAATGAAATTAATTAATTCCGACGGCCGATATTCTGGTACATATATCCTCAATAATGACAAATATAATATTGTACTTTGGTCGATAATATAGACTTTGTCAAAAATTAAAAATCACCAAAATATTAGAAATACTTCCGGGGAAATCAATTGTGTAAAACATATATCATCAAACTTTGGACTAGCTGTCATAACTTTTTTCTATCAATTGTAAATTCGCGCTAAAACTTTGTTTTTATATATTTTCTACAACGCAATATCCATCATTCAATACCACGAAATCCAAAATAAGTGAAATTCTCGAATTATGAACTCCTTAACCATTTTAGTTTTCCTTACATTGTATTATGCTACTTGCAAGTATAAGTGTAAAATCGTAATTGGTGTTTATATGTCATTAAAATAGAAATTTCATAGTTATAATATCTTTTACTTTGCGAGTGTATTGTAGTAGACTACAACACGTTGTCATTGACTAAATACAAAATTATTATTATATTTTCTGAATAGTAATTATATTAATTGATCATATAGTAATATAGTATATTATTATTTACTATTTCATATAGTTAAGCATTTGATTTACGACTCTCTTGTTTAATCTTCACGACTAACAATTAGTTCAACTCTGAAGAGTAGAATATTATTATTATTAGTCGGTGAATAATAATAATAATATTTAATATTGATTTATCTTGCTGTCTCGTTTTATTCAGACCATTTTGTTAAATTTATTTATTTTTATGTTTCGATATACTCGTATAAAATGTATTATTATAACATATTTATGACGGTTGTAAATACTGAGAGCACCGTCGCGTTGCCCTGTGGCCACCACGAAGTCGTCGTCGTCGTCTTCGAAGAATCGTCACGAAAATGTTATGGTCCTGGTGAGTACGACAGAATCGAGTTTGACGAGATTCGCATATGATAATTTTATACGCTTCGGAACCGGGTCGGATGCAGTTCGATCGAGTCTTCTTGGATCATCTTGGATTGTAGTAATAAAAAAATATAATTAAAAAAAAAAAAAAACAATACAAATATGTATATTATAATAATATATACACCGTACGATATAAAATTGTATAATTAATGTTATTATTAAGTGTATAATATATTATATATCATAACCAGCTATAGTCGATAACACCGATTTCTCTGGCTGAAAAATAATTAATATTACTTATACACTACATAATAATATTATGTTTTGATATACTTAATTGTATACAATTTAAAAAGATGAAAACTATAAATATTATAATAATTTCGGGGTAATAATATAATAACATAATTATATATTATCATCGTAAATACTGTAAGAAAAATCAAAATCTTATAATATTGTAGTTCGCTGGTGATTGCAAACAATAATCTATGATGTGTAAACGCGTGCGCTGCAATAATGTTATTATTTAATATTTATAACTACTAGTCTATAAGTATCTACATATTATAGATCTACTATAATAGCTAGTTATTTTATATAACAATAATTGACTAAATGTTAAAGATGTCCTAAAAAAACGACTACTGTTAAATGTTTTCTAATACTTTATATATAATGTTTAATAGTTTTGATACTGAAGTTTTCCACGTTATACCGAATATATTATTATTATTTTTCTTTCACTTTTACTCAGCGTTTATAGGTCAGGTAGTGATATTATGTCGGCAAGAATTTTTTAAATTTTCACTAAACAACTAACACGCAATAAATCACACGCATGAAAAATACAAAAAAGTTACAAAATTGGCCTTTTAAAAAAAAATATTGAATTCTTAAAAAAAAAGTTTTTCTTAAAAGAGAAAATCTAGTGCGGAAAACATGAAAATTATTTTTCTATATTATAACTCATATTTTAAGTTTTTACATTATATGTAATATAATTAATTTTTAATTTAAAAATAGTAAAATGATGCTTTTGAAAAATTGGTTGCATTTAGTATTATACGCGTGTATTTATAAACTATACCTATTATTCTTTTTATTATTACCTACGACTATTTGTTTTTAAATTGAGTTTTGGATAAACTCAATTTGACATATAATCGCGTAATAAATCCTTTCCATGTCATAAATCCAGTGTTGTACAAAGATAACTCATAATTTATCTAGATAAGATCACAGATAATTGATTTTAAATTTATCTTGATGAGATAAATAGATAACACTTAATTTTTTTTTATCTAGATAAGAGATAAAAGATAACCAATTTTATCTAGATAAAAAACAGATAATTAATATTTAATATTGTAGATTTAACGTTATTACTCTGTATAAACCATAGTTGTTAATATCTTGATTAGTTTGTAAATATTATTATTATTAATTATAAACTATCTGATGCTCCAGTTAAAACTATAAATAGTGTTTACAGAGTACGGTTTAAAATAATTTTGTATCAAAATTTTTTAAATCATTGATTGAATAATTATCTAGATGATTATTTTCAGATAGCCCATTTATTTATCTAGATAAGATAAAAAGATAACTATATTTTATCTAGATAACGCACAACACTGCATAAATTTACTACAATTAATTGGGCCACGAATCTTGAATATTATTATCTTACTTGTAATATTCTTAAGAGTTTATTTACATCATTTCTTATCACTACGACACGTATATGAAATACCAACTTTTTAATAATTAATTATATATATATATATATGTATACAAGTATATACAATTTTATTAGAACTTTTAAAAATATAACCTTATAATCAGTTTTAGATATTATTTTAGATTCTGAGCGAAGCGTGGTGTGTATGGGTTTACAATGTTTTTTTTAAAAAAAAATGTATATTTGAAAGCACTATTTCAGGTGGAAATAATGGTCCGATTACCACGATTAGGGTATGCTTTTGGTAGCAAATTTTATTTAGTTGGTACATTAAAAAGTTTTTTTTTTTGTAATTTCTTAAAAGTTTTTCCTTGTAAGAAGAAAAACTGCCAAAAAATGACGGGAAAACGGCATTTTTAAAATTATTATACGTTAAAATAATTAACGTAAATCGTAATTTTGATGAAATAAATTTTAGATTTTCATGATAACAAAAACAATTTTGAACGTTTGGACACACATGGTAAAACTTTGGAACGGATTATCAGTTTAATATATCGTATTATATTGAATTTCACTCAGAATCTTTTCGAATGTACTGGTTTATTTTGTGACTAAATACTTTAAAATTTATAATTATCTGTACTAATTTATTATAATACGAGTATATAATAATATGTAACACATATATAATAAAAATATCATTTAACTTTTATAAAAAAAAAAAAAATCAGTTTAAAATTAAATTTATTGTCAATTGTCCATTGTTCAATAAAAATTCTATATTAAAATAATTATTAGGTATAGTAATTAAAAGTTAAGTACTCCACGTGTTCGGGACTTGGGTCGCTCTGCTTCTCAGCGTAATCGCTTGTTAACGAAAATTAACTCCGATTTATTGTAAAAAACCACCTCGTTCAAAGAAAAAAAATATCCCCAAGCACACGGATCTAAGCAATTATTATTAATAATAAGTAAGTCTTCTGACATAAAATAATTCAGTTATATTATAATCTAAATATACGGTCATTATTATATCTATAAACAGCGTTATGCGTCACGTCAATATTAATTATTTGAAATTGGCGCTAAGAATTTAAAAAAACACCGTTCACAACAATAGGAAAAGAAATCACGCAGCTTCCGTGGCCATTAAAGGCGATGCGCCCGATGATCTCTACGATGAGTCGGAAGGGCCGATACCATAATCAATTTGCCACCGGCCGTTACCGTTCAGTATTCACTATTCCGTTTGTTGCTCACTTTGCGCTCCGCCACTTTTGCAATATATTTGCGTGTGCGTACTTTTTTTTATAGGTTTTTAATATTTTAACGTTTATTGGTTTCATTTCGTAACATTGTGCCTCACATTGTTCTTAAATATAAACCGACTTGTTTGGAAATCAGTGGACTGATGTCTATTTTTGCTAAAGAACCATCTTTAAAAATAACTTTGGTTATGATGGACGGGTTTAAAATTATAATTTGTACGACAAAAAACTTGTTTAAGTTTGTACATGAAAGATTTCGTCACCGGCCTTTACTGTTTAGTATTCACTATTCAGTTCGCTGTTCGCTTTGCTCTCTGCCACTTTTGCAAAATATTCGCGTGTGCATACATTATTTTATCGGTTTTACATATTTTGGAGTTAATGTATTACATTTTATACCATTGTGCCAGGCATTGTTTTTTAATATAAACAGATTTATTTATAGTTTAGTAGACTGATGTGTATTTTCGAATTAGAATCATCTATAAAAATTACTTTCAACTGTTTCCATTTGTAGTTTAAAATTTTAAGTTGTACGACAAAATATTTGTACATATAACATTTATATGACGTATCCAAATAGATCGGACTATTGAAGTAACACATACCTACTACATAATATAATGTATTGTATGTCAGAAGTGTATTTAGAAATTTTTAAAGGGGAGGGGGTTCAGATTTTCTTTAAAAGCTTTCATGAAACCGATACCCGTCCCCCTTCTTCATTTGATAATATAAACAAATTAATTGAAAACAAATGAATATAAACATGTTCTGTATTTATATACATTGTAATGCAAAATCTAGAACAAGCAGCAAAATAATATTATTAATAGAAATTTTGTTTTTTGTTTTAGAGATGGTGGGGGGATTAAACCCATTCAACCCAATCCCCCACATAAATACGTCTCTGATATAGGTACATCCAAACATAACTGTCAGAGTGGGTTGTTACATCAATTATTATAAATTAAAAATATACATAACAAATGATTTTAAAATAATTTGTATCCATTAAATTGTTTTAAATGCATACGTTCATAAAAGTGTATAAAACGAATACAAATTTGACACGTTGGATTACAATAACTAATAATTGATATACCTAGTTGAAAGTGAAATTATTTTTTTATATTATAAATATGTAGTTATATACATTATTTAACTGTGTTTTGTAAAAAGGGCCATAAAAGAATCGAAAAACACGAATTTGTTATTAAAATTTTGATAATTGTGTGCATGTAAAATATTTCAATTTATTTTATGGAAGAATTTTTATTTCGACTGTAAAGAACAGTGGCGTCACTAAGAGCGAACCAGGTTATTATAGGATATGCTTTCCAGCAAATTGCAACTAGTTGATAATTTATTAAACTTATTTTTCGAATTTCTCAAAAGTATTTCTTTGGGAGAAGAAAAACTACCAAAAAATGACGTGTAAATAATATGCAAATTATAGTTTTATATATTTCGTGTTGACTAATTAAGTTTTAAACGTATGAGGGCTTGAACATTTTTTTGAGTATATTGCACATAGGTGCATATATGAAAATATTTTGGAACGGATTACGGATTGGTTGATTCCCTGACTAAATATAGACCATTGAAATTTATCCAAAAAATTTTATTATGACCTGCAATATTACCGTTAAGTTTAACGGTTTGAACATTTTATAGAAGTATAATCATATACTATTTTACCTATTTACAAAATATTTTGAAAATTGTAAGTTATAATTTTGTAATAACTTCCAAAAGACAAAGAAAAAACTGCAAAATCACGGAAATCGTAATTTTGACGAAAGTGGTTTTAGATTTTGCAATTTTGAACTTAGGGACTTGTAAATTTTTTTGAATATTGTTATAGGTAGTCTACACCTTTGTTAAATTTTAGAACTGATTATTATTATATAATATATTGAGTTTCGCTCAGAATCGTATTTACGAATGCAACATCATTGTATTCAAATCCTAATTATAATAAACCATTAATTTCTTCGAGGACCGAATCGACGAAGGAGGAACGTCCGGAATCGACATTACGCTTTTTTAATTTCTATATCGGACATTCGGACCTTATTAATCGTGATTTGATAGTATTGAACATTTTTAAAAATATTATTAACATTTGATTCGTAAAACCAATAATTCGTCATAGGCAACAAATAATAATAATACCTAATAATTGTGTTTTTTCGCTCGACTTGAACGCGCGCCTTTAAGTAGATATATAATAATATAATATATATCGAACGGTTTTGCTGCGGGATAATAATAGATTCGTGTTTAGAATTGTTTTTCTTTACATTCGTCTGATTAATATATATATTATCCGGTTTTATATTATTTATGCTGTCACCGCCCCGAGAGAACGTTGATCTCGGAGATTGTTGACATGACCTCACATCGTACGTTGCTGTTGCCGCTGCCACAAGCATAATATACACTTTATGATTGATCGTAGGTACACTAAACAAACACGGTTAGCGTTTTTTTTTTCTTTCTTTCTTTTACACCACACACAAAATAATATAATATTATTATACTGCTTCTGCTATAAACAATGAACGTCCGTTTGCATATTGACCGCGTTCTCTTTAAACATTTTCCCGTTTTCTATAAATAAACTTATCTGCGCGTCCGCATGCCGCGCGTTGAAAAATAACAGAGAAAAAGGTTGACTTTCGATTTTCCGCCGCGTACTCGTTCATACCGAGGAGACGCGTACGTGTGTGAAGGAGGCGCCGCGTCATTAGAAAGTGTGACATCTCTCTCGTACCTATACTTGAATATTATCAGCACATAATAATAATAATAATATCCGGATACGAGTTTTTTTTTTTTTGTTAACTACGGCTAAAACCGTATTATAATAAAACGCAAATCGATTTTATTTTTATATTATTATAATAATATTTTGCTTTATTGATTATTGTATACTTAATTAAAAATTTACCGTCTATTATACTTCTATAATACTTATATAGGCAAGGTGAACTAAATAATAGTTAATATTAGTTTATAGAAAATAAATTACTTCAAATAAGTTTAAGCGAGTTAAGAATCTAACTATATAATATATTAACAATAAATTAAAATTGTATTTATGTGCATTTTTATTAACAACTTTTAAAATTAATATTAACTTTCACATTATTTTAATTTTATTTTTTTGTTAATTTGAGTGCATTATTATTTTTAATTCATATGGACATGTATGCTTTATTAGCCTTTTATTTTTCATATCAAAATAGGTGGAATTTAGTGGTTTAGGCTTCTTAGATTATATAGTATAAACTCAACAATTCAACACGAATCATCCAAATATTTTGTATTCACATCTATATGAATATTAGATAGATAAATGTAAAAATCGAAAAAAAATTAAAATATTAGATAATTTGAAAATAAATTTTTAGTAAAAAATATCATGTTTCATGCATTTTATAATCAGTTTATTATCCTTTATTTCCATTTAAGATTGTTGATGTGTCGAAATGGAATTTTATTATTTCATTTATCGGTGGATATTGTATATCTGTCAATGAGTTATATTCGATTGAACATCAGGCACATGTGTTTATTTCCGCGTTTTGACTTGTTTTTGTAAGTATCTGAATCAATTCGACCTCGTCAAAACATGTGCAAAGAATTTTACACTCGAATGATATCGTAAATATGTAGTTAAAAAACAATCAGAAATATTTGTAGTAGGTACATTATAGGTATTATCGTACTGCACAGTACGAAATATCATTTTACACTCAAAACTACTTCAAGATCAATGATTATTACAATTATAAATTATTAAGTAACATTGTATATAGGTACTGATATAAATACGTTGCAGTCACGTCAACATTACAGTTGAAGTACGAGCAAATAAATCATCCTCAATTGACCATTAATTATTGGAAACTATATAATAAAGTATATCTATGTAATGCGACAAAATGCGATATTCAAATTAAATAAACATAAATTTAAACGCTGTTGTGACGGAGGTGGATGAAAAAGAAATAGAAATGTTGATGATTAAATTAATTAAAGATTCAACGGAATCGATGGTTTTAAAATTAAATTAAATATACTCGTAATTTGTTTGTTGAACTATTTGAAAACGAAAAAAAAAAATATATATATATAAGAGTACTACTTTAATTAATGAGTTTTACTTTAATAATAATGTTTTTTTGTCTGAAAGAGAAAAAGTTACAAAGTATATTATAATAAAAATAATGTCACACTCGTATGAGACAAAAAAATTGCTATATATAGGAACTGTAACACTGTTAAAATCAGTAAGTATTAGAAAATTAAAAGTTTGTTGTGAAAATAATGAATGAAAGTCTGGATGAATAAAGTATCGAAAAATGCGTATATATTTACACTCAAAATTGATTTCGGTGATTAATCCGAAAACATGTTTATTTTATGTGTTAATAATATTTCGCGTCGTATATATTATGATTATGTTTGCATGTACAATTAATAATGTACGACAAGTTTATTGTTTGAAACATTAGTAATTTGAGACTTTAGTAAAGGTACTGCCCAAACATGAATCAGAAGTCAGAACAAAGGAGACTGCGACAATATTGACAGATAATAATAATTACTAATAAATATATAGTTCAAGTATAAAAAAGACACGTATAATGTAGATACTCTATGTAGGTATTATACGGTTACAGAACAATAACAACAACAAAAAAAAGCAGCACGACCCAAATTAAAAAAAAATAAATACGCATTAAACTAACGTATTTACTCGGAATAATTTAACTGCACATAATATATGACTGATAATAATGCATCATGTTAAAAAAATAAACAAAATATATAATATTATGCATTAATGTCAAATTGTCAACTTTGCACACACATATTTATTACAGTTATTCTTTATAATTATCATTTATTTTTTTATTTTTTTCTTATCTTGATGAAATGACGCTATACTATAACATAATTGAAAATACCATCAGCCATAATCGTGATCAAATTGTTCAACGTAGTAGTGTGATAAGTAATATTTTTCCATAATAGTTCTATCTCGAAAATGCAACTTATCAGGCATTTATGCATGACCTACTACGAAACTGCAATATTTCCGCATGTGTTATTGCATCTGTCACATTTAGACCAAGGTTTTATTTTTTGTTGTTTATCATTTCAAATAACGTTCGTTGCATAATAATGCATAAACGAATATTTCAAACGTCACTCGAAATTAGCGAGTGCAACTGCACCTCTCGTCATCAGTAGTGTATTGTGTTTAGCTTTAGGCGTCAGCAGTATATTCAGTATTATTATAAAAAAACGCAAGTTTACTTTGTGTTAATTTTGCATATTTATGAATAAAACAAAACCACGTATAATAATATATAATTTACACGAAAAAATCTTTAAGACTCGTAAATAATGTATTAAATATAATAACGTAATCGATTTAAAAATAACAATTTTCAATTGTCGACTTATAGTGTGCCAAATAATAATATTATTACAATACTATATATATTGTGTAAACCAAAAAGAAAATATATTAAGGCGGATAATTATACGAACTTATAGTTATATAACATGTAACAAATGTTTCATTAGTATGCAGGTCTTTGCTGTTTTGTACAAGAATTATTTATTCGGATTTTGGTGATATTCCGGTGTTTAAAACACCAAAATAAATAATGTTACAAGACATTTTAGTAGATAATCATTACCGTTACTATTCAGGTTAACATTGGTTAATACGAGTGCATAATAAACACAATTAATTATTAAAACCAATGTCGAATTTGGATATTTGGATCCTTCATTAACTTAAAAGTATGATACGTAAACCGTAAATTGATAACATATTTGCATTCAGGGCATAAAATACAAATTAAATTAAGTATCAGAATAATTTTTTATTTCAAAAATGTTTTCGGTTTTTAAATTAATCCGAATTTTTTATTAGAGATATGGCTTAATTCGGGTTTTCAAATAAATAACATTCGGATTAATAAAGTTTTAGGATGTTTGAATTTTAAGGGTTTTTAGTGGTGTTACGGGTTTAGGTTAAGTAGTCAGTAGTATGTTTATAAATTTTATCTAATATCATTCATTACTAACCAATTTAATATTACCGATTTAATGATTTATTGGTGTGAATTAAATGCAATTTATAATATGTTAATATTATTATGAATTTATGAAACTCGAACATATCGAAAACGGAATTTAATAAACAGCACGTGTGGACAGAAATATGATAATGATTTTAATAATTATTATTACGATCGATAAATATTACTCGAGAGATGGTCAAATAACTTGCGAGTCATAAAAATTAATATAATATAGATAATAATATTATATTATACGTTTTAGCACATTCGCATAATAATTATTTACGATAATCGTATTGGGTTCACCACTTATCGTATAAATCGTGTGTACTATTTGAGTTCATACTATATTTAAATTGATAACGATGATCTTGTTAAATATTTATTAATAACAAACAGGCAATAAAGATAATCACACAAGTGTTAAGTATAATGAAAAAAAAATCCAATAATATGGTATGTGTACAGTATATATTGTACACTCGATATTATGTATGTATATTATTTTTTAATCAATTTACAATTTTTACAATTAATGTATGTGAATACATTTTAGACAATAATTCGTTATCGCTTTTAAAGATTTCTCTTGTTACGCTTTCATGAAAATTCGAATAATATTTTTTGGTTTGTATAGATTTTAGGTATATTTGATACTACCTATAAAGGTATTATCTTTAAATATATGTGTGTACATTAAATGACATAAACTAATCTGTGAGTATTGATAGTAACAAATAGGTATTAAAAATTAATAAAAAAATTCGATTTTCGCAATAATATGCATAAAAAGGTTGGAAAAGATGAATAACTGGATTGATTATGCATAATATTATGTTGCATTCAGTCATCGGTTATTTATAGCTTATTGAGATAAATTAATAAGTACTTAAGTTTAATTAAATATAATAGCATAATGTAATTGCAATTTTTTTATTTTTACAATTCTGCAAACAGTTGCATTAACAACATTAATAATCCTATAGGGTATTTCAAAGTTCAATCACCAAAAGCCTAACAAATTGCAATATTTGAATTAACCGCATCATATGCTTTATGGCGTATTTAACAATAATACTATACTCGTTGCACTATTTATATTTATACCATTTATCGCCAATAATTTACCTAATAACTAACTATATGAGAAATGTAAAATACGTGTTCCCAGAAAACTGATTAGATTAGGCTAACCTGTTTGATAATAGTGATATATCGTATGTTTTGTAAGTAAGTATTGTAAAGTTAAGTAAAGTAAAGTCGTTGTTTGTCGTTTCGTATATAAAATATAATATAATTAGTAATTATCACTTAGGGAAATTTAATTTAAATTTTATAAAATATAAGTATATGAATTGAAATTTCACAAACTTGAACATCGACAAACGTGTATGCTAAAGCATTTTAAATATGACGTATATACAACTGGTTTTATGTATTATAATAGCTGACTTCATTAATATTCTTCTTTTTTTCCCTATATGAATAAAAATAAAATAAATATTTCCGTTATTGTGTAAAAATGTAGATGAATATTTATACCAATATTAATTTTTATTTTCAAAACAAATTTCTCGTTCGGTAATATTTATCGTAATATTATATATTAGTTTATAATTTTTATAAGATATGTAACTTAAACTAAAAAAAAATGTTTATTGTAAATTGTAATTCATACTATTGTATCTTTATTTTAGATTTATCTTCGACGTTAATTTATATTTTAATTATTTCTGTTAAATAATAAATATAAATTGAATTATTGAACAATAGAAATGATCAAGCATAGGTAACTTTAATCGTTATCAATTGAATTTTTAAAAGTCTGCCTATTTATCAATATAATTTATTTTAGTATTTTAGTGACCTATATAATAATATACTCACATGGGTATCAATATAATAAATGTTGAGTGTTTTAGTAACCTAAATACGCGTGTTTGAAGAGTGTTGATTGATTATATTTTTTATCGTAAAAATAAATACTATGTAATACCAATTAGCGAATTTTGTTTGCTCATTTTTTATTATTATTAATGTAAACTAGCACATTTATGACATTAAATTATTGTTATTTTGTTTTTTTTAGTTTTATACGATAATTAATTGAGGTCGAGGTCCTTTACATAAGCATCGTTTTTTAATCTATATGAACGTAATATAATATATGTATTGTGCATTTATGGTATATTTTATTATCTATAATATGGTTTATTCATTTAACAATATTATATAAGGTAGAAAATCTATAATATGGCTTTAAACATATTCGTCCAGGTCGATCTTTATTCGATTTTAAGTACTTAAACTTAAATTATTAATGAAAGAAAATTTGGTATAAAATTCTTAGAATGAAGTTGATCTTTAAAACTTGAATAATAATCTGTTAAACATATATGTAAAGAACAATACAATATTAATACATTTTGAATATAAATACGAGTAAAAAGTATAAAGTTGAGTACGGAGTAGGTATATATTATAAGAATTAAATCACAAATTGTATTTATTTGTAAACCTAATATTATATGCAATAACATAACTTTATTAATAAAAGTCATATTATTTATTTACTATAATTAGGATATGACAAATATAATTTATTTACATAATATTACAGAACGCCCTATAGATGAGTTTCAGAATAATTTCATTATCATTTTCAGTTGTTCTTGTTTGACAAACTTAATAATGGTAAAAAATTATACGTCTAGTATAAATTAAAATGTCTTGTCAAAATTATATGTCTCGTATTGTTCGTTCGAATCATTAATGGCAATCATAAATGGCAATTAATGCAGTTTCTCCAAGATTAAATTACTGAAGTTATGAAGAAAAAAACGAGTTTACGAATTGGTTGATTACTTTAAATTGCGCTGTAAAGTGTGTATTAAAATTAAAACTATTAGATTATAATCGCCGCACTCGCCAACACATCGTATTTATGCAGTACAGTAATATTATACATTATCTACTTATAATTATAATACGAGTATAAGTTGAACGTGCGTTGTTATATAAAAAAAAAAAAAAAAAACCGTGTGAAAATAATTACAATACTGGTTTCTTGGTGAATGAGAACAACATGAAAAGCAATAAGTCTGTATTGAAGTTGTTGTACGGCGATCGATATCTCCGAACGTGTAAAAAAAAAGTATCGATCGCGGTTTTAGAAAAAAAAATAAAAATACACACACTATATACATAATATTACATTGTAAATTGCAATGCCATTTTTTCGAGTCTTTCAATGTCGAAAGGTTCGACTTTGGTGGTCCAACCGTATACGTATTATACAGAGCGATTTCGGCCCTTCGTCTGATATTCGATGTACGCGATCTACATTTTTTTTTTCTACTCTCCATTTTTGTACCATATAATAATAATATGTATTTTTATATTCTACAGGATGTTTATCGTGGTGCTAAAATAATAGCGTTGAGAAACTGAGAACTGTGTACATACTATATTTATTATCCACGATTTTATATCCGTTATCACTCTGTATACGTTGAATAAATACGTATATTGTGTATATTTACTCAGGGACGTGACTGACGACAACGGCGCCAACCGGTTGTCCCTTTTGCTTCGGCGACACATAATCATTCGTATTTACTATACGAACCTACCACGGTTATCTACACTGATTAACCTATAGCGATCTATACTTAAATATTGTCACGCAACGATCGTTGACAATATATATATATATATATAGGTACGCGGAGAAGGTTCGATTTTTGGAGACCGTTGCGAATCGATTTCAGTACAATTCGCGGTCGTGGACCTCTTATTTAATATTATCTGTTATCTTAGAATATAATTTATAATGTACAAACGGGATAATACGGTAGGCATTTTCTGTAGACCTGTATAGGTATATACACTGTATTTCTTTTTCTCGTAAACTTTTTTTTTATTATGTTACCGTCTATATATAGGCTGTTATTATCTTTTTTATCGCATCATCGCGTCTCTATACATATATATAAATCGCAGTCAGAATTGTTTTTAATATGATTATTATTATAATTATTGTACTAGAATATATCCCGAAGAGTTATAGCAGTATAGTTGACACTGGGGACAACTGTACGCAAATACAGTAGCATCAGGATGATATTTTATTGCTACCGCCACCGATTATTACGTGGATATAATAATAATAATAATAATAAATTAACTAGAAGCTCGCGATTGGAGAATCAGTTGATTTTTTATTTGTTTGCCGATATACTCGCCCAGCAGAGCACTATAAAAATATACCTATTTCTTAGGTTATTTAAGAGATAGGTACGTGCCGCGTGGATACAAAAAAAAAAAAAAAAAATACTTATAAATACAATAAAATCACCTATAGATAAAGATTGGGTTCGGAGTTTAATGGGATTTTTTTTTATACTTTTTTCCACTTTCATAAACCGTCGAAAGACTCCCATTAACTATATTATTATCTACAAATATATATAGTGTGTTTTCGTGATTGGTATACGCAATTGACGTGGGTACTTTTTGTAGCAAACAGTATACTTAAAACTAAATACTCGACGTACCACAGCCACCGTCGAAATACTAATAGTGATTACCTATATAATATTTTATAACAGAAAAAAAAAATTATAACTGTTCTACTATGAGACGATGTAACTCTTTACTTCGTGAACTGCGGTAACAATGTCTAGACATGTTTTTTTTATGGATATAGGGTTGATCATATTTATATTTAAAACATATTAAATAATAGTTTTTTTAGCTCGTTAAAAAGTTACCACATCCTTTTCCCCTAGACTATCTCATCAATATGAATACCTACCAATATAGGTACGATTAATAATAAATTAGTATTACATCATGTATTATTAATACGTGGCAATTGGTAATATTACGTGTATACGTATACACATTTTACTACACTTATACAATAATCAAGTATCAAGTCGGAATTAAAAATAAAATAAATGTTTATAAATATCAAAAAAAAAAAAATTAATTAATGATAATTTATGATTTTTAGTAGGTAAATCATAATTAATCAATTATAAAGTTGATCTAAAATATACCTTTCTATTCTGTTATATTAAAAAATGTGTTAAAAGCCTGATAATCATACTCAAATGATATTATGATTATATGCGATATAATATAGTATAATATGCATATTAAAAAATTAATATGTAAATTGTATAAGTTTGTTTGAGTTCCGTCAAATGGGTGGAAAAAACCTAATTTAAAAAAACAAATTTTCCCTAATTATGATTAAATTTATTCATATTTAAAATTTTATCTGTAATGACTTTATTTTGTTACCTACTTACTAACTTGATCTTTAATGATAAATTACTATAAAGATAAAATAATGTAAATAGCAAACAGTGAATTGGTCATTATTTTCTATATTACAATAATTAAAAGTCATCTGCACATAAAATGTCAACTGTGGTTACGTTTTTTTCGAATATTACATCTACTTTATTATTAATAGTACAGTATAAAATTAGGAATTTTTATGTTCTTCATATTGAAGTGTTAAATTTTTTTTTTTGTACTTTTAATTGATGGTACCGTTTACGGTCTATAAACAAAAAAACAAAACTTTCTTATATTATTATCTAAATGAATTTAAAGAACGTATTTGTGTAGTAAATTAGACATGATCTAGAGTTAATAATTAGACATTTTAATTTTTGATGTCAAAAAAAGTTTCGTGATCGCATTTTTTTAGTACTAATGTATTTAAATATAAATAGAAGAGCGTCCTGATCGGAAACATGACACTGTAAAATCTTCTATAATCGATAGCATTGCAAAGACGAAAAATAAAAATAATTGTGTAAACGAATACAGTTGGCAGGGATTGGGCCACCGGTAATAATATTCTATAGTTATCGCTTTCAACCCGAGGAATCGGAGTGAAATAACAATCCCTCGAACTATATGCAGCATCGGCGATAAGGGTGTTCGCGGACGGTGAGAAATCGTCGTCGTACGCCGATTATTGTTATCGTCGACGGGCCGAACGTATTATCTCTGTCTTAATGTATACGACCCAAGTGTAATCCGGCACAAGATAATGACATTTTTATCTTGTGTTGGATTACAGTTTAGATATTAGTCGTAACACCGTAAACATAAAGACTAAAACAAAAACAACAACACCATCAACAGAAAATAACCAATCAACCAACCAACTAAGTATCTATATATGCAATACGTACTGGTATATCTACTATAAAATGCTTTTATATATTAATGCATCTCTCGTAAAACACAAGTCATTGTTATTTACGTGAGAGAAAAATATATTTGATTATATTACAGAGATGACGAGTTATGGATAATAATAATAATTAAAACGCATATACAATTTGCTATTATTCTGTTTGTTTATTCTTTTGGATGTTGGACGTATATAATATAAATATATATTTATATATAAACATACAATTATATTGACATACCTTTTATACATTTTATAGTTATACTTCCATTTCAAAAGTGTTACAAAATATAATATAAACGATTCTTATTAAAATAATATCGCTATACTAATGATTTATATTTAGTAAAAATAGAGGATATCATATTATTGCAGAGTGCTACAGACGTATTACAATATATTATTATTCCTTCAATAAATTGATGACATATAAATACGTATCGAATAAGACTTATAGTATCCATTATGAATTAATTATATTTACTTTTGGACGTTGGAACTATACTCTAATGTAGGTATAATTAAACATTAATTACCATTATAAGAATATGCTATATAAGAATGAACAATTAAAAAACGAAACACATGAAACGTATTTAAAAATGGTTTAGAGTCTAAATAAATAATTAGACGACCAATAATATTAATTTGAAATACTGTCTTTTAAAAGAGCACATGTTTAAAATTACTAAATGAAACTAATATTGAGTACATTCGAACCTATTACTTCAAAAAGTAAGTAAAAATTAATATGTTAGTAAATTTTGAAATTATTTATTACATAAAGTAGATATAATGATAATAAGTATGAAAAATATTATGAAAATATATAACAAATAATAACTCGAGAATATAAGTTATCGTTATAATGTACAAGTTCAGGGTGTCCAAGATCTATTAAATATATATCCGCAATATATCCACTAAAAATTTAAATTTTTAAATGTGGTTCTTTTTAAAACTATTACTCAGATAATGGTCTATAATATTACCTATATTTTTTTTAGGTTTAATCGTCTAGTAAATCTTTAAATATATTCTTATACTTATATTTTTGTCCTGCGTATGTTTATTTTACTATAATTCATATTAGACTGCAAACAGAGACAGAAAATCATACGCTGACATCCTCCAAGATTAAATTATCCAAAATTAAACATTTCGTTTATCATTGTGATTTTAAAAGAATCATTTGTGCTGTGTTTACTTAATTTAAAAAATAAATCTCTTTTTGGCGTGTATTAACTATATTAAAATAATTTAGTTATTTTCTATATTATATTATAATTAAGGAACTAAACTATTATTGAACTTATTCAATTATTTCCGAAAAATTGTTCATTAATTATATTTTGATTATTAATTATTATTATTTATTGATATAACAATATTTGTGTTTGGCTTAAGTAGTAAATGAAAAACTGTGTATAGTTAAATTAAAAAATGAAATTCTCCAAGTATTATGAGTAGCCATGTTAATAATATTATGGTACAAACTATATTATATAGTAGATTATTATTGATTATTATTACAGCATTAGTTTGATAAAATTAAATTCAGTCACGTTCAGCGTACAACTAAATATTATAATTTATTATTACCTGAAATAAAGTTTGTTAAGTGGATTATGTTGACAATAATAATGTCAGCCTTTGAAAAACGCCGAGACACAATAACTCTATATTGATTAATATTATAAAACATAATGCTTGCATTTGTACACCGATCCAAATAATATTTTTTGAATATAAAATTGTGGTTAATTTATATCTCTGCTCTGCCATTATAATTTTACATGATGTTTGACTATATTATTAATTTTTGGTTTCTGTCATTCGATAATAATAATGACGTATAATTTTATACCGAGATATCTATTTAATTATATTTTATAATTATAAGTAGATAATATTATGAGTGTACGAAAGCAATTATTTGTATTTGTGTATAATTTTCAAGTACGAATGTATCCGAACGAGTAATATCTTGTTGTTTTTTTGACTTTTGAATTTCAAAACCCGATGAAGGTCTCTATAAATGTCTATCTTAGTAGATATTGTTTATAATATCCTAATATTATTATATTTATCATTATTTTTATTGAACAATATTACTATCATGTCGACCATAAATATTTTATAACAATGATATACTTTTTTGTTTTTTGTAAATTATGTGAACGCGTTTTGCGACTATAATGCACAATTTTTATATTATTATATACCGCCGTCGTGTATTATTATTATACACGCACAATACTCGCATGCACTTTAGATAGGTACACATATTCATTATTTATAAAAATAAAAATAATATTAATTCTATCATATAATATTTTCTGTAGACATAGTGTCTATATATATACTACAATGGAAACTTATAATTTGTGTAGGAAAAAAATATTTAAAAAATACGGTCATCGTACCTGTTCTACCTACTACACTGTCGCGATTTTTTCAAACGTTATCGATCAAATGTATCGTACAAGACACACGAACGCATTTATTATACATATACCTAGTACACACTATGTCATTATCGTCCCAAACCCGCTTAGATAACATGATATAATAAAATTTTCGCTTGTTCTTATTTTTTTTTTCCGATCGGCCAAAGGAGCATTTTATAATTGTACAATTCAGCATATAATATTCTATTGTCTAACGTAGATAACTAAATACTAATAATAATATCATATTAGTTATGTTGTCAAAAAATATATATACGTCTGTGAACGTGTCGTGTTCATATGCAGCATTGCAGGATCAACACGGTTAAATAAGTTTTAGACATTTTTTAAAATATTTTTCTTTCACTATAAACAGTGAAAATATAATCCTAGATTTTTTTATGATTATCTCCAATAAAATATTGGAAATAAATCCTACAAAATTAAAAAAAATAATGATAAAAAGCAAATAGTTGATTGATTATTGTGTTACAGAAAACTATTAATATACTGTACACATTTTTTTAACTTTTTTTATCTTTCAGAAAATATATTTAACGGAGATTTTAAATTAAATTGAATTTTTTAAAGCATATTTATGTTCATATTTAAGACCACGAAATTTTGTTTGTTTGTAATTCATTCACCTATTCGTCATCGTAGATAGGTTACTCTTTAAAAATATATTTCATAATATTTATACCTATTATAATACTTTAATAATAATTAATAACATTTTAATTAATAACAATGATAGAGACGTTAAACCAAAGCTATGATAATAGGAGACGTTCTTCGCTCTCGATGACGACAGCGAAAATACTGAATAATTACGACGTTTTAGATTTGCCGAACGCGGAAAATAATACATTACCATCATATTATTATAACAATATAATTTATGCATGGTTATCGAAAATGAAATGAAATGCGATAAAATGTTATAATAATATTGGATAAACGAATTTTGCGTAATACAGCATACTTTTGTGTTATATTTATATTCCATATGTCACATTAATGTGTATTATTATTATGTTTCAACAATAATAATAATTTATAATATAATATGCCCTTGACACTGAGCTATCAACTGAGTATTTTATATTTTATAACATGTTATAATTATGTTTAATTATTTGTTATTATTATTAATATTATTTTTTTAATAATTTTTTTGATATCGTTCAAAATTCAAAGAGGTTAACAATTATCTCTTCCGTTTGGCAAACAACGTATCATAATGTATAATATACCTATTGTATATAATTAATTTTTAAAAATCATAATATTTAAATAAATAGCCCGCGTTTGTTGGAGTGTAAACGTTGATGCCTAACTAGAGTATAGAATATAGATAGAGTAATATTCTGTAAAAAAAATTAAAACAAACAGTTATTAAATAAACCGTAAATGATTCATGCAATAAAAAGATCTTTCAAACTAAAAATCGTTCATAAAAAATAATAAGCTTACTTATCCATTATCTATCAATCTAATACATATATTGTTGTCCGTTATCTGTATTTATTTTTTTGGAATATGTCTACGGGCGACGATGATTATACTTGTAGACTACCTCACTTTATCGTCACTATATACAACAACTAATCTGTATAATCTGTATTATTCGATCATTTATTTTTGCATAGGTTTAGGTTAATTATTTTTGTTCCTACTTCTAAAAATATATAGTCCTTAATGTCCAATTCGAATGATACAGACTAGTTCACAGAGAACATATTATTCATTTATGCTCCATTCCAAAAGAGAGCATACTACCTCGCGTATGTATGAATGACGATCTTGATCGTCCAGATTCCAAATTTCCTTTTCCATCGATCATTATCCACGGGTCAGCAATGTCGAAGCTGATTTTACGAGACTGACCGAAAATTCGTTTATGATTTAAAAGGAAGTTGATGAAAAAATGAATTACGAAGTATTATTATTTGAGATAGGTTCAAGTACACATAAATAGAAGATATAAATAATATTAAAATAGCATATCAGTGGTGCCCATAGAATTTTAGTAAGCTACTACAGTCAATAATATACCCACCTAATCCCAAAATTTATAAATTTCATATACCACAATCAAAAATATATATTAAAAAGTATTGTAAGCCCTTATTTGGTAACAGTGCAGTTGTTGTAATAATACACGTGGGCATCACTGAAGCCTCTTATTTATAATTTGATACTGACAACAGTTTGAATAGTGTTTATTATTATATGGTAAATTTAAGGGAAGAAAGCAAATTCTTTAATTAATTTGAAGGATCCCAAAAAATCTGAAAAAAAATTTGCGAAAGGGGTAGTATGTAAAAATGTTTTTATAATTTGGGTAAAAATAAAAAAATTTTTTTTAAATTCTTAACCGTTTTATTTAATTTTTAAATACTATTTATTATTTAATAGAGCAAGGTAGATAAATGTTTATATTTTATTTTTAAGGAACCCAAAAAATTCGAAAAATATTTTACGAGGGGTTAGTACGTAAATAGCGTGTTTATGATTTAAGTGTAGCAAAAAAAAAAAAAAAAAAATGTATTTATTTTAAATTAATATTTATTTTTTAATGAAAATATTATGGTAAATTAGATAAGTGTTTATATTTTATTTCGAAGGGCCCCAAAAATTCCAAAAAATTTTTTTGCTATTTAAAAATTTTAACCGTTTTATTTAATTTGAAATACTATTTATTATTTAATGGAAAGGTAGATAAATGTTTTTTTTATCTTGAAGGACTCCAAAAATCCGAAAAAAATTTTACGAGGGGGTAGTATGTAAAAGCCTTTTAATAATTTGGGTGAAGACAAAAAAATTTTTTTTTTATATTTCCATTAATTTAAAATATTCTATATTATTATATTAAAAAATTTAAAAAGAGGAGCAAGATTTTATAATTTCTAAATTATTGACAATATCAATAATACTAAATAAGACTTTTACGAAGGAAGTAGAGTACGATTTAAGTAAAAAAAATTTAAAAAAAAAATATCATTAACTAGAAAAAAGTGTTTATTATTATACCTGTATAACCTGAGCGCGAGATCTGCAACTAGATGCGCTCATGACGTCTCATTCCATTTCACCTCGACTCAAAGGCGCTCGGTCTGGAAATAGTATTTTGCGCCAGTCAAAAGATACGAGCCTAGCTTAGGTGAGACGAGCGCATATAAGTTTCAGAAAATGTCTACTGTCTGTTTGAGATAGATAGGTTCAAGTATCCACTTATGAATAGAAGGTATGAATACAGAGTCGCAACTAAATTTTGCGGAGCCGAATGTGAACTATTATTTTGATATAATATCCATTTATTTGGGGGCCTTATATAGATTAGTTTTGGTTTTTCGCATGAGGTGCCATTGCGGCACTGTATGTATAATAGTAATAAAAGCTTATTATTCATATTTTGTTACAGTGCATAATAGTATTGATAGCTCTTAATCTTTCCTTATTATTAAATATCATATTTTATCGTCTTTTCACTTCATCTATCCTCACATATATTCTTATTTTCATTTTAACAGAACTATTGTACAAGATGTATATATATATATATATATATTTTTTTTTTAAGTAAAATTATTGCAAATATCGTGTCGTTAGTCGCTAACGACACGATATAACGTAGCTATAAATATGTTCGGCAAGGTTAGTTTTGGTGTAAGTCGGCAAAATCGAGATGCCCTAATGCGACAAAAGTCAAAATACAGCCCTGATTATATGTATGAATTCCACACATAATTATTTCTAGTTTATATATAATTTAATTTAAAATCCTAATTGTACCATCAGAACGTTAAAGAAATCGATAACCAAAATACATTCATTGAGATAAAACATAATAGTTAAGTTTCTTGATTTTGTCACAGTTTATTGAATCAACAATTGTATTATTGAATTAAAGAATAATTAAATGTTGAAATTAATTAGTTGTAAAATTATATAAAGACTTTGATATTAATACAATATAAATATCCAATTGACAATACTTATTCACAAAAATAGGGTTTCAGAAATTACAATGTTAATTCTGATAAGTACGACATATCCTAGTCGTACAACTTTTAATTTTAAACCCGACTATCATAATGATTAATTTTATTTTAAAGATGGTTTTCTGACAAAAGTACTCATCATATATATATATATATTTATTTAAAAATTATATAGTACTTCCCTGTCCCGGTTTCATGATTTGAAAATCTAGCAACTCTATGTAGAACTTATGTACTATACCTTCGATCAATTTGGATACGTCGTATACGTATCTGTATTTTAATACGTTGTATAAGTCTTCCAAGTTCAAACTTTAGCAAGTTTATATCATACACCTTAAAATAATTATTATATTTAGGCTGACCGCCATTGTGAAAAAGTTATTTTTCATTATAATTTATTATTAGTGGTTGTTGTTCATCAAAAATACGCAGCAGTCTGCTTAATTTCAAATAAATATTATTATGTTTATATCAAGTAGTAAGAACTACCCTCGATCTATTTGGATACGTCATATAAGCCTTTCGTGATTGAACTTTAGTAAGTTTTTAATCTTTCCCCAATACAATGTACAAACCACAACTATTATACAAGAATTTATTCAAGTTTACGAGAGTAACATTTATACCTATAATGGTTAGAAGTCCATGTACATTTTTATTTCTAGTTTATAGATAATTTAATTATAAAACATAATTGTTTCCACTGAATATTAAAGAAATTGATAACCCGAGTACCGTACTAATAGGGCAAAACATAATTATCAAGTTTCTAAATGTTGCCATTGTTTGTTGAATTAACATCTCTGTTAATGAATTAATTAAAATATGAATTAATTTTTGAAATTGTTTTAGTGTAAAACGCACTATCTCTTTCACTGAAAATCTCTGAATCGAACCACCGAAATTTCTCTATTTTAATTTGGGTTACGTTTAAAGAGGGGAACGGAATGAATTAACAGCATACACATTATTAAATTATTTAAATATTTTTGACTGGTTAATTTAATTTAATTGTTAATGTATAATCAGTATTAAATTATAAGTAATAAGCTTATTTTATATTATTTACACCTTTATGTTCACTATTCATTAAAATCTGTATCATTTAATATTTAACACTATACATATTATCAAAATTTTTTAAATATTATAGACTGTCTAATGTTATCCAATTATATTAATAATACTAATAAGACTGTGATTTTGATATGATGCCATTTTTTTTCTGATATTCCAAAACATAGCTTTGTAAGTGAAATTTTTTTATTTTGCTTATTAAAATATTCTTCATTTAACAATAATTATTAAAATTATTTTTTTAGCAATATTTTTTGAGGCATTAACAAAAAAATAGGATAAGATGGTTAAATAATTTTTTTTCAGATTTAGAAGTCAGAATATAGATTAAAAGTAATTAAATGTAAACCTAGACTATAATTCCTAAATAACAATTGAAAAATATATAATGAATATTAAATAATAATATTTTTGTATACTATTTTTATTTATTTTTGTTATAAATTCATAATAAATACATTTTTAATGCATTTTAGTGCATTTTATAGTGCATATTTTTAGGTATTTATATCATTTTTAAATTTCTTTTAGTTCGTATTTTGTACTTTTTTAGAGCATTAAAATCTCAGCCCTAATTATTAGTATCAAATTATAAATAATATGTTATTTTAATATTATTTCTTAATACATTCTACTCATAAGTATTTGAACCTGTCTCAAACAATACATTATAATTAATTTATTCATCAACTTCCTTTTAAATCATAAACGAATACTTAATGTTTACACTGACTAATCCTTAGTGCCATTAACCATTAAGTGCTGACCTTCTTCACTATTTAAATTTAAACTTCTCAACTACTTCTTACGACTTCTCATACTACATTATCTGCAATTATTATTCACCAACGCCAAGAAAACAACCAAAAAATATTATTTAAATTTGTATGATTATTAGAATTTAATATGTTTAACATAATATTATGTTATACACAAGACTTAGGATTTTGATTATGTGATATAACATTAACAACCTACATAATACCGAAACTATATATAATAATAGATAATTTTTTAAAATTAATTATTTTATTTATTGTTTTATTGGCATATTTTACTTAGGAAATGCTAATATATTAAGTATTAAAAAAAAACCTCTGTAATCTGTAATCGATCGATTACTACCGCAACGATTGTCCTGCAATAAACTTATGGTGATTTTGTGAAATCCTTAACCGCTGTGACTTCCTATAGTTTTTTTTTTATCGAACAAATGCTTGTAGATAGAAAATACTGTAAGATTATGACAAAAGTTCAATACATTAGAAAAAAAAAACATCACTAATATAGGAACAATTAAATATTAAACGCCAAAAAAATGTATAACAAATCACTCTAATATATTTGATTTTCTGCAAAATTAAGTATAAAATTATAGATATATGAACAGAATAAATGTATAATAAAATGTATAAAGTGTAGGTATGTACTTTTTCTTCTTCCGAGGAAAAACTTATGAGAAATTCGAAAAATGAGCGAAATAAAGTACTAATTAGATGAAATTCTTTACAGAAAGCATACCCTATTTGTGGTTATCAGAACATTTTTTTTAATCAAAAAAACGTTTTCATACAAAAAAAAAAAATCATTATAAAAACAAGGCATTACACGCTCAGCTAAGAATCTAAAAAAATATATCAGTTAACCAGATTTAACTATATGATTATACCAATAAGCAATTTAACAGATAATTCCTAAATTTCTGAATAAGTATGACACTAAATGACGGATAATATAGTATAAACAAATATAAATACCAAAATACATAATTTAATTTCCTATATTATTAAACATAAAAATAAAATCTATCATTATTTATTATTGTAAACTAATTATCTTTGAAACAATTATTAGAATAATACCATTTATTAGAATCAAATTATATCATATTAATTAAACGGTATAACTAAAGACAATTTGTAGCTTGTATTTTACTTATAAAATTACAAATTATGTGATTTATTCAATAATTTTTATGTATGTTTTCATACATAAAAAATAAAAAACACATCTTTGTAGAAACAATACATTCTATGCTTCGCTCAGAATCTTATATGAATTTATTGAATGTTTAATTAATATTAAAATTCTATTCCAAAATTGTAAAATACTGCAGTTTTTTATCGCATTTCATCATCATAGGTACGTACAGTCAACGATTTACTTCAATGCTGTCAATAATAATAATAATTCTCGTATTATCTGCTCAATTTATAATATATATTTTTAAATTTTAATGTAATACATTTTATAAGAAAGCATTTAAGCTAACTGTTTACGTTTAAGTAGATTTATTTTTAATAATAGGTTCATTATTTTTGTGTTTACCTGAAGTATTATATAAAGTAGTATATAGGAAGTATTATTATAAACTCATAAGAAATATCTATGAGTATAGGAAAAAGCACATATTTTTTGTGGAAAATTACTTAATTTATAATATTCATTTTGTACCTACAATTTGTTTATTTTCGTGTGCTTCTCCATATATATATATAATGTTTCGCATCTACTTAGTGAATTCGATATTTCATGAATTGAACATACACTTGATGAAATATATCTGATTTCAGATGTAATTGTGTAAACTATTATTTTTTACACTAAATGGATGACTGTTTGATCTTTTCGTCAAATATATGAATCTGAATTTATATATATAGTTCAGTGATTTTATTTTTAAAACATAAATAATAAAAATATGAATATACTTATATACCTATTTCATAATATTTCTTTTAATGATGTACATTTATTTAAATAATGTTGCGACATGTAACCATGTTTTATAGTCATAATATAACCTAATCTATACTGTATTATTAACATTATACAATACACTTTTTGAAGTAAATTGTGAGTAAAAATTACTTTATTATATATATTGATGACTCAAATCTTAATTCAGCGAATTAATGATAACTTTTTTATAATGTAATAGAATTATTACCAAACAATAATGTTAATTATTAATTTTTTGAATATTATAACTTATTGTGTGTTGCAAAAAGTTAATCAAACACTTAGAAGACTATATATTAAGGCTCAAATTCTTTGTTATACTGTTTCATGACAATTGATTTAACTTAATCAGTCTTATATATTATATTACAAAATAAATACATTTAAACGAATTAAACATTTTATAAATTTATTAATATAATAACTGGCTTAAAAGAACCACTGACCCTGGACAGCAATCTAATCTAACAATCTAACTGAATATGTACCTACAATTAAAAATTATTTTCGAGTAGAGACTAGTAAAAATTGTATGGTTAATCTCAAATCTTAGTATTCCCTTTTATATTTACTTGTTCAATAGTTACCCATAAAATGTTGAATATATTATCCGTAAATTATATCTCATGATAATTACATATTTTTATATAGCTGTAGAGCGTACCTCAGAAAGATTACATCTTTTTGAATTCTCGACGACGCTCTGTCATTCAAGCATAAATTCTGCACTCATTATTTCCAAGTATTTTTTAAATATTCTATATCCATTCTAAATTATTATCTTCATTTCACATTCTTTTTGTAATGCATTCTAATTTTCATCACAATATTAACTTGTCAGTACATTGTGATATTTATAAAAATATTTATTTGACATTTATTTATCTTTGAGATCATCTGGTAGGTACTCAATTATGAAAGAATAGATTTGGTCTAACATAACGTGAAATATACAATTAATTATGTATATATAATTGTATAGTCATAATTTATATAAAAAAACGTGTAGTTTGAAATGACACAAATTAGGGACGTTGTAAAATATTTGTATCCCCGTTAAAATATAATTAATTTTATTTAATACTTTAACGTTATAAAGAAAACCAGAAGACTGTAAACAAATTAATTGTTATTAACATGATATGTTACCATAATTGTTTTTAAATCATAAATGAGTTAAATATTGTATCTACTTGAATATCATTATTGTGTAAGATAAACATGAAAAGCTGTTTTTAAACTACGATCTGTATTTACAATTTATTCAATATTAACGATAATATATAAACATGGTACTAGTTCAGTACCTATAGCTAAGTATACGAGATATGATTCAACCCAGTGGCGTGCCGAAGATAGCTTTGAATGATGCCTAGGCAACAAGTTTATAAGGGGTGGGTCTGCACGTTAGGTGGTCAAATATAAAATTTTAATAATATTTATCGTCTGAAAATAAAATAATATTATGATAAATAGAATACTAGAGTAATGTTACAGCCATATAGGCCAAACGCCAAGAAATACACAGCTGCAGTATCTGTAACGTAACGTAATACATTTTTAAAATAAATTATGTAAAAAAATGGTTTTTGAATAAATTGTGAAATCCAGGAATTGTTGAAATAATTTAATTCGTAAATTGTTTGAAATATAATAATATGAATTCATAACTCCCCAGTCTAAGAGTTTGGCCCTTGGTACACCACTGTATGAGACGTGGGTGGTAGGTATACTGATTATTATTTGGCTTTATATAATTTTGAAGCTGGGCACGCCACTGATTCAACCTTTAGTTATGCTGTACCTAATATGTAAAATTTATTTTTAATGAACAATATTATTAGCTGGTCGTAAAATAATTATTAATATTTAGACTTCTATTAATACTAACTGTATGAAATTGATTGAAAATATCCATACTAATTTATATAATAATATATTATTTATTGCTTGCTTGCTGAATAGTTTTTCCAAAATATCGATAGTTGTTTTTATTGACATCATAAATTCTCTTATGTCTTTCTTCCATCGTTTTTCGTATTCAATTAAAAAATGTACGCATTAACTCACCAGTTATAATATATATTGTTTGTCAACAACATTTTTTCATCTGATAGTTTGGCTATAGCCCATCAAATAGTAAATGTTGAGTTTCATAATTATTATCTATCAATCTTTCGTCTAAGCCATTTACCTATTATTGAAAAAGAGAGAGCAGGACGTAAATATAAAATTTTGTTTTTTCTTTTGCATCATATGTCATCTTTATATTTTTATTGCTTATATTATCCGATATGGAGGGACAGTGGAAAAAAAAATATTTTCTTCTACCAATGCGCAGTAAGAATTTATTTGTTTTCTTTTAATAAATTATGGTACAGATGTTTGTGATTCATAGTTCTTTTATATTGTACAAACTAACGTGTTTACCACCATGTGGTAATATTTATTCATAAAATCAGAAAGATATGACAAATTCATTTTTTTTTTTCAAAAATGAAAGTTAAAATTACTTGATATCTTTAAAAATAAAAATGAAAAAAAGGTTCGAAAAATTTGTCTGCAGTCAGGGGGCTACATTGCTATCGTAACATATTTAAATACGAGTATAATAGATTATGTTCATCATATGAAAATATGAGTTTTACATTATCTTTTAAATATTAGTTTTTTATCTTTAAAGAAATTGAATGATATGTTAAATATATTAGATAATATTATATTAATAAAATAAATAGTGATTTATAGTAGTTTTAATTAATAATTATAGTAATATACATGTTTTGATGGTTAATTCATTAATGCGTGAGGTATAAACGGTAGTTATTATTATTATACATTTATAATGTAGGATCACGAATAAATTGCACTATATCAGCTTTGTACAAACCTGAGACCATCATATTGTAATTTCATATTTTCATCAAAGGGAATTCACTTACAATATTCTCTGAGTATAATAAGTTTATAGAATGTTAAGTAATTAACCCTTAGAATATTAATGTTTCTCTCCGTCAATAGTTTTTGTTTATTAAATTGACAAACTGATGCGGTATATTTATATATACCAGTCGTGATTGAATCGATACAGTACTATACTGTGGTTCATCGTTATAGTCATTATATTATACACGAGGCCTGTATTATTCAAGACGACAGAAATCGTATTTTCAGGACGGATAAACTTGTAACAATATTATACCTAGGTGACCTATGTACATAATGTATGACCGTGGGTGCGATATATAGGTAGAGTTGTATTTGTTTATTATTTTATTTTTTTTTTTTCATATAGATAAGTGTCACGTTTTGTGGGCATCCCGAACATATACTTTTTAGGCGTTCCTAGTAGTTTACTCGGAAAAGTATATTATATTGTTTCCTCATAGTCCTATATCGTTGTTTCCCAGTGGACAATAATTTAGGGACTTCATACATTACGGTTTACATTGCGATGATTGTTAAAAGAATAAAATAAAAACACACATGCACACCAGGACCTATTTTATTTATAATATTTCGTATTACACACTTTTTAGTTTTAACCATACCATTAAATACTAAACTATTAGTCTATATTTTATAAATGATTACAATTTTTAATAAAAATATCAAAGCTTATCAAATACTATTCGTTATATATACATATATAAAATACATATTAGAATAATTTTTATAATTCCGTATAAAATACCTATTAAATATTGGCCCTGCGTATAAATATACATTACGATTGTCCACACATTCTATCGTGATATCCGGACCGATTAATGGACTGAGGAAAACTCATCGATAAAGATAATACAAACTAAAATGGGCACCAGTTAGTGTACACCTATTATATAATATTATACTAATATTTTGTTATAAATCATACGTTAGTTTATTATTATTATTATTATTATTATTATTTTTAGTAATATTATTTCTTTTTTATCCACCAATAAAATCCATTTTATTAACAAAATGTACCGATTTTTTTCTTCTTATTTTTATTTATACAAATTGTAAATATATTTTGTTTTTGCTAACATAACACGTTGTCTATATAAATCAATTTAGTTTGTATTTTCGTACCCTCTATAAAATACAATACCTAATACATATTATACAGTGTTCACGATTGTGTAACTATTACTTTTCTAAATACATATACAATGTATACTATACATAGACCTTTTTATGTATACGGAAATAGACGTAGACGTGTAAATCGTTTTAAAAAATTTGAATTTATAATAATATGTATAAATAAAAATATGCTTTATGATTTTCTGTTTGTTATGACAAGAGCATTTTATGCAGTAAACAATTTCAAAATATACCATATAATAATATGCAGCAAGTCTTGAAAATATGCAAAAATTGTTTTAAGATAATAAGTTCTGGTAAAAATAAATGCATACATTTTAATTTTTTCAATAATGTTTTTAATTTTGAACTTTGCACATATATAAGATATGAAACTAGTATTATAAATAAATATAACACTATCATTTGATACTTAATTTAAAATAAATGGGTTATTTAAGTAATAATGGGTATTATATTTTATTATCTAAAAATGTATTATTTTACTTAAACTATTATGTCACATAAGTTATCGCTTCTACATATTATAAAAAAAAATATGAATATGTGTGCAAAATGTCAATATAATGAATCTATTATGTTTTGTAAAGATCACGGATAGAGATCAAAATATATAAAATGATTAAAATATCAAATATCACATTAATCTGTTCTCAAGTTATGAACATTTATTGTCAATTATCCATGTTTCATATTTCTTAACAATAATAACGAACACACATTATTCATAAATCTCGTTTATTATAAAATATTTTATCGTATGATTATAATTATAACATACAAAATTAATATTGTATTAAAACAAATTTTAACTGATGATGATTAAATTTTTTAGTAGCTCAAAAAGTCAATACCTAACCGCCTATATTTTATCTAACAGCAATAGCGTAAGATTAATAATTGTTTATTTATTTAAATATAGATAGACTATATCTTGGGTAATAGTATAAATAATAATATTATACGATGATTATTAAGAGTGGGGAAAATTTGTCACAGTCTGATGTCGAAATAATATTAGAAAGTAGAGGGTTGTAAGACGGGTTACCGTGAGAGTGGTTATCCAAGATGGGTTTCAGTCTATTCCCTCTTATAAAGCTTTGTCTTTGGGTCCTAAGCATATTGTAATAGTATATTGCTTAAGTGCCCAAAATGCCAAATATTTCTCAAGTTTACGTTCATAGAATATATTATGTTAATGTTGATATACGTATTATCGTATATATTAATTTGTATCTTTGGTATTTTCATTAAAATATGTACAAATTAAATCATATGATTATGTTAAATAGCCCATACCGAACGGTATAGTAGTGATCGGATCCATGTACATAACAGGAGACTGGAATGTCGAGTATGTTTGAAACCTTGAGAAATCGATTGTTCTGACAAGAATCCCTATAAGAAACTTTTCATAGGTAAATTCGCAAGACCTTCGGTCGATTTCCCATATAGAAGTTTGTAAGATTTGGTTTCCTGATACATTTCCTTCGTATTTTGAGTGTAATATATTATTATTTTACTAATATAATATATAGGTACATCATATGAATATTATTATCATATTTTGCGTTCTGCGCACATTGACATTAGGTAAAAGGACGTTATAACCGCAAGTTTTGCATTAATGTTGTCTCCATCATCTATTTAGCAAAAAATATACCGTAATATCACAGCAAAGCAGAACTTAAATATTGTGATATTTAGGTTAAACTTAGTATTATTTTTTACCTGTTAGCATGTATAGAACTTCAAATTTGTATAAATAAACATTTCGTGGTCATAATATTAAAATTGTTTAAATTGTCAAGTGTACGCGTATAATTTAATATTACTGTCGAAGCATATTTTATTTTTATATATTTATATGATTAGAGTATAAATATTAAATACAAATTATATTGCTTATTTATATTATAGATCGACAGTTTAGTGTTATAATTGTAATTTTAATATAATTTATTATATTCAGTATACTCTTATCTGTACGAGTCATATATTATTATATTGGAATAATAACACAAGTACTTCAAGTCACACGTATTTGTATGCAACCCAATTAGTATATTCAAGTGGTTGAGAATTGGAGTGCAGCATTTCACTCTAGATTATTATCATTACGTATTTATATAAATAAATATATAAATTATGCTCGTAGTATTAACACAATTTTATGGAAGTTATTTAGGAGGCAGTTGAATATTATAAATTATAATTATATAATTATTATAAATTTGAAATGTTCTAATTGTTAGTATGAAAAAACTTGTACACTTGCGACTGTAAATTTGTAATTTTCTTAAATTTTTTGTTTATTTAAGTGCAAGTATAAAATAATAGTTTCAAATTTTAATTATGTGATTTATGTGAGTTTAATTTATATTATAAATCTAAAATCGTAAATTTAAAATCCATAAAAAATATATGAATCTGTCAAACCTCATTAAAAAGTAAAAACCTTCTTTCTAAAACTTTATAATATTTTAAAATATAAAATACTAACATTTTATTTTTTAACACCTAGTTAAAAATAATAATTGTAATACACAAACAAACTTATTAGCACCACGGAAAAAACTTATAAAAAGTGTGTTCTTTTTTTCTTTTCTCGATTTATCTCTAACTTATACTGCGTTGATTTTTTAAAAATATGTATAAATATAAGTCATTGATATCATCCTATAAATTTCCATTTATAAAAATAATATATTTTCATATTAGAAAGTGAAATATAAATTGAAATAATTAATCTAATAGATTGTTTAAACTTTATACGGATAATAGTTATAAGATATAAGAATATAATACCTACTTTATAACTTCTACGTGATGAATATATTTTTTAATCTGAAAATGAAAAATCTAAATTAACAACCCCTATTTCAAAGAAATTTCATTATTACTTCTATTTGAAAAATACTAAGTTTGTAAATTCCAATGACGTTAGCAGTTGTTAATAATTCGTTCACTTTTTTTTAATACTTTTAATTCAGTTCAATGGCTGCAAAATATTTTCTTGTAATTCATCTTTATTGTAATTGTTGTAAAATAATAAGAATAATAATTTACACGTTTCTGAATATCTTAAAGTAAAATTTTAGCACAATGTTTTTACATTTCAATCGATTAGTCTATATTTTCAATAAACAAAAAATTAGCTAATTAATATTCCAACTAGACAAAATTATCTATTGAAAACATATCCTACTTGTGGAAATTGAATCATTTTTTTCTACCCAAAAGTGTCTTCATGAATAAAAAAGTCACACATCATTGTAAAACCAATAAATTCTTTGCTTCGCTCAGAATATAATAATTTTAAAATTTCAGACGGCATGCAGAATCTAAAATAAAAAGTTCATATAAAGTATAGTCGAATTTAACGAGTATATTAGTTATTATAATGTTGAGTCGAATAGACTTGGCTTTGTACATTATTAGCATTAGGTTTGTAAAATAAATTATTAATAAAATGTTTTGATTTTCACAAAATTGTATAAAATTCAAAAATTGTAATTTTTTTTATAATCAATTATTATTGTAGTATATTATGAATCTGAAAAAAAAATTAATATTTCAATACAACAGTTGTTAAAGTAATAAAAAAACGGACGTAAGAAAAATTAAATATCTTAATACACCTTATGATTTTATTATTATTCTGAAGTTATAATTAATACTTAAATAATATAAAATATGACATTATTATAATTCAATTATACAGCTATTTAATACCTATTCTATATTAGTACCTTCGTTTGTCATGTTTTTCTCACGTATGAAAAATAAAACCAAATAATTTTAAATTCGAACTATAGTTGTAACACGAAATACGTCACTTTTACCAACAATTTATACTATTATTCAGCTTGTTAGTCTAAAATATTCAGTACAGTCGATGAACACTGTGATGAACCGTATTATATTAATTAAATATTATAAATCGTGCACAAGATTCGATAGTATTAACCCTTTTATCGTTACACTAGTCACCCACCCGTATTATCAAAGACTAGAACCTACCCCTAGGCATAGACAACGACCAATTGTTTGTACGGAATTCAATAAGATCGAATTACACGCTCGGAATATACTACTTTTGAGTTCTGCAAAAGATACAGAAACACACATATATTATTAACTTATTGTTTACTTACTTATAGTTAATATATTTATACATGTAATCGAACATGCATTTGTCTATATAATATTATAAAAATTCAAAGCCTATAATAATAAGAGTAACATTTTGTACATTTTAAAAAGTATAAAACAACTTTTTTTAATACAAATTTAAATTTAAATATAGGCTATATATACAGGGTGTCCCAGATCTAAATACTAATTAAAATATCTCCGAAAAATATTAAAATTTTTGAATGTATTTTTTTCAAATTCTTATTTAGGCAACGAACTATAATATTATTTTTATTACTTATTTAAAAAAGACAATTAATAAAAATAAAAATAAACTCTTTATTTTTTTGATTTACCTAAAATTTGAAGATAGCCATTTTAAAGAGTATATTTATATGAAAATATTGACATGTATATCTCTTTATTTAATCATGATTTCGATTTTTAGTAATTTATAATATGTGTATAATACAAAATTCTTATAATACATAAATTTAAGTTTAATAATTAAAACAAAGCCGTGTTATTACATTAAATCAGTTTAAGTATTTTATAACAATTATAAGGATCATTATATGAAGGTTAAAAATATATTTAAATAATTTGATCTCTTATTAATGAAAAATTGAAATATTAAATAAAATAAATAATATGGTTGATAATTAAAATGTATAATTATTAATTAGTGATAAAGTAAGGGAAATATTTAATCTTATATGTTTTTTATATGTTTTTGTTATTGTCTTATATAATTTTTTTTGGAATTAGTAGTAATTAACTATTAATAACTTATGAGTATAATAATATTAATACCGAAAAATGTGTGTTGCTCAATATAGTTTTTTTTTTATATATATATAATTAATTAACAAAAACTATAAGCATTCGGAAAGATCTGAACCAGCTTTTTGGACTTGGCGTGGAAGGTTGTGTATGCGTGTGACATTTCACACATTATTGCGTCGTATTTTAGATGATTCTTCTGTCCCTTTTAGAGCCAGTAGCCACTCAATAAATTACACTGTGTCAGTTACTGCACGTTTGCGAATATTTATGGTTTTAGCTGCCTACAATATGATGTGGTTAGGTGTAAATAGATGTACTCACCTTGATTGGATGAAAACAAACTATTCCTTTTTCATATTTTCCATACACGCACAGAAGCCGGAAAACATTATTTTCTAAAATAATGTAGTATTTTAGTACGATATAAATGTTTTGCGGCTAAACCGTGTATATTGATTCTGTCTATACTGGTTTTTGTATTATTTTTTTTTGCCATGTATTATTAAAATGTACACGACAAAACAACAGTGTAAAAAAAAAACGCGTACAAGTGAAATCACCGGGCTTTATTGTCTAATCAAAAAATCATACAGGCAAATTATATTATATACGCGTTAAATGTATATTAAAAACCTATTCATATCACACTCTGTGTATATAAATCGCGTAATTCTCTATTCAAATGATCTACGTACCTAATAATAACAATAATAATAATAGAAAATACTAAACTAATAATAGAAAAAATATCTCACTGGTTTTGTTAAAATCTCCTAATTTTTTTACATGCCAGATGAACAATTTTATATTAATGTACCTTAAATAATTATAAATAAAATTACAGCTCTGCCAACACAAATCAATGTGCGTACGAATTGCAAAACGAATACCTTTTTTTTTAATGTGAGACACTCTGGTTGTGTTTTTTATAGACAAAAAAAAAATGAATAATTTCATTCCATTTCGAGTGACCTCTTTGCGAATGATTATTGAAAATTTTACTTGTGTATTTTATATTTCACACGTGATTAGGAAACTTTTGTATGAATAAAATATAATCGGTATATATTATATTTCGAACCGGGTAAAAGTCGAATGACGTATGTCGTACGATTAACCCAATTACATATCATAAAATATACATATATAAATATAATAGATATAATATACACTTTATACCTACACCGCAGTTAAAAGTATAATACTATTGCGATTTTATCGATATTTTCGATGATTATAATTTCGTGTAATGTCTCGTATAATGTTTTCAATTATATATTATTTTACGTCTCGTTTCATTTATTATTCACCCTGAATGCGATTTTAGCGGGCGAGGTCCATATAATATTATGTACCTGAATGATGGCATAAAACCTAACCAGAGAGATCGTTACTTAGATATGAATAGTTATTATAATATGTGCGTTTTACGACCGAACACCCGAAACACGACATATTTTAAGAAAACGATACCACCCACATCGGATTGTACATTGGTATTCAATAAAAATGATACGCATAATGCAAAACATCAGTTGACCAACTAAATAAAACGTCGATGTATTTGTATGATAGGCCAATGTTGTTTTCGGTAGTGAATATGGTAGCTCGTATATTATTCTATGTGTGATTATCGTCCATAATTTTAAACTCATGATAATGTTCAATCAAACAAAACTGAGAGAGTGTTTTGTTATTATTTTCAAAGAATGCTTTCTGTTAAAACCCTACGTATATCCTACGTATTAAGTATACAAATAAAGCGAATGCGATGTTTGTTTGATTTTATTTCGTTAAACGGATAAATATTACATAATATAATATAATATATTAATATGGCATATGAATGATGACACACGATTTAGAATAATAATTTTGTTTTCATTTTAATTTACGAATCTTATATAATAATAATTTATAGTATAATAATCTTTGTATTATCAAAGACAATAAGAAAGCAAATATGATAAATAAACTTATATGAGTATCTATCGGGGGTTTTCGAAACCGTACGCACGACCAGAAAATTTAAACAATGAAATGTTTTAATGAATATTATTTATTAAATGTACAAATAATGAACAAAAATTAATAAATAATATTGCCAATGCACAGGACAACAGATTTAAAATTTAAATTACTATCATTATGTGAATTGTAATTTTATCAAAATTAAAGCTGTTCATTATTAATTATAATAATAAAATATTTTGTTCATCAGTCGCTACTCATTGCTTACGATTCGAGATGCAATAGTAATATAATTAGATTATTTTAAATTGTATAACTATAGTACCATAGTGAATCTTAAACAATTACTATGCCATTTTATGATTTATTAATATTTATTTGAATTGATTTTGTTTAAATCTTATTAAAAATAATGTATGCTAATTATTGTTTTGTATTTAGTATTTGATAACAGCATTGTTATTTAACAAAAACATATGGCCTTTCTTGGCATGCTTGAAATAAGTTTTAAAAAAATAATAAGTTGTAGTCTTAAGTAACTCTTAACAATACTGGCTAACAATAGGCTAATTCAATAATCGGTTTCTGAATCGAGTATCTAGAGTAGCTATATAGTTATACACCATCAAACAATGGAAGCTTGTATTTATTTCTCTTGCAGATAAAATATATTATAATATGATTGGCTGAGAAATGCGATTATTTCCATAAAACACTTAAAGTATCCATACTATCCTTACTTAGTCGTATGTGTTTGTATGTAAATTTTACTCAGAATAAATTGTTAATAGTTGCAATATTATAATAATATAATAATGACTTGTTACATGTCTTATGTAATAATAATAATATGATGATGATGTAGGTACTTTGTAACTTGTTTATCATCTTAAAACATTTACAGCCCTTTGAGTTTGATATGTGTGTGAGTATGCTTAACTGATTTAACGATTATGAATACAAAAATTACGCATGTATTTAAGAAATTGTTAATAAAATAATAATGATCCATCTGATGATTTTATCGAATATATAATACCTATTGATTATATTACGAATGTTTTGATAATATGAATTAATTAAATTATAACTATTTGTAAATAAAGTAAATATTAAAATTAATGTTCGTTATAATTGTTATAATATAATAAATTTAAATGTGTTAAATGTATAGTAAATATAGATTACGTTTTATTGAATTAAAATGTGGCAATAAGTTTTTATGGCATTGCTATAATAATAATAAAATCCCATTTTATCATAAATGCGTAATTAATTAGGTACGTAAGTATGTTTTTATAGTATAATTTACTGAACTATTGCGTTATATTTGCGTTTTAAAATGTATATGTATAGTTCACTTAAAATTCAATTTTATATACGGATGTTGCAATACAACTAAACTTTATGGTAAAAAGTTTCTTAATTTTAAATGTCGGACGAAAAAAAAGATAAAGCGACTACGCTCTGCAGTGAAAGCGAAGTAAATATATAAGTATTCTTTTTAAAATAATATAAATATTAAATATGAAAAATATGCATTTTAAGTTTTTGCTATATTGCACATTATCTAATCCGCAGTGTCGACTTACATAAAACTAAATATTCTGTAAATGGATTAATGAGATAGGTGAACGACAACAAAAATAATTTAAGTACTATACGAAACTGCTGCAAATTTTAATACTTCATCGATGAAAATAATAATAGATAGGTTTACGTTTTCTATTTGTTTACCATAATTGCTATTATGTACATCAGCATGAAAGTCACTACAATAGCATGCGTGTACAGCACACATTTATAAGTTCAACTGTTGTGAACATCATATTAATATATTTTAGGTACTGAGAAAGATACTATGAAGAATTTATTGATTTTCAATTATTACAATGCTTTTTTTGTCAAGAAGGTGACAATGGTATAGTAATAGGTATAATACCACAATACAAAATACGTCACATATTTAGCTAATCTCGAAAGTTTAATTGTATAAATTTGGATAAATTGGAAAAAAAAAATTATTATTATTATAAATAATAATTAAATTAGTTATCTATACCACTTTCGAATTCGATAGCCTAATGCCCTTAGGATCCATTACTGGTCCAATGTCAAATATCATACTTATCCCAATAATTTGAGATCCTTATTATTATTGTGACTGTATAATACTCGTACATACAGAGCGATCAGAATGTTACGTAACAAGAACAATTTTATCTTGGTTATTTTTGAAAAATGAAATTTTCATCATCCTACCGAATCGGCCCAAAGTTCTAGGCGGTGTCACCGTGATAACGAGGTTTCGGTCGTGCGATTAGGGTCACGTGCGAATAGAAAAACGACGAGCCGTATTTGATAAGACGCGTTCAAGTCCTCGCTACCCCTCTTGTCCCTCCTTACCGTGATAACCGACCACCCACCGGTTATTCCTCATCGTGTTCTCTTTCGTGATACTATGTATCAATATCAATATACGTATATAGTACATTATAACGTACACAATATTATATATTATAATATGTACCTTATACATTTGTTTTCTTTTACTTTCGTCGTCGACAGGTCAAAAAGTCATTCTCTTGCCGACGACGACCCTTCTGTCGCAATAATTCTTTATTTATTTTTTAATTTAATTTTTTTTTTTTTTTTATCTGTCCTCGTGTTTGCAGCAGAAGCGAGTTACGTCACATCGACGGCGGCAAACACAATGCTCGCATTATTCACCGTACACGTACGTATATATATATATATATATATATATATATTTATTTATTTTTCTCGATCTGATCCTCTCTATACTGTATACGCGTATACTTGTACCTGTTTGTTTGTTTTCCATTCGGTATTATTATTTCTTTTTTCCGTTTGTTTTTATACAATTTGCATTTCATATAATACGGATACCTGTAGTTATAGCTCGTATTATGCGCGTATATTATATATTCTTTAACGAGCTACTTTAAATCGTTCAGGGGAAGAGAGCAAAACCGGTAAATTAGTCTCTCGATGTTTATCGGGTGATCGTCGTCGTCGCCGCGAGCCACCGCCACCAACATGCCTTCGGGGTGATTTATGCGTTCGGGTCGCCAGAAGGGACGTACGTTTGCGATGAAACTGCTGCCTTCGTTACAGCTGCTGACCGATACCGCGGTCGTAGTAGTAAGTATATTATACTATATTATATAATAAATTGTTAGAGTATAGTGGCGATATTGTATCTACCAATATAAAATAGCGTATTGTACGCGGCCACCGCAGCGGTATCGAAAGACGAAGAACACGCGAAGGAAGAGACTCGTGACTTTTTCACTCTTTAAAAGTTTATCGCGATCGGATTTTATTTTGTTTTTAGAGAGTTCTACACATAAACACACACCTTCACACTCCGCAAAAAATCTTTAGGTCCCGTAAACAAACAAATCACTCTCGTTATCTGTCTATATATAGGAACGCTTGGCCTTCCGCTCGCGTTCGTCCTTAAGAAATAATATACAATAAATTATATTTTTTCTTTTCAAACACGTCCGTGTTGCGTGTACGCATTTATTTATGTTTTTATTGATCACATCGACGACGACGACGTCGTGACTCATACCCCGTCGGTCGACCGGTTGTGTTTTACGACAAATGATCGTTTGCGTCCGATCCGTCGCAACAGATAGATGACTCGCTGAGACCAATTAATTCGTAGCGTAAATATGATTATGTATTATCCTGGTTTCGAAAGGCTATTATTAAGTATAGGTGTATATAAAGTGCCAAAGAAAACGTGACTGTATAATTTTATATACATAACACTAATATAATATATTATTAAAAATTATTCATATTTGATAAACGAAAATATTTGTTTGCATCGAAGTATTAAAAATCATAATATTTAAAAAACGTTGCCAATAGTTATTGGTCCAGTTTGCTCGATAAAATTAATTGAATTGGTTTGAATTGCAGTTATTTCTAAATTTCCAATACAAACACAATACTGTTCAAAACTTGTAACTTTTTTTTTTTTCAAAATATAATATATTTAACAAAGATTTATAGCGAAAAATAATGTTCGTGACATTGTTTTCATTATTTCATTCTAAATATTGTTATTTTGTTTCGCCATATTTGGCGAAAATAAAAATAATTAAAACTTAACCTATGATAAATAACTTTGTATAAATGTTAGTATAGTAATTTAAAATATTTCAGAACGAATTCTAGTTTAATCAATATGATAAGTAATACTTATTACAGACTACTTATAATATATATTGGTACATTTTTAGTTAGAAGCCGTATTAAAGCGTCGTTCAAATAATAATAATCAAATACACTCGATTTGTAATCGTTACCTAATGAATTATCAAATATTGTTAATATTTCTTTAATATTTCATTTCTTGAGAAACGTAGATATATTATGTTTTCGGTAACAATAAGTAGGGATAATAATATAGTTTTATATATATAGCATTATAGTTGAGAAGCTAATGGCTATATGTTTTATTTTTATACCAATGTAATTTGGTATCCCGGTGTCTCTTCGATAAAATGAATCCATTCCTTGTGATAAGAACATCACAGACATTTCTAAGATAATTTGATACTGTATTGTAATATAGTTTGATGTCGGATATCGCATGATTATACTAGGATTGTGGCTTATAAATAAGTAATATAAATGTTAATAACCGCTGATCTATAGATAAAACATATTATATTCGTCGCCCGATCGGCGGAGCTTTATATAATATTATTAATATTAGGTATGTAAAAAGAAGAAACAAAATGCGTTTGTATATTTCCTCCGGAAAATTGAATTCATACGATTGTTACTGTACTATCGTCGTATACTTTATGTCATTTGGCACTTTTACAAAAACGTATTCACTGTGTATCCATTGAATAATCAAAATAAAATCTGTTAAGGGGGTACCAAAGATTGCAATGTTGACATAATAATGTGTTTTTTCGTTTAGCTCATAGCGCACCCCAAAGATTCCACCATCGAACACGAATCTATAATAATTTACTTTTTAATATATCATAATGTATATATGAAAGATACTTATAAAATACGTCCAAACATATTTCATTTTATGGTATAATTTAAAAATTATATTACGTTTATGGAAACTCATAATATTATATATTTTAGAACTGTGATAGACAGTAAAACATTATAATTATACATTAAAAACTTTAATGATTGACAAAATCATAACTATATATGCTCATTATTCACCATACTTGTTTTGTTTAAGAAATCACTTAAACTGTTGCTTTTATAATATATACGTTTTTAGGAACGTAATAATATGGTAGTATTCAGTTTTCAGGTACACGTGAATAATATAATTTTATGTTGTATAATATATTAATATTACATAGTATTAACTATTAATTAATTTATTGTTCATATAATATACAAAATACAATATACAAATGACTAAATTATAATTTGAAACGTATAGAATATCCGTAATAAACATATTACTGTATGTGTATTATACATATACTCACAATAGTATAATTATTATAATATTAATTCTATAACTCTAAAGAAACGTATGTAATTATTATGATAATAATATTACGAAATTAATAATTGTTTATAATATTATGCGCACGAGTCAACGTTCTAATGTGATTGAAATTAATAATTATTAAATTTCATACACGATAGTTTTTTTTTTTTAATTTTTCACACTCATACACACACACAAAATTAATTAGCATTAAGTTTGACCTTAGATTTTTAATTAAAAATTGCTATTGTATAAGTAACGAACCCTACGCACAATCATTTGTATAGTTGTATACGTGTTATAATATAATAAGATGTTATTTCTAATAACAGTTAATATTGAATTCATCGTTTTGATTTTATTATAATATGAAACGACGAAATCGCATAGTTGACGTGATTATTGAATATTGGTTATATACTTTTATATATACATCGTATCATAATATTTTAAACTTATGACGATTATCGTGTAATATAAGTAATATGGTAATATAGATAATATAATACAAAGCATTATAAAAAGGTGTCAACACTATATTACGAAAAAATTATATTATAATATTTTTACTTATGTACATACCTGGAACACGGATATTATAGACTCGGGCAGTATATCTATATCCATTGTGTATATAGGTACGAGATGGTTCTTGGAGTCATTTAAAAAACGAAATTGCTTTCAACAGCGAAAAAAATGTACAGCAAATTATAATATGACAATAAATCCGTCAGATTTTCGTAACCTAATAAAAAAATCATATTTTGAAGTGTGTATTATGCATATATAATATACTAATAATAATAACGATATTAAAAATATCGTTTTATAATATTATACAATGACGTAGTATATTATACTGTTTACTGTATAATAGTACGATAACACTATGTAGTATGTGGCGCGCACACGACTTTGTTGGCGTAATTGTATTTTCGACGAAAACGCCAGCGTGTATATATAACGCGTTTTATCGGTGCTAAGCGCACGTCTTTTCCGGGTAACACGCCCTGCAATGGCTGCCTCACGACTATTTTATTTTATTATACGAATATTAATATCACTATATATAGTCGATATTTGATTTTGCACCTCGTCCAGTGACAAGTTTGAAATCTACGACTATTTATAGTATGTAAAGCAATAATTATTTTTGGAAGGCCGATATTAAACGGCGGAGAAAAATTCGATTTCGATGACCTTCGGCCGAAGACTGCACGTTTATCGGGCAAGTCGCCGTGAAAATAATATTTTGTGATCGGAACACATGAAATTGCAGCCCGTCGCGACGAATTATTAAATGGATTGCCAACTAATTTCATTATTGTCACATTTATTTTGTCATTATAATAATTGTGAGTACAAAACTATACAACCCAAAATTATTTCTTTTATTTTACATTTCACACTCAAGAATACTGCAGGTCTCGTATAGTAAGTATAAAATAATATTATACTGTAAATCTTGTGAGCTTTTGATAATTTCGAGTTGAACGTCGAATATTGAAAACAAATGAAACTGGAATCGAATTTAAGATTATATCGAAACCAGAAGACCGGTACTTAAAATCACGGTGCGTTATTCTGGCATCCTAATGTTTGAATTTTACAATTGTTTTTTTCACCATAAGTTGTATACAAACTTTTTGTACCAATCTGTAACGTAGAGAATTTATACCAAAAGATTTCCCGGAGAAATATCGATTTTTCCATCGGGGCGCTGAGGAAACGTTAGATTTTAAACATAAGACCGAAACCTTTAATCCAAATGTTCCGATCCCGAGTGGGTGTGATATATTCGCAACCGGAATGACCATCACAGGAAAATATCGTAATATATTATTACGTATACTTATGTAGACATGTTGTGCGAAATAAAAACGGATCGGAAGATTCCGTTTCTCAAAATACATACAATCGCCAACGCGTACAAAACGAGATTTTTTCTCAATCAAATATATTATACCTAGGATTTATTATTATTTTGCCAATTGGATGCCAACACAGCCGCCAAATTCCTAGAACCGTAACAATCAAATATTGCGCCATGGGCAAAACGTTTTGAGGAAAAATATGTATAAACTATATAATATAAATAAATAAACGATCGTTGTTTAATATAATTTTATTTAAATTAATAACTCATTGGTTAAAAAATGTTTAAAAAATTGTTTATATTATAAGTTTCCAGTTTAATTTGCGCCCCCTGAATTGTTGCGCCCGGGGCACCGGCACTTTTCGCACCTCCCCTTTCCCCCCTCCCCTCTTGCTACGGCTCTGTGCCGGATATGCCAAATAATATTATTATACAATAATAATTAATCCGCGCGGCGTTTATAATACATAATATAAAATAATATATGATATAATATTATAAAACCGCCCGCGCACGATTCCGGAAGCCGTCGTCGGTTTAATCTACGGACCACGCGGTGTTATCTAATCGGGTTGTTCGGTCGTGTGTGCGAAACGTGTCTGGTGACGTTTGTTAACTATTATACCCGTGACCCGACCTTATTATCGCCGCGAAGGTGTCACGTGCGAGCAGCGCGAATACGAAGGCAAAAGAAAAGAAAAAATTAAAACAACAATAATAATATCACGTTATTATTATTATATGGGTACATGATCAATATTATCATTAGCCTGCCGCCGTTATTTTTTTTTTCTCTTTCTTTCTTTCGAAATAATTACAATATATTTATATATATATTATATTATTATTATTATTATTATTATTATTATTATTATTATTATTATTACATTATAATACGTGCATCGATCGCGCGTTTATATCGAGGGCGAGGACAGTGTAAATTATATCGTGTTTAGTTCGACGACATTTACAACGTGCGCGCGAACGAATAAATCTCAATAATCGCGCACGCGTTACGATCGCAACAACAACAATAATAATAATAATAATAATATTTTATCGTTTTGTATCGATATATTATTATCAGTTATCACTATTGTAATGCCTTACACGCATGATAGAAAAGCGAAACTAGGAAAAAAAATCCAAAGATACTGATACCAAAGAATACTGTTAATAATAATAATAAAAATTATTAAATTTATCGAGTTAAAAAATATAATTATTATCGTATTATATTAATAGAGTTTTAAAATTTCAAAGTTTTTAATTGATTTAGATTGAGTTGTATTGTTTTCACGGGACTGCAATTATTTTAAAGTATTCTGACGTTTTCGACAGATGTCCTTTTTATTTTAATTTCTTTACTGTCATTTTCTCGTCGATGAAGCTTTGTATAATTAATAACTTCTTGTTGTGTGTGATTCAAACGTATAAACATACGTATATGTTTTATTGACTGCGGTTATTTATACCACGGGTGTTTTTCTGCTAGTTATTTTTTCTTTGGATTATACAAAATTATTCCTCGGATATTTTATCTTTTTGATATTTTTCCTAGAATATTTTTTCTCACACCCTGATAAAAACAGCGGCGAAGGAAAATAGTAAATCACATTGATGAAATTATTTATATTTAAATTACTTAAATTTTTCGGTTATATTTTATTATCAAAAACACCGTCGTAAAATACGAATAAAACCTATTTAAAAAAAAAATAAACGAAATTGGCAAACTTAACGCGTGATAACCACAACAAGTTTCGTTATTCTACCTTATAATATAATACGGAAAAACATTAATTATTTGTATCTCGTATATCCTATATTGTATTATTGGAGCATAAGTTAAATAAACAAGTCACTACGGTATTTTCGAGGGTAAAAATGTAATTCACCGTTATAACCGATTGCACTCGTACAACTTTGGGTCACGCAAGGTAAATAATTTCTCAACTTAAATATAAATGTCCCGAGTTGAAACGTCTTATATATTTTTATATATAGTTACCGTATACGTATTTACCCATTGTACTGTTACCCACTCAACCACCACCAACAACATTAAGTATAACCATGTTTTCTCAAATCATTCATAAAAACCATAATTAATTTACATATTTTGATATGTAACATATAATAGCAACTTAAAAACTGCATTACTTGTGGATGATATATGTTCTTAGTGCGGTCGAACATTAAATTACAGTTATTTAGCAGTAGTTCGGTTGGTGTGTATTGTTATCTGAAATGGTTAAAATGAATAAATAGAAATCATTAATAAATTGTTTGATCTATAATCTCTATATAATTAATTATTACCTTTATTAATTCGAATAAAGGGTTTGTGATGTTTTATGCATTTTTAGTAACAATCATTAAGTATTAAATGCAATATTAAATTTTTATAAAAACAAAGAATTATTATATCGACAAAATATGATCTCAATACGACACTACTTTTTTTGAAATAATCATACTTTTAATTGTACACATTATAGATGTGACTTTAAAATAATATCCTGATAGCTTTTTATTTGTAAATTCCTATAGGCTAAGGTAAAAAAATCTAACAAGTCTAACCTGGTTTTAAAGTTTTTTATTTTAGTGTCGTACACTTTTTCACTCGTCATATTTATTTAAACATGATTGTGGATGATCAGTGTATGAATTCGTACGCAAAAAACATTTCCGCGGGCAAATATCATCGATTCGGTTCCCTTGACTTACGATATTACATTTTGAAGGTTTATAATATTCGTGACGGGCCGCCTGTGGCGTGACGGGACCGCCGAACTCGAGGGTGGTCGGTGACGGTGTATATATAATACATTTTAAGCCTAGAGGTAACACCGGTTACGTTTTTGTTCATTAACTAAAACCAAGTTTACTAAAACTTTATGTGTATAATGTATATTGTACTTATATAAGCGCGTGCATGTCTCTATATGTATCTATAATACAGTGTGATCAGAAAATTATATTACAAAACTAATGAAAATCGCATTGAAAACATTTGTAATTTCAACCATCATAGTAGCATTAAATTCTGATCACTCTGTACATAATATATATTTATGTTGTAAATTTGTGATATACGACAAAATGTATATATTATAATTATGCGAATACATCTGCTTGTACATAATCGTATACTTTATATCATTTGACAGGGGTTTAATAATATACCTAGGTACTATATTGTAAACATTTGCAATGATATTCGTCGGCTACAAGGAATTTATTTTATATAAAATAGTCCAAAATAATGAAGGAGGTATGCATATGATTTTAATATTATATATATGTTAAATTAAACTACATTGTGCAATTAAATAATAAACATTGCAATATGGCTAAATTTGAAAAGACTGGCCAATATTTGCGGCCCCCACTAGATAGCTGATAATAAGAAAGTAATCTAGATAAGCAAATGAGGAACGAGAAATGCGAAATGGAAAGCATATGTTTATTGGAGACATTGAGGATTTGATATAAAAGTCTATTCATTAGAATATATATATATATATAAATATTATGTTGCAAAAATTAAGTATATAACATTGCAAATGTCAAAAAATTTAACTAATCATCACCATTTTTTTTACAACATGATATTTTGATCATCATTTACTACCCTTTATAGTACAATGGCAGTAATATATGAAGGTGTTCAAGGATAATAACACTGATAACTTATTAATGATCCATTATAATTATTAAGTAATATACACAAAATTCAAAATTTATAGGGAAAAAAAAAGTTTTTACATTTTTTAACGTCTTGTTTATAATATATGTATGCGTATAATATTATTTCTACATTAGATTGGCATCTTATTGAATTTTATGTAGGAAAATTATAAAAAAAAAGATAAAATTATGCCTAAATTTATTAACCGGTTACATGTATATATTGTAGGAAAGGTTTTGGATGAAACAATATGTAGATTGTTACAATGACAGCTCTCCATAATAAAAGCAGCGAACTGCGTATCTATATTGTGATATCTCACACAAATATTATTAGGTACCTTTTTTGTTGTTGTAAATTTACAACTAAGTAAAAATTCAATATAAAAAGTGTATATAGTAGTGGATTTAGTTACCTCTACAGATAAAATATAATACGTATACTTATATAATAATAAATTGTTTAGTGGTTTGTGTAATTCAAATTTCAGGGAAAGTTAATTTTGTATATTATAACATATAGTACTACTGTAAGGGTCTCGACTCGAAATCAAGATAAACTGAAAGTTTTTTTTATATAATCACGTCGTTAACACGGTAAACTTGGGTCCGATTATAAATAAACATTTATATTTAATTAAGATTAACACGACATTTTATTACTCTTTCTGAATAATTACATGTATTTCGTATAATCGTTGTCCGTTGGTTCACCCTCGCGGTAAGAAGTTTTAGCAAAATTTTTTTGGAGGGGAAAAATGTGTGTTATTAATATTATAGTAATAAAAAATAAAAGTTAACCCTTTTATTTGGCATATACCTTATTTACCTGTACTAAATATATTACACCAAATTCCAATGAACTAAGAGTTCGATTTCATTGTTCCATTTGTCTAAAATATTTCATTTAATATAAGAGTATATTATATTGTTATAATAATATTAAGTTTTCAATTAATATTGATGCGTCACAACTACTCACTAGTTTTTAGAGCTAATACATGTAAATAAAAATAATAAAAACATACTCAGACTGAATAAATCAACTGCAATCGTAATGAGCATCAATTTTTACGAATCAGTAAGGGTATGATCCCTTAATGTATTGTGCTCTACTTCGAAGTACGTTTTTATGTTCGTAAATACATTTGGTTGCATATTCCGTTTGTTATATGCGATGCTTTTAGAGAAATGAAAACGTTATTACGATAATAAGATATTGTCTGCGAACAATTTATTTGTTTGTTGTGATCATTTTTTCATTCAATTAGTTTAATTGTTATAGATATTATACTATGATACTATTTTTATTCATATATCATATTATATTTTTATACATGTATTAAGTATACATATTTTATATTATATCGATGCTAACCACCTATATTAGTAAATTATATAATTTGTATAGATCTAATTGATAATTCTATACAAAATTAGGAACATGATGCGATGATTATTTATGCTTATTTGCTCATTCACGATATAGGTACGATAAAAATATATATATATATATTTATATTCTAAAATTGAAATATAATTTATCTATCTATTCTCATCATGTCTACATACATTAATATTGGATAAAAATAATTAATTTAATGTAAAAACATACAAAAATACAATATTTTAATAATTATTGGTAACAATTATAACCTAGGGTTTAATCTTATATTTATTAAACAATATATTTGTATTTTCTGTCATACTTTAATCTTATTATTTAAATAATTATTTCTATTTAATACATTTTAGTTAGTTTTTATTTTAAAGTATGAGGTTATGCATTGAATATAAAATATCACAATTGATTAGATAACTGTCTGCAAATAGTTATGGTGTTAGTAATTTAATTTGTCTTTATTGTCGCAATTTATTATGTAGAAGATGATCACCAAAAAGTTTTGTATTAAGACTAGTTTTCTAAATCTCGAGTATTTTTCAATTACATATCGATTTAGCTTATTATTACTGTTGTTTTTAAAAAATAAAAATTAGAAATCTGAAATGAGCTCAAAATAACAAAAACATAATCTTAACTGTGAAAAATGTACGCTAATAAAATTTCATTTTATTAATTACGTGTAATGGAAAAATATGTCTAGTTTAAAAAAAATCACATGTTTGGACCTCCATGTGTAATATATTATATTATATAAAATAATTTTCTCTTAGGTTGTTGTTATAAGAGTAGTAACGATTTGAGGGTAAAAATCACGTATCTAGTCGTCATTTCCAATCCACGCTATATTGTTATATACATATAATATATCGTATAAGCAGCGTAGTAATACCAACACTATTAATATAATTATATAAGTGTCTTGGAATATTTTAGTTTTCAAAACTAAATATTGCATTCTTCCAAAAATTTATGTTTGAATCCAAAGACTAAAGATGATTATTTTTTCCTCCACGGGAGCATACATTTTTTACTTATAATAAAATAACTATATCCGTCCGAGACATCTACATATAGGTGGCGTACCTCCGTAGAAAAATATACAAGTATTTCACGGTTGTATCGTGTGCTTAGCGAAGTATCCGGTCAGAAGAACCTACTCTAAGCTAAAGTTTGTTAAACTAGGTATCAAACTCACAAAATCGAATTCGTTTTCTGTACCCTACAAACAATTTCGGGGAATGACCTTTTTATTTTTTTTATCGCTTAAAGAGGACGAAATTCGTTCAGAGTATTGAAGTATTTAATACGCAAAGCTATAACCAAACACATCATACAATCCATTAAGAAACAATAACAAACAGCTAGCAGGTGTTCGCACGTCAAATCGGTCGATGCGCAATATGCCAATATTGCGTACGAAAAACAGCGCGTGAGTTTCCTTCGCTCTACGTAATGATTTTATTAAAATATAATATTGCGATAACCGTCGTCGTCGTGTTTGATGGGCAATGTCACGCGGGCGTAGACGTCACACAATATTCTCTTCCGCGACACGCTTTATTGCATCTATATATATTTAATATTATGCGGCTTTTTTATTCTTCACTCCGAGTCCTAATCGCTTTTGGCGAGGACGCGGAAATAACACGTCGATAAATTTAAAAAAATAAACAAAAAAAAAAACATGCGGGTTCATGTGCTAATACGCTCGCGAGTTTTACATTGAATTCGATTTATTTATAATATAAATAAATAGGTGTACAGTATACTTTAGGCTTGTAATGATTATACAATTCGACGTATTGTTATCTTACGGTTTTTTCTCGTTTTGTTTTTTTTATTAATGACGTGCATACACACACACAAACACACATACAATGCACCCACCCGCTGTGCACAAAAAACACAAAAAACTAGCAGCCAAGGACGTAGATGGCCCCCCTCTCGACCGGAAATGCAAGTCCAAGGGCGATGCTAATTGAATCCGAGGAGCTACGTGCAATGGCGACAGCAAAGTGTTGATAAGCAGTTTTTACGGTTGGTTGTCATCAATGTATAAACACACTTATACCTATACCAATATACGTGCATGTGTAAACGCGCGACATAATCTTGGTATAATATGGTATACTTGTTTATACTGTTGCGTGTACGCGATTGATTCGCTAAGGCACTTTAATATCGAAATATAAAATATTATCTTGTACGGACTGGTGGTGTATGCCATTAAGTCATAATATAATATATTTTAACGTTTTTTTCTTCTTGTTTTTGTTTTTGTTTTTGTTTTTTTTTACCGTTATATTTATAGATTCGACATAATAAAAGTTGTACGTCACAAGCGACCTAAATTGATAAATACCAATAAGTTTCACCGCCATGGGTTCCTTTATACACATCCTCGTCAGCTAGTATCATTATTATATTGTTATTATTTATATATGATATTATAGCGATGTGCGATTAAAATGTATCAATTTCATACATAGTCAAATATTTAGGTACTGCTCAAAGACGATTCGTATTATTTAACGAATTATTCGCGTTATAAATAATATTGGATATTTGAGTGCCTTATAATGTTTAGAAAATATTATAAGTACTCAAAAGTATTATTAAATAAAACAAAATTAATAATAAAAAGATATATTTATAATATATAAAAAACAATTTAATCATATTTGTTATATTTGGACACGTCACCTGATTTCAATAACATCAAACTATAATATTATTAATTATTATAGTTCTATGATTTGTTTTGCACCTATTAAACATGATTCTTATATATATACAATATTAAATTATATTAAAAAACCTTGTTTTTGAATATTCTTAGTTCAATTGCATTTTGATAAATTACATTTTTATTTCTCAATCAATCAACAAAAGGATCGTTATTTGTTGATCAATAATCAATATTCGATATTCAATAATTATTTATATATATTTATTCTTACTTGTAATTAGTACGTTGAATTAATTAAATATAAACAAATTATACATTATAAATTGTATTTTTAATACTTATGTGTGTACTCACGTATGTTTAGAACTTAATTTAATTATTGTATTTATATTATTTTATTTTTCGTGTATTGTCTTATTTGATGTACTTAAATATGTATTGTGTAATTAATTAAAATTTAAAGTATACGCAACGTCGAATTAAACGTTTATTGCACAATTAAATTAAATTTTAATTTGGAAATGTATGTATATATATATTACATGCCTATAATGTTTCTTGCTGACAAGAAGTTAAGAACTATAATATTATACTGCAGTATAGTGGTGTCCAAAAAATGTTTTATCGCGAGGCAAAATAATAATAATAATATAATTTCTTAGTAAATATTTGAAATGTTTTCTTAAAGCTATAAAGATATACATTTAATAGGTATTTAGACAAGTAACATAATATTACAAAACATAATAATTAATCACGTTTTTTTATTGTATCTATCCCAAAATGTCAAGCCATTTGATATACTTAAATGAATTATTACAAATGAAAATATATAAATAATACACAACAACTGTTTTATAATTTAAATTTATAACAATATAAATTTAAACATAATAAATTAATTGATACATATTAATGTATATTTATAACTTTAACATAGTGTAAATTATAAAATAGATATGTAAATGTTAAAATGTATATAGAATAATTTTGTTAGACTCATAATATATTATGACGATGATGATATGGATGTAGATTGGCCGCATCTATAAATATAAACTTAATAATACCTAACTTAATGATACCAGTAGTAGCTAGAGAACAGGATTTATCATTTATGTAATAGATTATAACTTTATAAGGTACAGAAAATTTATATTTCGATGGTCGCTGGCCGTTTTTTATAAATCTATTTTAAACGCTCTAAACTATAGTTTATTCGGTTATTACAACGATCGATGGTTAAAACATTTTAAGTGATATTATTTCGATTGTATACGGTTGATTTATTATTTTTGATTGTTATTGTGTACGCATCGGACATTCAGCTGGGCGTGGAGTAGTTTTCCGAATTGCGTCGTAAATGATACGATGAACTTATGTCACTGGATTTCTAAGTGCGTTCGTGTATCAGTACTTAAAACGCGTCGCTGACGTATTGCACTCGCCACTCAACCGCACAAAACTCGTGGTGATTTCGGTTTTTTAAAAAAATTATTTACAATAGTGAAAAAAAATCTAATAAATATGCATTGTCTCAACACCGCGTTAAAGTGTACTTGACGTTACAAAACTAACAGAATCGTGATATCCTTCACCGACAACCGTTTTGTACTAAAAAAAAACATTATATTTTCATTATTATAATACATTACACCCGGCACACGTTAATTCCGATAAATCTTATTCGGGTTATTATAGACGAGACATGTAAAAAATAATAATTATTTATTATAGGATTTTTATACTATATTATGATTACATATTTATGATATGAACTTACTTTTCTATGAACTTAATAATATAGAGTTATCAATGTAATGTTATTCACGAAGGAATTTTTTTTTCAAGAGAGTAGATACCAAAATATATTGCAAAACCTAATTCATCTTATATGATTTATATTAAATACAAAATAAATATGTAGTCAAAAATAACATTTTCCATTTTTTATTACAAAAGTTTTTTATTTTAATTTAAAATTGTTATCCAAATTTATTTTTTATTATTTTGCATACACTATAATATGCACGTCAACTGTTTTACAATTCATAACATATCAGTATGATATCACACATAAATAATGTTACCTATAATATAATATAATGGTTATTTGAAATTTAAATAATATATATGATAACTTGTAATTCAAAGGTTAAGTTAGGTAAAGGTTAAACTATACTATTAATCAAAAAATATACCTTATTATATACACGTGCAAGTTTGTTGAATGTATCATTGACCCTTGTATAAATATTAAATATCAATATTTATTTAATAAACAGTTTTTTAATTTTCCGGAGATGTATACAGGATTTTGTAGCTAATATACTATACTAATATTTCTATCCTTTCAACTAAAATGCAACAACAAGTAATTCGGTGTGTTTTACGATGTCAAATATAAACATGATTTTTTATTGGACCCTAAAAATAAAGTGATCTAATCACTTTGAGTTTTAATTTTATTATTATTATTATTTTTATGTTCAATTTGAAATGACATGTTTGATCAACGTATACTCTGTTCTTTTTATATTTTTTTTTTTTTTTACTGTCAATAACACAACGCGCACCCGAACAATTTTAGCGTTTATTTATTTTTTTGTTTTACAGTTTTATTTATTCTAAAAGTTTTAAGTTCAACTTATTTTACGCGGCAGGCGAGCGTCGAAGAAATATATTATTATGTCTAGTAAAGAACTACTGTAAACGCCTACGATTACATAAAATTATATATATATATAAAAAAAATAATAATAATAAATAGCAATAGTTGACACGATTCTTTAGTATACGACACTATAATAGTTTATCGCCTTTGTTTACAAGTCAAGTTACACAGATTGTTTTTTTACTATTTATCCATTGTCGATGCGGTTAAACCAACATGTGTGTTACGCATTTACGCAGTGGTTTTGCATAAGTCAGCTGAAGTTTTGCGGTAGGTTTAAGTGAAAGAAAAAAATTCTTTCAAAAATACAAATTATAAAAGAACAATGCAAATAATATGATACAATAAGAAATAAATAATAAGACTCGACGTCGATAACTTCTCGTTTTCTTTCAATGTGATTTACCTGTTTTAATATCAACTTTGATTTAGAAAGTTTTTATTTTTTTTTTTCACCATCATTTTAGTTTTAAAGTATTTCGGGATGTCGTTTTAAGTTTTATCCAAAAATAAGTTTTCTACGAATATTAACGGTTCAATCGTTAATTTTCATTAAAAGCCAAAACTTTGGACATTTATTTATTGGAAATGATTAATGAATACGTATCAAAAAGTACTTTTTTTAATTTTCAAACATTTTGTAATGTTTAAATGATAATTAATTTTATAACATTTTAGATTCTGAGCGGAACGAGGAATGTATTGTTTCTACAAAAATGTTTTTTGTTTTTTTTTTTTATATATGAAAACATTTTTTCGGGTTGAAATAATTGTTTGATTACTACAATTAGGGTATGCTTTCGGTAGAAAATCGTATTATATTGATACTTTATTCACCTCATTTTTCGAATTTCTCCAAAGTTTTTCTCTAGAAGAAGAAAAATTACGAAAAAATGACAAAATTACGCTTTCCGTAATTTTTTATTTTTTATTTCATTCGTGATAACCAATATAACCAATTAAGTTTTGATCGTAGGAACTTGAAAAATGTATTGACTACTCATATAGTTAATATTTACATTTAGTAAAATTTCGAAACGGATTAGTTGATTTTTTGGCCAAATATAGAGCTTTAAATTTTTTTCGTAAGGATTCGAAATTTATTTTGCATATTTACATATATAATTATACTCGTAGTAAATTTTGGAATGGATTATCAGTATAATTTATTGAGATTTGCTCAAACCGTATTTCTAATACAATATCATTGCATTTAAATCTTCATAATTATAATAAACCATTCATTTCTCCGAGGACCGAAGGGACGAATGAGGAACGTCCACAATCGACCTTCCCACTTTATAACTATTATTATTTATTTATTGTCACAACTTAATTTCAACATTGGTTTATTTTTTTGAGTTTGATAATATTATTTAGAACTACATTTTTATATCGACTAATAAAATATATGTTTATAATATTATATTTGTCAAAGTTTGTAATTTATTGTGGTCTTACATTTGAATTTTCTTAGGAATGTAAAAATATTAAAACATATTATGTACCTAATATTTTATTAGATTTCGCATGTCTTTATAATTAATATAATATAATTATTAAATAACGAAAATATCTTATTAAAAACAATTATCAATACGTCATTCAAATAATAAAATTTATAAATATATTTATATTCTATATTTGTATTGTAAATTGTAATTACAATGTAGGAAAAATCGAATTTTACAACTAGTATCTATTAGTATAATAACATAAAAAAAAATTTTTTTCACAATTATGGTTCTATTGCAATAATTCAAAATTGTATCTACTTGGTACTTTATTTAACTCATTTTCGAATTTTTCAAAAATTTTTCTTTGGAATTAGAAAAACTACCAAAAAATGACGGGAAAACAGAAAATTGCGATTGTTGTGAATTTGAATTTAATTTTTTTTTGATAACTTATGCAGCTTTTAACTTAGAAACATGTAATTTTTTTTTTTTATTATTCTCATAGGTAGATTTTATACGTGGTAATATTTTGAAGTGGATTATAGGTTATAAGTTTAACCTATAAGTAGGTATATTGAGTCTGTCTCAGAATCATATTTTCGAATGCAATATCATATCATATATATATACCTTTTATTCATTTTTGTATTTAAAGACTTTTCTCAATTTTTCTCAGTTATTAACAGAAAATTGTCTGTTTACAAAATGTTAGTCTTTATAATTTTATCGACAATCCAGAAAAAACACCTTTGCAGCTGCCCTATTTTTTAGACACGCCTCGCGCGTAAAACATATACAACTATACATCTTTATTGTTTTTCTTTTCGTCCGTCTACGTACAAGTTTATAGTACACATTATTATTGTTCCGACTACGTTGTAATACTATTAAAGCTATAAATAATATATTGAAATAAATATATCTAAATATACATGATACTAGTAGTATTATCCGAAGACGAAGCCGTGCCAGTCAGAGATACGTAATCTCGTGAGAATCCGACGTTTTCAACCCTTTTATTTTTCTATCCTTGGTCATTAACGTGGTGGTTATATTATTATGTTATATTTTTTTCTTCGTTGTTTTTATTTTAGAGTTGTATGATCGTTCCGCACAGCTGCCGTTCGCCCAAGGACTATTTGACGTTATCACGCGTTCGGTTTCGGAATAAGTTCTCCATTATAAATTATAATATTTTATGAGACCAGAATCGGAATTATATCAGTTTATTATATTTTGGAATCGCAATTGGCGGTTAAAATTAATTAGAAAATATTCATTATAAATTGGAGTTACATAATTAAAAATTATGTTGTTTGATGGGGAATGGGACTTTTCGGTGATGTCAATTTAGCGATTCTCTTTCGGCCATAGATTATTGTGCTTGCCGTTATGACGATGCTGTTTCGGAGAAAAAAAATTATATTATTATAGAAACTAAAATTTATATTCTATACTATATCTATTTCATCGTATTACAAAATTTATTTATTAAAATCTAACATTTGGTGCCTATATAAAAATAATAATAACCAAATATACAAAATTAAAAAAAAATATTTAAGAACTATATTATTTGACATGTCTTTAAAGAATGGTAAAATATAATTTTTATCATATTTATTAACTAATTTTAATATTCTATTATCGGTGTCTCTTTTTTCTTTTTTTTAGTTTTTTTTTTTTTGGAGGACTTTGATCTGTATTCAATTGTTAATTTTGGACATCTCTTCCTGTTTGAATTTTTTCAAACAAATTATAAAGGCTTTTATTAATAAAAAATTGGATAACTACTAAAAATTATTATTGATTCAAACGTCTATGGTGGCTTCTGCGTGCATGTTTGTTCAATAATAACTTTAATAATCTTAAAACGATAAACAGGGTATGTACAATATTTCCGATGTTATCGCCGAAACAGTATAGTCTAAACAGCAACGTAGAAAAGCCCCAGATTCTGTTTTATGGTATAATGTTCATATTTTGCGTATTTTATAACCTGCATTTTGGCCTTTGTGAGTGTTATTGTTTATGTACTTCGTTTACTAAAATATTATAAAATTGTGTACCTTTTTTACAACAGCTAAATAATCAAATATTTAATATTATTATACTAAAATATAATTTAATTTAATCGAATAAATTATCTATATCTTATATAGTATAACGAATTTATTGTATACCGAGGCAATTATGTATTTCATGCACACTAGTATTTGATTATTTTATTGTCCATTTAATTAAAAGTAATATTATCATGTAGCCATGTAGGAAACATTAGTATCGTATTACTTTAGATAAGAAATTATTGAATTCACAAGGATATTACATAGTTATTTAAAATTTTCAAATATATTCTTATCTTGTACTTTATAATATAGCTCGGCAAGTGTAACGCAATATTATTATTATTATTATGGATTCTATTACTGAGTAAGATCACAAACGCTTTTTAAAATGTTAAAATTTAAAACTATCGTAATAACTGTCGTTATTATTGGTAATATTTTGTAAATAATTAATATCATACTGTTACAAGTTGGAAACAACCAGCACTTTTATGGGTCGAAGGATATTCTATCACAAGGCGATAACTCCCTCTATTGTTTTTATTTTTAATATCATAATATTCTTTTTCTTCACTTTTTCCTAGCGTGATTACTTTTTAATACTCTTATGGTCACCATCACAATCATCTCTTTCTAATTATCTATACCCTCTAGATCTCCTCCACCCTTTATATCTATCTATCTTTTTCTGGACCAGCCGCAGGATTTTTTCTCTTAAGGTTTCCAACCAAATACCATATTATTAGTGACTTTTATTTTCTTTACTGCATATAATCTTATGTCCTAATCACTAAATATTTTATCCTTTACTTAACATTATCAGTTTAATTACCTATATAGATATTTAATCAAATAAATAATACAAATTAAGATATTTTAGGTTAGGATATTTTTATCTAAAGATCAGTTTGGTCACCAATGAAAAGAATTATAATTTAAGACAAATAAACTAGATTTTTTTTAAGAAAGAAATATAATTTTATCCCCTCCCATGAATATCAAGTATAACTAATAAGGAAAACAACGATAACATAATATATTATCATCATTTAGTTTATAACATAATCATTTTTACATTGTGGCGCGTTAACGTTTTTGTTTTTTAACTGTGCAACAAAATATCATGTATAGGTATTATATTTAATTTTCTATAATATAGGCATTATTTTTTGACTTTATTAATTTAAGCGTAAAAAATGCACACATTTCGTCACCGGAAATTATATTTAAAACTATAATAATATGTAGGTAAGGAAAATTATGCATTTTCACCGGGTACACTAAGTACATTCTCGTAGTTAGTAGTAACGGACCATATCGGACGGCACAAACGGAATTTTCTTAAATCATATGCTAAGCAGGCGAACGCAGTTTAAACTTATTGTGAACAGCAGCGATCAATTTATTATTCAAAACGCGTATTTTTTTTTTCTTATAGTCGACGATTATAGTTGTTAATTTTCCAAACGGATTCGAAAAGCATTTCCATGTAGGTACATATTTTATCATCGTGACAAATGTAATTTTAATACGACTGATTGTGAAGGTGAAGTGCACTAAATGGTTTTTCTTTTTTTTTTTTTAGAACGTGTGTATTTCATAAGTGGAACGCTTTTGAACATGAAAAAAATATACGCTGCATGGGCAACTGTTTTACTATTGGAACGTTTGACCCCGAACGAGTTTTATTTTTGCAACACTTTTAACTTACACCGTTTTCGTGTTTATCAATTCTATATTATAATATTGTATATCTTTGGGGTCACGTGTAGATATTATATAAAATCTATTGATTTAACTCAAACAATGAAATTGAAAGTACCATACGATTTTATTTTATTTTATTTATTTATTTTAATAATTAAACGGGTAAAAATACCCAATTACAAATTATATATAGAAATGTTGTACAGTGGTACAGAATTATAATTGATTACAAAGTTAAAATTTTAAAAATAAAAATAAAAACAAGCAAACAGAGTATTAAACAAGAAATAAGAATAAAATAAATATAAACTAGATATAGAATAAACTTAATATAAAATGAATGATCTTAACATAAATTATTAATAACCTATAATATGATTATTTGAATATTTCTTAAAATTAAAAAACGATTGAAAATAAAATAAATCTATGTTATATTTATTAATTAATTGTATAATACTGTGAATTGAACTTTCAATCGCATAGTTAATTCGTTGTTTGGGAATATAGAAAGTAACTTGAGATCTGGTGAAACGTTGCGGGACCATAAAGGACAAACGGTTAAGAAGTTTAGGACAATCAAGGTTATTATGAATAATATTATACAAGAAATATAAATCAAATTTAATTCTGTGTAATTCAAGAGGATCAAGAGATAGGACATCCAAAATAGGAGTATAAAAAGAATGAGGAACACGAGGGATGTTACACCGAAAACAAAGAAAACTTAAAAATTTGTTTTGAACAGCTTCCAAAGAAGATTTATGTTTGAGAGAGAATGGAGACCAAATATCTGAACAATAATCAAGAGTGTATCTGACAAAGGAAATATAAATAAGACGTAGAGCATTGATATTATTGAAGTTCCCACAGGAAAATTTGATAAAACCAAGCTGTTTTAAGAATTTATTTTTCATGTAGTTCACATGCATATCAAATGTTAATTTACTGTAAATAAAAACACCAAGATCTTTGAAGCAAAACACTTGCTCTAAAGATTCATTATTAATGCAATAAGTGTGAAGTATAGCAGAACGGGAACGATTGAATGACATATATTTGCACTTGTGTACATTAAGTGTAAGGTTATTTAGATCACACCAATTTACAAGTGCATATAAATCGGACTGTAAAAGATCAGCGTCAGTGGGAGATTTAATAATATGGAATATTTGAGATCATCTGCAAATAAAAGAATATTCGAATGACGGAAACAGATATCATTGATGTAAATAAGAAAAAGGATAGGTGCTAAATGGAAACCCTGTGGTATGTATGTACTTTCTGAAAAGAATAGGAAAAGTAGTTTTTGTATTTTACGAGTTGTGAGCGATCGGAAACATATGAAAAGAGCCATGATAATAATGGGTCACAAATTCCAAAAGACTTAAGTTAAATTTTTTAAATGGCATGATGAACAGTGTCAAAAGCCTCTGAAAACTCCGTACATACGACGTCTACCTGATAACCTTTTTCAAAAGCATCATTAATGAATTGTGTAAAAGCAAATAGATTAGTAGCTGTTGACCTAGAACTTTGAAAACCATGTTACTCATTTATTATTTTAGAGTTAGGAATGGGAATAATTTGTTTAGAAACTAGCTCTTCGAATAATTTAGGAATCAATGAAAGCAAAGAGATAGGGCGATAATTAATTACATTAGAAGAATCAGAGCTTTTATGAATAGGAAAGACTAAACTAGACTTCCAGAAATCAGGAAAGGAACCAAAATGTAATGATAAATTAAATAAATAGTGTAAGGGAGTAGTAAGAACGAATTTACAACGTTGTAAGAATATATTGGAAATTAAATCAAGACCAGGAGAGAGTTTACAGTTGATTGAAGTTAAAGAATTAAAGATGCCAGCTACAGATATAGAGCATGAAGTTAAAGAAAAATTAAGACACGGAGAAGAGGTTATATGAGAAACAGATGTGATAGATAGGAAGGAGCACAATTTGATTTAACATAAATACTAGAGAAATGATCGGCGAAGTAATTGACTATATTAGAGCCATCGTCAGTGGGAACACTATTTAGGTGCATACAACTAGGAAGCTCTTTAGTTTTCTTATTCTTTATATGCATCCAAAATTTTTTTGGATTGTGAATGATAGAGTTTTGAACAGAAGATATGTAAGAAAAATAGTCACGTTTTGCTAACTATTTGCCTTGACTTCTTAAATTAGAAATTAAGTTATAATCAACAGGAGAGTTTGTAAATTTAAATTGTTAATTTTGTTATTTTTCAAATATTATTATGACTATATCCAATATTCTAATATTCTAATTCTGAAATATATGTATATTTATAAAACAATAACATCTGATGTTATATAAGAAAAACAAATTGTTTTGGTCGTTTCTAATTATTATTTAGTCGGTCTTGACTAACAACGTAATATGGAAATAGTATAAATTGGAAATTTGGTTATTTGATATCTCCATTCTCCATTATCTATTGTTTATTTTGTATGATATTTAGTTACCAACGCAACATGTACTAATAATTTATAAAGTATAAATGAATACCCGAACTTTTTGGTAATTAGAAATTATTGTTTAACGCTTAACTAATAATATTTACAAATTTGCATGTATTATAATAATATAATATATTAATACTTGTATTTTACTAAATAGTGATAATAATATTAAAGTTTAATAAAGTTACCAAAACGTTTTTAACTAACCTAAACATTACCATTGATGTATTGATTTTATTGATTTTCCATATTATTTTTGAAATTTGTAGCTTAGTAATTAGTATTATAAATATTTTATAATATCACTCTAAAAGTACACCAAATATATAAATTTACAAAAAAACATATCTTTCAAATTGAAACTAGGTACGTATACTATTTTTTTTTTCGAATTCATTTTTCTATATTATACAACAATTTAGCAAATTTGTATGAAATATTTGACAAAATATCAAGATCGATATACTAGTACGTATACTATTTTTTTTTTCGAATTCATTTTTCTATATTATACAACAATTTAGCAAATTTTTATGAAATATTTGACAAAATATCAAGATCGATATTTGTAAATATGTATACTTGAAATTTATTAGTTATTATTTTATAAGCATATTATTGAAATATATAAATAAAACAGTACTTATATAATTTAAAATCAAGATCACTTTTCTTGTTGAGATATTCAGATATTGTTTATTTAAAATTCGTTTTTCGAATTTTATTTATTTACTTTATAATTTATCAGTTAGTTTTTACATATCATCTGCGATAAACCTAATTATTTTTATTTCTCAACTATCATCAAACCTTTATTAAAAATTTAATTATTGCTGTATTATAATATTAAATCAAAATTAATCTTATTGGAAAAAATACTTTTAATTTATAAACCAGGATAAAAATTGTATACTATTGATATAAATTTATTTAAATTGTTTTTGTAATTGAGATTAATATTTAAAGGGGTTAAAATATAAGTCAAAGATAAATAATGAGTTTTTTATTTGGATTGTAGTGAGAAAATATTCAAAACGAAGAGCATATTTATTTTGTATACTCATGTAAATTATATTGACTATAATCTTGTAAAATATACATGTTAAATATTTGTAATAGTATAATACATATATTAAACCAAAAATTGTATAATTTTTAATGATTATAAAATATCACGAGTACATATTTTTAAATCAAATATGTATTTCCAAGAAATTTTCAAAAGTCAATTTTTCCTTCAATGTAAATTCAATTTTCCGTCAGTTTGTTATTATCAGAATCGAAACCTCGAACAGAAAAAATGCTTAAGGTGGAAATTGTTTATTGAAATGGAAGAAAAAAAAGAAATTAAATTGTCAGAAACTCGTTGAGGTCGACTTCAACAGAAAAAAATGTGTGTAATGTGATTATCCGCAAACAATTTTATTGGATGAAATCAAAAAATATATATTTTTTATTCATTAAAAATATTAAATAAAGAGATCTCTTAACCTTAAAATATGGTTTTATAGAATTAAAATATAACATTCAGCAATACATAACATTGTGAAGAAAATTGTCTTTATTTTTTATAATTATAATGATTTAAAATTAAATTTATTGTTTATTGGTGTCGATTATAATATTATAATGAAACAAAACACATTATACAACTTAATTAAATAATTATGAAACTTTGATAAGAGATAGAAAGAAGTTTTTTAATTTAAAAAACTGCTTACGATTTTGACCTAAGTTCAAATTCTATATGAGAGCGTTGATAAAATATTTAATACCGTTCTCTATCGTAAACATTCGTAAATTTAGTATTAAAACATTACAAAGTTAATCATTTTTATTAAAACTAAATTATTAATACTATATTTTTATAACAACTCGAGTTTTATAATAATTATTACCATTTTCTTTGATAGCCACGCGGGTTAGGTTAGTCTGGACTTTAGAGCAAGCCGGTCACTATTACCCGAAAAAGCCCAATCATTTGGTTAACTAAAAATCTAAAATGTCATGTTTTCGTGAACCATTTCTTTATTTTTTCTTTAGTTTTAGTCCATGACGTAAAACATACAGCTGATTAGAAATGTTAATTTTAAATATATAATGTGTATACAATTTGAAAACTAATCTTATTGAAATTATAATTTTCAATCAGCAAATAGTAGGCAGGTCAGAAAAATGTTTAAGACCTTGCGATCGATAACATGATAAAGGTTTATTATTCAATTTTCTTCATGAAAACATAATTTTATAGTCATAGACTCATAGTATTAACTAATATAATTATTATTTTATATATGAATATTATATAAAATAATATATTAATTACGCTCAATTAAACATATAATCTGGTAGAATATATAAATTAAAATACACAACATAAAGATTATGAATATTTTATTTAAAAAAAGAAACGATACTGTATTCTAATGAATAAATTACATTGTTACAGGTGTGCATGCATTACCTACTCAATTTTACTCAGAATTTCGAGCGCATTGTTTTCATATTGTGTTTCATAACAACTATGAATTTATTATAATGGTTTAAAATAAACAGAAAGTTCAATATTTTGTTCCTAGAATACTAGGAAAATTTAGTAAAATTTATTTTTATTATTTTGTCTTATTGATGTTTTAAATTTCAACTTTACTAACAATATCGGACATTATTTTGTATAATTTGTTTTTTATCAATGAATATTTTGCGGATAAACTCCAATGAACATAAACTAAAACCAAAAACTAATTTGAAATCAAATTATTTAATAATATTAATTTAATATTTTAATGCTTCTTCATAATAATTTTTAACATTATACAAATACAATTATAATCTATAATATTTATTGAAAATATTACTAATAGTTTCTATTAACAATTAAAACATTTAAAACGTTTATATGATAAAATTATGTTTAGTTATTTATTTAGTATGAATATTTAATTTTCAGTTTTAGTCAATTGCTCCAATTTTAATCACTTGTTATTTCTTATTTACATAGTATTATTATTTTATTTTTAATTTCTATTCTTTATAAAATACATTAACTAATCGCAAAACATTTTTGGGAATATTGTAATAAAATAACCATTGACAATTATCCAATTTTATCTTATGGTACCTTTAATAAACGATTTTATGTTATTCAATATTAAAAATATACAAATTATACACTAAAATTATTTAACACGTGTCATCATGGTGTACAAAAAATTGTAAAGTGACCAAGATTAAGACAAATGTGAACTAGAAGGAACTCTTATGAAAATTAATATTATTCATTATTATTATATTTAATAATAATAATATTAGTCCAGTCAAATGGACAAATAAACAGACAAAATGAATATGTTACTTGTTTATTAAGGTTAGATATTCACGAGTTGTTTTGGCGGTTTCAAAGAGGAAAGTCCTTTAAAGATATTGAGAACGATGAGTTTCTTGGATAATGTGACACACATAAGTTGGTGTCCAAATTATAAACCAACGGATTTACTGAAATGGGTTTACAATATTATACTATAAACTATTCGTTTATGATATCCTCTACTATGTCTAATATCAGTCATTTACATTACAGTGTAAATTTACGCTTTGAATACATCTCAATTTATTGTGCAGGAAACATCTTATCTGAAACCGTTAAATGGAGAGCGTTTAATAATGGGAGTTTTTTTTACGACAAACCGCATAACCACTTAGATTGCTGTGAATTTCGATTAGGTACTATAATTATAATAATATGACTAGTAAATTTATATGAAGTGTATTTTCATTACGTTAACGATATAAAATATTAAATAATAGAAAATACAAAATTGACGATGAAATTTTACTATTCTGCAGAGATTATGTTTGTATATACATTGTTTTTCATACCTAAAATTGGGAATTTTCACCTTGAATCACGCTTCGAAGCTATTAATTACAATTTATAAATTGAAGGTAGTTTTATTTGCTGTTTGGGCTAATTATTATATAATATTTAGTACAAAACATTTTTTATCAACACTTTGTTATTCAGTATTTGTTCTTATCAATTTTATTAATTTAAAAAAAATTAAACATTAAACATTAAAAAATGAATTCACCGTATCACCGCCGCATTCGTTCCGTTCACTGGGTCACCATGTCGAACCGTCTTCGCTTGTTTATCAACACGTGGCTTTTATTACATAATTTTTTTTTTTATTTTACAATATTATTTGATATCGATATTATATTAATATTATCACAAAATATATAAAGAACACTTCGAAGTTGTATTTTTTCATAATCGATATTTTTTTAAGACGCAATACCAAACATTAAAAAAATAAATAAAACAAATTGTAATAATTATTACTCAATCGACCTTTGTAGGAATTTTATCGCTCGTATTACAAGCGCGCGAATCAAGACCATTTTTTTCTCTATAATAATATTATTTACTCTGATAGATTTTCATCGATTATAATAATTAAACGAAATTGATTTAAGTATTCAACACGTGGACAGTCAGTGATTAATAATGGTCAATATTGATTATAATATGTTGCTTAGTTTAGTTTGATGAGCATAAGGTATGTTAAAAAATTGTTGTTTACTATAAATTATTATTATACCGAACACTACTCGTAAGTATATAATATATTATTATTTATGCGTAGAGTGTGCGAGCGACTACTTATATACGCACAAGATTGTATAATATGATTAACTTGGTTAAGAATACGATTATGGAACAGATTTTTTATTTCGCTTTTTTTCCGGAAGCAATGTCAAATATTGTAATATTAATTTTGCTAATAATACCATATGAAATATTTAGACACTATTAAAATAAACGTTGAAATTATCATTCACTATGAAATATCTTTAATTTAAATGTAAACCCTGAATGTAGAAAATCAATTTTTTTAAATGTTTTCGTTAACAAAACTAGATTTATATAGAATAATAGATCTCTAACATTTTAGAAGTGATTCCGACAAAGTGCTTTATCAAAAATTTCTTAACGTAGGTATATACTTTCATTTAACTTGGTAAATTTCTCATTTTGATATCAATTGTAATTAATGCAAGTATGATTCATAAACTCTTTGTAAACGGTTGAGCAACGGTATACTGAAAAATGGTGATTGAATGAGGAATCTGCGTAATAAATCTCGTTAATGCTCGTTACATGTTTCATAGAAATCTTTTAGTTTATTCACATATTATTTTATTTACCAACGATAAAACACAATAGTTCAATGACATAAAATATATAAAAAATCATAAACTACCATTTTACGAGGATGTTCAAGGAAAAATGAACAATGATTAAGTGCTATATTTGTATTACATAACGTCCTACACATATTTTGCTTTAAAATAATGTATTAATTAAGCTTTTCGAGAAAAGACCACCTCATATAATTTTAATTTTTCCCATAATAAGTATAGTTCTAAGGTTCTAATATCATTCTGAACGTGGGATTGAGCAAAAAATTATAGCTTATTAGTCAATTGCTGTGTAGCACTCACTTAATAACCAATGTTACTAATTGTCTAATTGTCATTAGACTTAATATTAGACCTAAACTTTAGAGGTATCTAATTTAAGGCAGCTGTTCAATTTTCTTTGAGATGTGCCGAGCTTTACCAATTTACAAATTTGCGACGTATTTATAAACATTAAATAATTATAACGCAAGTAATCAAAATTTAATATACAATCATTAGAATCATATAGTAATTTCTAGTCACCATAATTTCATCTGTATATTATTTATGTATTTACCTGGAGCGAATAAATGGAAATATTTAAAATGAGACGGCCATAAAAGGCTTAAAAAAAAATTACCTGTAAGGATATAGGTAATAAAATGCAATATGTTCAAATTGAAATAATAACTAAATAGATATACTCGTCTAATTTGAATATAATAATTTCTGGATTCTATATTATTATGAAATTTAGTGAATGTACAAAATTATTGTGGACTATGTAATTGAATATTATATCGTATGTAATATAAGTATTATAATATAATTTATAATTAATGATCTTTAGGAATAATAATTAAAAAAAAACAAGAAAATAACATTTTAGTATTAAATTAGATCAACAATGGTAATCACAATAGCAAAAGTTGTGTATTTCCGTTAATCTTTTTTCCTTTATAAAAATAATGAATTAAAACAACAGTTTAAATAAATTACCTACATCATAATTTTACATAATTTATTATAAATATTATGTACATTATTTTATTATAAATTTGTAAATAATAATAAATCAATTATTGCTTAATAAATGGTAATACGCAGTTGTTTTATAACATCGTACAAAAAACACAACATTTTTTATTTATAAAATAATTCATGAAAAGTTTTCATTATGTTTACGTTGATTTTCATATTATATTATAATATTTTGGTAGTAATAACAAATTATACTGTTTATAAATAATATATATATCATATATTTTTAAAGACATTGGTGCAACTTTTTTAGACAGTAATTAAAGATAATGCATTTTAATAATTATAGGAACCCTAATTTGCATTAAATTATTCATACTGTAGAAAATTAATAAATCAAACTAACCGGAAGAATAGTGATTTTAAATTTCTTCGGAAAATGAATCAATAATAACTAACAAACAATAAAATATATTATACTTAGTTACTACTAATAAGTTATTAACTTAGTTGCTCAGAAATTTTTATTATAAATTATAGATATATTAAATATAAAAAAAAGTATGGTTGATAATAATAATAATAATAATAATAATAACACTTTAATAATATACCTACTTATAATTTATATGGTATTATCTTAGATATAGTTATCAATATATTTTTATTACATCAATTACAAGCAGTTAGGTTAGAAATATTATATTTTAATGTTCAATTTAAGTACCCAGATTTATCGCTATTTCGTGTTATGTTATCAATACTTACATATTCTAAAAATTTAAATATTTAAATGATTTGTTGTTTTTTACACTGTTCCAGAATAAATCAATACCTCTAATGTCATCCTAAAATGTAAAGTTCGTCATAAATATTTATGATGAAAACAACAAAAATATAAAATAAGAGAAACTTCAAATTAATATTGGACGTAAAATATACGAAGCTTAAAACATGGTAAAAAACGCATACAATATACATATACATTAATAATAATTTATGGACAAGTCCGGAAGGACGATGTACCTTTACTACGTAGTAAAACGCATAATAATATAGTGTAATTTCTTTGGCATTAATTATAATACTCCTTGCAAATAAAATAATTGTCACTATTGTTCGGTTTAAGTCCGCGTAGGTTTTTGATGGCATTTGACGACAACCAGACAAAAATAATAATAAACGCCTATGTAAATAATAATAATATGACCACGAGTCCTTGATTGTGACCTTAAAATAGCACATCATATTATAATGTGCGTGCTCTCACTATATACACTGTATACTCTTACTGTGTACGTAATAGTAATATGTAACCCAGATCGTTTTAAAATAAAATAATTCATATCGCAAATTTGTAAAAGAGAAAAAAATAATCACTTAAATAAATTAATTCGATAAACCAGTAAAAATAAATTATTATTGATTGATTATGGACATTGTACACGCCACTTCATTGTTTCAAGTATAGTATAATACCAAATTGCCGTTGAGCTTAAATTATTTATGGGCATAACCCGTGGCGGTACAAACTTTTTTATTCTAAAAAAATTACAACAAACACGTTTCGGCATAATATAATGCGATGTAAATATTATAATTTCGGCACGAGTACAGCGTTTTCGCGGACACCTTCGTGTTAGTGGGACGTCGATATTAATCACTATAAAATAATAATTATTATAACATCATTATAAAATATTATACCCGAGCAAGTAGAATATTATCAAAATATATCGATATAATATGTCTTGCGGCCTCTAACTTCGTGGAAAGTTTTACCAACTATTTAGTTATACGATGTTACTACAACTGCCATAAGAGCCCGATTATATTATAGTTATATTTACACACATTATACGAGGGAGTCGACGTCCTCGGCCTGAGGCCAACGCTCTTTGCCGTGTGTACTATATAGCGTGTTGTTGTGTATATTTTATCATTTTATTTGTATCATTTTATTCTCGTTTATTCCCGCGTGTTCAGTGAAATATCCGCGAATAAAGTAAGTACGAAAAAAATAATAATAATAAAATTCATACATTTACATGCACACGACGTGTTTGTAATTGATACTATTATCGTTATTATTATTTTACGCATGCTTTGCTATCGCATTTGTGTTAATATTATTATGTGCGACCTACCGCAACAATAAATAATTATTATTATTTACCCGCGACCTACATTAATATCGCCTGCGTTTTAACGGAAAACTAATGAAGCAAACACAAAAATGTCATGTCAATGAACCTCGTTTTCATATTTCTCGAACGTAGCCAAAACTAATTTATCTCGTTGACCCATCAACTGAATATAAAAAAAAAAAAAAAATAAAAATAAAAATGTCCCTTTTTTATATACGTTACCGTATAATATTATTGAACGCGTGCATATTATTAATTTCGAATGATTTTGATAAATTACTCCGTTCGTCTCATAACATATTATTATTATTATTATTACCATCATTTTTATTTTTCTGATAGAATTTTAAAAATAAATTATGACGTATCACCGTACGTTATTATAATATAATGGAGCTAGAGGGTTGAGGCGATTCAAATTAAATAACCATTTGTTTGCAATTTGTAAAATATGAATAAAAACGATTCCTTAGGGTAGATTTTCTTATTTGAACTATAAATAATGTTATTATTATGTCGGTATTATACGAATATAAATATTTCCTAAGCGACTACACAAAACATGAAAATATTCAACTAAGCGATTTTAATACGACTAGATGTAATGTTTTAATAATTGCTTAGTTATTATTTTTCATAAATTGTGCTATTTAATATTTATATTATGTATATACGTCTTTAAATCATTTTGAGTTTTAACATAAATATTTAATAGGTACAAAAAAAAATACCCATATCGACCACATCTCGTACTTAAATACCGAATATTCAAATACATAATTTTTTTTAGGTAGATACCTACAACTTACGTCTCATATATTCTTATAATAGGATAAATAATTATTATAATAATTGTATTGTTTGACGTCCGTTTGATTAATTAATGAATAGATATTAATAAGGTAAATACCTTATTACACAACGTACACTTTCATAGTTTAATTAAAAATTAAATCATTAAATATCAATACCGCTTATAGAATTTAGTCTTTTCATTTTAATCAGGCTATACAATAATGCTATGCGATAATATTCAATAGACTATTTATTAATTGTTATTTACATTAATAGGTGAATTTTTAATTTAAACTAATTAATAATAATTAGGAAGTAATAATACTGTTATTTCATAACAGGTTTTTAATTAAATATTAACCTCTACCTAGGTACATGAGTTATAGAAATATATATTAATAAAATGATATTTTGTATAGTTACTTGTTCAATATCGAAAATAATGTAACAATATACTTAGTCATTTATAAAAATTATATTAATAATTATAATATATTATAATGTATAAAATTCATTACATGTGTTTATGAATAATTTATATAATTATACTTGCGCATAGCTGATGTAATTCATTTTGAAAAATATTATATTTTATTATACACGTTTAGAAAATAATAACCACATTATATTTTTATAGAAAAATAAAATTATCCATATATTAATAATTTATAAACTTAGTTATGAGATAATATATAGTTACCTAAGTGGCTGAGTGTAGAAAAAATAATTTGGAATTTGGGGTTGTAAGAAAATGACGTTTAATTTTGCATATAGATAATTGCGTTGTTAGAAGGTTAATATTTCCTACAAGTTTACTATAACGTAAACAATTATTATGTACACTACACCTACCAAATAAATCATAATTTTAAATAATTTATTTTTTATGATATAATCATATTAGGTGACCAACAGATGGTGTATATACGTTTTATAATAAGCACCATCCATTGATGATTTTCAAGGCCAGTACTTTCGAAATATATACATATTATTTATATATATTTTTAAATGCATAACTTCAAGCAAAACGTAATAACACGCTTAATTTGATATATGAACTGCCATTAGTGTCACACATAATACTTATGGAGAAAAAAATATTGAATTACGTTACATTTTTGAAAAATAATTACGAAGTTTATGATGCGTTTTAATAAATAATATGCAGTAATAGTATAAGATTATGTATAAAATATTTTTATGAAATTAATGTTGAAACGAACATTAAGTATAATATCATTAATGATAATATAATAAATCCATTGCTTATTAATCTAATCTGATTATATTATACCTATTTATCGAATCATACTTCTAATATTCTGTTAAAAATTCCATTTTTTAGATACATATAGAACACTAGTACAATAATTTAATTATTTATTATTATAAACGCCATTTTTAGATCTTAATTTCGGTAATAAAAACAACCTGAATGTTTGATTATCGTTGTACAATAATAATTATAATATTATTAAAAATAGCGCGTTAAAAGCCATTAAACGAGGAGTGCAAAAATTAACTCGTCTTGGCATAAAAATTTGACGACAATTTATATACGACAAAACTACACTGTAACTGTAACTACGAGTGTAACATATTATTGTGCTAACATGCGATTTATATTTAGGTCTGAGAATAAGCATTACAGCGTACAGTTATTATAGTGTATTATCATAATCATGTTATTATTATTATTATTATTATTATTATTATTATTATTATTATTATCGTACATTAATATATGATAACTAGCTGCAAGACATGTTATTTGCATTTTTATCAGAGATATTTTAAATACTGGTTGTTATTTATTTTATTATTTTTTATATACAACTGTGTCTAGATATCCGATAATATTGTCGAACGAATATTTATAAATATCATAAATAGGTGTACGTTTCGTTTTTATATATTTTTTATTTCGTACAGGGTTTTTGTTAACAATGTACTTTCAATCGACCGTTTAGGAGACGAGAAAATATATCTAAAGTATTAGTATTACTATTGGCTAGCTCCGACATTATTATCCTTATAAATTATATGGACGTCGTTTTTGAGAACGTTCGTATAATATAAACAACCACTCAGCGTTATTGGGTTCCACACATGTAAAAGCTATATAAAAAAAATGTGATAACTGATATGACTACATATAAGATATAACGCAGTAATTTTTTTTAGCATCATCAAGATGTTACATTAGTACATTTATTAGTCATCCTGGGTCAGGTATATTAAGGTCAAAACGTGTTTTAATTTTTTTTTTTTTATTTAGAACACTAGCCAACTTTAGTTCCTGGAGAGATGAATCTGTAGCAACATAAGTATACTCGTATATATTATTTCGTAATCAAATACTAAGTAGCTTTTTTGGAGAATATAAAAAATTCACCCAATAACATGGTTTGAATTTTTAAACCCATTTAATAATTCAAATTTCATCAAAAAGTTTATTTTTTATTCACTACGATTAAAAAACAAAAACAATGTATTTTTATATATTAATCCATTTTTATAATAATTTATTTTACAAGTTTAGTAAAAATTACAATTTAGTTATTATCGTGTAATATTTCAGTTAAATAATAATATATTGTCAATAAACATTTGCACATTTAAATAAATAAATGCGGATTATTTTTTTTGATTAATTGAGTTATAGCAGAACTTTAACAATTTCGTAGTGTATAAAAAAATTAATTGCGAGGTTTTAAATTTGTTTGCCTCGCAGTTATCAAACATAGGTACTTATAATTATTAGTACGCATAATAATCTACGCATTTAGAAAAACTAAAAACACATTTTTTACGAAGTTATATGACCTATTTTTTTTACCACAAATAATTATATCAATGTAAATAGTAAATGTATGCCAAAAGAATCCAGATGCCTGACAGCTAATGAGTATATCCCAAAATTATTTTGGCAAACATTCTTTCTTGTATTCGGCTGTAAACAATTGGTCAAGCAACAGTTCAAAATTCCAACACCCATACATTTTTCGCCATCACTACGAAACTTAAATAGTATTTTAATGTTTTATACTATTCAAAACTTAATAATTCCCGTATAAATTAGTTATCGAATACTAAATTTAACATGTGTTATAATTATTATTTAAAAATGAAATATCGATTTGATGTTACTTAATACTTAAGTAGTTGTTGTTAATAATGTTTATATAATGGTTTAAAATATTTTAATTAATATACTCTACAGATATTATTGTATACATTTATTGATTTCATCTACTATAAAATTATATTTTACCAAAAACTAACATGAATTAGGTGCTTAAAACAAATATAATATTATAACAAAATGTAAAATTTTAAATAGATATCATATCTCATTAAATGTTCGATGGCAAAAACAATAGATAGATATCGAAAACACTACATATATACGCAGTATATATACACTAAATATATATATATATATTTCAAATTCATTTATTCACGAAGGGTAAATCGCATTTGAAGGACTAGAGAATCCTAAGCAATAACAATATGAATAATGTGATTGTTTTATTTTAAAAAAAATAATCGAATTTTAAATCGACTATTGAACTCCCGTCGTTTACATGCTGCGTTTACAATAGTCGCCATATTTTCAATGCATAATAAATGTAAATATACAACTATACAGGTTTTTTTTTTTTATATAAAATGTAATACTACGTATGTAATTTTATTTGCTGAGTTCTCGGAAAATACGTCGAACAAAGTTAAGTTAGAAGTTGTTCATTTTACATATTATATTGAAGAATGGATATAGATTATTATATACATTTTTAACGTTTAAAATTTTAATCTGTTGCTATAAAGTATAATATGTGCATTTTCCCCCGACTAGGATCATTCTAAATATTAAAAAAACATTTTATGACATCAAATTAAAACAAAATCAACGTTAATTTTCTTTATATAATAAAGTAACTCAGAAAATAATATAGATAACATACAAAGTTATTGCTTTATCTTGTTACATATTATTTTTTTAATTCGCTCGAGAGTCGAGGTTATATGGTTTGAGTCTCATTTTCGTTAAATTTGTTAAGTTTAAAACTTACATTGCGTAACACTATATTATACCTTATGAACAGTGCGATATTAGATATAATAATAGTTATAATTATTATTAATCACATCTACAGCAGTTACTTTGTTATATAATTTTAACATGAAACGACTATGTGTATATATATATACATGATCTATATATATATATGAGAAGATAATATAATCATTGTACTTTCACCCTTCCATCGTATTATTATTCCGTATTATATAAGCTGCGATTGGACAGATTGGTTCGGAGATACTTTACTATTGTAAGTAGTTATATTATGGTCAAATAGACATGTATAATATCTACTTCAAACAGTGACCGAAAATTTTGGTTTGCAAAGATACAAAGTATATTATTATAAACTTAAACAATAATATAGTGTATAGCAGTAACTGGTAACTGGTATAGTTGTAATTAGTAACTGTATACCGCGGCCTACTTGAAAAGGGTACCATCAATTATTAATTATTCAGGTCTGTGTTATATTATTTGCAATCTTGCAAAAGCTGATTTTCGCGGAAATAGTATTAAAGTTACAATAATACAAAATAATAATATATTTGTCGACATTTTGGAGATTAAACTTGTACCTATATTTTTTTATACCTATCTAGTATCTTTACTTCTGTTATATTCGTCGTGTCTCGTGCGTACGTACCATAAGTTATATCTTTTGAGAAATTATTGTTAAAATATTAAATATATGTTAAAATATTATATTCTAATTTTAGCGCCAGATTGGAGTAAATTCGGGCTATGAAATATGACCGGCCCACGACCCAAATATTAATTACCATACTAAAAATAAAATCCTGAAACTCTTTAGATGTAAAAATATAAAAATAATATATATTGTATTTTGTTTTGTTTTAATTAAAATTTAGTGAATACTGAATATAATCGGTTTTTTTTTTTACATTTTTAATACATAATTGTACACACATAAATGAATAAAATAGTAATAATAAAAAAAAAAAAATTAAATTAGTAATTTCTTTAATAAGTTATTTTTATTGGCCAATAATTGTACGTCTTCATTTTTAATTTTAAACAATACATCTTTTTCTATATTCACAAGTAAAAATCAATTACACTCGTTGACTATTAATCTATTATAGATTTATAGGCAAACCAAAATTACTAAATTACCAAATTATTTATTTATTTTTTTAATTAGTAATTTTTATATTACATATTTATATTATTTTAAATTAGCTAGTGGTCCAATTATTATGATATTTTTAAAATACATTTATAATGAAACTTGAAAATCATTCGGCCCAATTCGGGTCTGCCTGATTTTTTTTTTTACATTTAATTGATTTATGTAGCGTTTAAAACCACGATGTACTTAATAATATTTATTGTATAGGAAAGATATACATAAACTTCATAATACCGGAACAAAAGAATTCTGCAGATGAATTCTCTTCATGGTGTTGTATATCCGAATTATATCAGGTGATTTATCTTAGTTAATTTTATCGTTTACGCGTTTTCCATACATAACGAATAGTAATCGAAATGTATTAACCGTGTAATATTGTTGTATTGTTGCAGTTTACTCTGAACACATTTATCTTGGACAATAATTTACTCTCATAAAGCCATAACGAAATAGACTTGCATAAGAAACAGCAATATGATATGAACATGAAATATTCTAATTTGTAATCTGATAAACAACAAAGTTATAAACTTTATCTGTGTCAACTAACGCGCTTTTTATATAATATTCACTGTGTTGTAATTTATTTTATTTATTTACGAATAAAACGACCCTAGAGAATAACAAATGAGTTTCGTGTAAAACCGTTATAATATACCTATACATACAATACAATATCGGTGTTGATAATATAAAGTATACGTGTGATATTAACTTAAATAATGATTCATAATAATTAAAATTTTATGGATGAGAAAATATAATTTATAGGATTTTTTTATGATCGTGTCTTACAAATTCTTGTTTACGTTTTTTTCTTTTTATATATTCGAAATTGTCCATTATTCTTATATTATAATTATAGGTATAACATATAATATTATGTGTAGGCGACTGCTATAATACATTGAACTACTTATTGAAGTAAACGAGTCGTAATAACATAATTCCGCAGATATTAAATATTAATAGTTAATACAATACATAAACTCAAGCTTGTCGACTTTTCACACCCATAATAACTTTTATGTAAAATTGCTCATGTGTTAAAATCGGTAAAATATTCTGGTGTATAAAGATTTTCGTTAAGAACTGTACTTCTTTTAAAAAAAATATATATATAAAAATGTCAACATTTTAAAAAATCCTCATGCGAAAGTCCCTTTTGAATCTTGTGAAGTTTTTTATTAAATGTTTTTTATTACAACACGTACCTATGTGTTATAATTATAATATTATGACGTTATGAAGATATTTTATTATCTCGTGTCTAAATTTATAATAATACTACGGTTGTAGTAATACTTAGACGACTCGAACAATTTTTTACGGATGTTTATTAAGCCGTTTGCCCTTTTACGCAACATAATGGTATACAGAGTGATTAGATAAATAACAAAAAATTACAAAAACGATGATGATATTGTAAGTTTTCAATAATAATATATTGTAACGTATACGTTGATTCTGTATGAGGATATTATTCCGATTGCTCTGTATACAAAGGTATAATTTTATAACAATGTTTTTTTATTTGAACAACGGTAATATTTATTTTATTATGATGGACCTATAGGCTATAATAATACCTATATAATAATAGTAATGATAATGTATTATACCGAAACGACGGTGGCGAGATGGGCGTGCGCACGCGACGTGTTTACGCCGGAAAATCGCGCGAGACGCCGATGCCAGTCCGAAAGAGTAAAAAACTAAAAATATTAAGTAGTAAAATAGAAACTTGTGCGTATTAAATCGTAAAACGACGGTGTGAAAAGTGAGTGGCTGCCGCGGTTATATTCTTCTTTTTTTTCGCGCGCGGTTTTTTATTTTTTTTATTTATTTTTTATTATTATTTATTTATTTTTTATTATTATTTATTTATTATTATAATTTTTTTTTTTTTTTTTACACTCGACGACGACGGCGACGCTGACCTAGCACAATGTTAAAAATGTTGGCGTCCGACCGCTACCGCGCCACACTCTACTTTCTGCCGTTCGTATTATAATAACCTCATTACATATTATAATAATATGTACAACACGCACACGTTTTCGTATATAATATTATGTTATATTAATATGCGAAGATATTGTAATGTGCGAGCTCGCGGTTTTATGTGTGTATACATATATACATATATATTGATAATAATTAACGAACTACAACGTATACGCGGATTTCGAAAAGGACATTAGGTTAAGGCGTTAGATAAGTTATGGTACGTATTAAACGCACGTACGAACACAGAAACGCGGTTAATTGCAAAACCACTCACCTAACCTAAACCCAGGTAGGTGTGAGTAGGGAATCTTAAGTCTGTCGTAAGTTCCAAATGTTCCAAAGGAAAACGGCAAAAATAAAACTATGTGTTATTTCGAATAAATAGCGATTGTTTAAATTGTGTTATTAATATTAAGTAATTATTTATTTTTGCGTATTTACTAAAACGTGACGAGGAAAGAGGATAAAATCTCTTAGATTTAATACTATAACGACGTAGCTACAATATTGTATATTATATTATTTGCCACTGCGAACGGTGAGCGCGACCTAGGTACGAACCATGATAATTATAATAATATTATTCCGTGAATACAGTGTATCTATACTTACTACAATATTGAAATACGAGAAAATAATATAATAATTAGTATTTTATTACTTTGAACTTCTGCAACGTGTTCAGATCATCCGGCCGTTTACTGTTTAAAACGAGTCATTATTACAAATAATATATTATGTAATAATATAGTTTATCGACCTGGCAGTTCAGTGTTCTTTATAAAATAATAATATTATATTACATAGTTAAGAAACATATTATTATTTTTAAATTTATTATCCGTATAAAATATAAAAGTAAAACTAAACAAAACAAAACCATTCAAAGTAATGCGTATTTATAAATATAATATTTGTATTATTTATACTCACAAAAAAGACAAAAATATTCGTTTATATTAACATGTTCATAATCTTATCGTTAATAATAATTACAACCTAAACGAGTATTTCATATAATTTATAAATAGTATTGTTGTTACGTGGTACATAAAATATTATAATAATATGCATTATATATTATTATAATCTGATAAAAATCTTTAAAAGTTATTATCAATTTCTTAACCAATGCCTAATAATAATAATAATAATAATAGATATAAATATATAATATTAAACGCATACAAAATATTATAATTTTAAGCAGATTTAAGTATGTAACGAAAATAAACGATGTGTTTTAAATTATTTATAATTATTTGTTTGAACAAAGTATTTGTTAATAAAATAATGCAATTTAATTTTTACGTGTTTAGTTATTTGAAAATGATTTAAATATAGTAGCCTTAGGGTTTGTTTCAAATGACAAGAAATAAACATAATATTAAAATAATGTACTTTGGTAATTCAATAAAATCACGAGTTAAAATAAGTTATAGTAAATATAAGGGTATTTATGTCATATACTTTAGAGTAATAGGTATAAAATAAAAATAATATAAATCGTAATTAGAATAAAATAAAAAATATCGAACAAAGTGAACGGTTTTTGTATTTTGATTTTTTGTATTAATTGTTTGTTTACATTATTAATTTAATTTGTGATAACATATTCAAGTCGATAAACTTTCATCAATACCTACTCTAGTAAAACATGTATAGAAAGCCACAGGGATTTGTTGGTTTGATCATTCAGGTCTCGTCCACGTGCAATCTGTTCACTTGTCTCGAGGGACGTACCTATATATCAGCTTAACTAATGGAAAACTTTTCACCTTCATCTATATCTCATCGAGTTGATAACAACAAATTTCTGTTGAATGTATTTGTTGGTATACCTAGTAGACGTACCACATACATAATATAATAATGTTGGCTATGTGGAAATATTATTAAATTAATAAATTATGTATCCTAAATATACTTAAACGCGTTAAGCTAAAGTAGGAGTATAAGATATGCATACTATTTTATGGCTAAGTTTTGAACGATTGAAAATAATAAATACTGCATATTTGTGTTCAAATACTATTGTTGATTTATTAAATGTAATACAAATCTAAGTACTTAAAATGTTAAAATGTATTAATATCATAAATAAAATAAAATAATAATATTTAATAATAGTACTGTATTTAATTCATAATTTTTGACATCATAACAAATTTAATAATATACTTATTTAATTAATAATAACAATAATTTTATATCGTATAATTTTGCGCATGCGTAAAACACCTTAATATTTTAATGGAAATTACTGTTTTTGACACTCGGCAATTTTTAACTTATTAATTTGATTTCACCATTACAAATTATGAAAATAATCAAAGAATAAGAGATGGTCAAAATAGTGGGTTTCCATTTACAGAAATGGAAGTTGTATTGCGTATGCGTGATCAAAAGTGTAACAAATAGTAAATTACGTCCAAAATGTATAATTTGTTACCCCAAACTTATTACAACAAACAGTTTTAGTCTACGAGATTATTCGGTTGAAGAAGTTGAATTATTTACTGGTTCCTACAAAGCGGGACAAACTGTATAATATACTGCATATATTGATTCAATATATTATGTTAAGTATTTTTATTCTATGATCTATTTATTAATTTCAAGTTTATTATTTTTAATATATAATAAAATATACTGAAAACATTGACATTATAAGCAGCTAAATTAATAATAATAAAAGAACCATAATCATATAATTATAATATTGTGTAATAATTAAATTTTACCTTTTGAATATACTTTATAGTATTAAAATACTCATATTATTATTTTAGATGTTAAGTATTGAACATTTGTGCACATCGTTCTATTACACAATTTTAATATTTTGTGATAATATCCTGATGGTTAGTATAATATTGTAATATTTTGCATTTAATTAAAAGTGTACAAATAATATATAACTCTCTAATATAATATTATAGTTCTAGAAGGTATACTATATTTAGTAAACCTATGTGCAATCTATAATACCCGTATAGTAGCTGTTGGGACATGAAAGGATCAGTTTTGTGTATTTCGGTGAGGCTCTAGCAAACAATAAGCTGATCGTGTCTTGTAGACATATTTTATACGCATATTAACGTATATACTCACTCATATTTTATTGTTTGTAATAATGTAAACACAACTCGCGTTCGTTTATGTTTTGTCACGTATCCAAAAGCGTAAAAGACTAAACAAAGGCCTCACGGTTTAATTATCCCCCCAACGACATTCCAGAAACTGTCATGCTGTCGTCGTACACCTAAAACTACACCGCTTTCCAATTCAATAGAAAGTGTACAAAAAGAAAAGACAAATTATATAAATATTTTAAATTTTTTATCAAATAAATTATTTTGATAATAGTAATTTTATTATAATTTATTTAGGTCTGTAAATTAATAAGAATTAGAAGGATAGGTATATAAATTATATAAGTATAGGTATATTCAATTATACTATTGATATTATGGTAGGCTGTTTGGGTGTTTTGCACGAGTTTTAATGTAAAACATTATATTAGAATCGTAAAGTTTTGAATAAGCAATATTTTGATCAGCAGACGTGTGAACTCTGTAATGATTTATAGGAAATTAATTAGAAACTTGTGGATAAAATTCGTAAAAATATTCAGAGAAAAATGTTTAAAAAAATATACATATATATTATAATAGTAAACTCCATATTCAATTTGTATATTTGAATGTTTTTAAGCAGCAACAGAGATTACATTATTACAATTAGGTACTAATTTTGTATGGATAGAATAAACGATTTAAATTGTCTACTTGACGAAATAATATTATTTTACACCCTTTTTCCCTTTAATTTCCAATAAACATTAGATATTCCAAACAAATTTAAAAATATTGTCATTAGCTAAAAACAATTGGAAAACTGTTATAATATATTACCTACAATATATATGAACATTTTTAATTATTTTATCTGAAACTTATAATTTTAATTGACTTGTTGAGATATTATAGATAATCAAAAATCAAAAGTAATACTAATTACTATTAAATCGAATTATTATTTACAGTAATACCAATACGTTAAATTGTTATCTGCTATTATATTATAATATTTTTAAAGTTGTATAACTAGGTATTATATAATTATAGGTGGATGTGTATCATTATGTTTTAATATATTCAATAAGAAAAATTAATATAGTTGGCATTATTTTTATAAACAATAATTTATTTATTATTTTTTTCCTATACTAAAATTGATAATTACAAACTATACTTTTTATTGTCTATTAATCAATAGTTTAATGCATTAAAATATATTTAAAAGTTGTCAAGTTAGACAAATTTTATTTTGTGAATGTATAGGTTAGGAATATGGGGACTTGTAAATAAAGTAAATATGTATATTATTATTTTGTTGGATACAATAATTGTTTAAGAAAATGTAAGAATGATTTAAATTTAATTATCACAGAATAAAATAAATTAAAAAAATATAAATTGAATTAAAAATTTTATTCTCGAAATTATTCAAAATAATGAAAGATAATGATAATAAATGTCTTCAAAGCAATAAATTAAAGAAGAAATTTATAACAAGGGGAGATATTAGTATAGTATTAAATTATATTATTGTAATATAATTTGTAGATATATGTTTTATTTTAATTAAAAATATTTTATGAAATAAATAAATTAGATAATTAAAAGGAAATTAATTTAAAAAATAATAATTATTACATATTACTAGGGATGAACTGAACATTCCTATGAACATTCCTACGGATCAGTTCCCCATAGTCAGTGTGAAGTTTGATTTTAACATAATTTGATTCTACATTACGCTACAACGTGTAAATAATATATTTTTTATTGGATTTTTGGAATAAAACAATGATAATAAATAATAACAATGAATTATTTTGATCTGCAGTGATTTTAAGTTGAACGCCATATTATATTATATATTTTTAATAATTACATACCGACATGTGAGAAACATAATAGTATAATTTATTATGTTCGAAAATCGAGATAAACTTTCCATGGACTCATTCGACTGAGATTTAGCGGCTGTAGACTAAGTCGTCGTTTCCCACTGAGTTCGATCTACACTGCTTTTATTATTATTATTATATATATTTTTTTCGGTCCCTATAGTTCAATAATTTATGGTACCCCTTGTCTTGTATCCAACGTCGTTTAGTCCGTCGTCAGATCCACGGAGTTTTATTCTATTTCTCCATCCTCTTTATTTTTCTTTTGACTTCCTGTTCATTCCGTATATATCGTGTTTCGCCAATACGCATTATACACCGCACGATTATAGCGTTTTATTTATGGCTATCCATAGTTCGCGGATACAATATTATACTATAATAAGACGACCCGCGCGTTACAGCACAGGAAAATCAAACAATAAATTCATACAAACGCGTAGCGTAGGAAATGATCGCGATATTAAGAACATAGAATCTAGTTTCATTTTAGTGAGTATAATAATTTCTTAATAGCTAAAATCCTAAATAAAGTAGAAGGAAAAAAATTAAAAATTAAGCTCGATAGGGTGAAAAAAATAATATTATATAAAAGTTTAGTTAAAATGCCGTAAATTGTTAAATACAAAAATATAATGATAAGTTAGTAAACCTTGCTACTAGTAAACTGCGCTGCAAATATTTTTGAAGTTACGATATTCTAGCTTATTACAAAACTCATGATAAAAATAAACAGTCAAATCGCTAAAATTGCATATTCGATATCACAGCGCATATTCTCCAGACAAGGATAATAAAGAAATGATAACTTTTTAATCAATGTCCTTATTAATGAATTACTTTTTATTAACATGCCTGAAATTATCAGTCGACAATAATAAGTATAATAATTTGTGAATTTTCTACTCAGTACTTAACTCAGATCACAATAGTAAAACGATTCAACATTAAGACTATATTATTGAACGATTCATGTACCTAACTGCTTAAAGTTAACAGAAGTTAATAATTATTTTTAATCATCATTATATTTTTTCAAAATGATTTTATTTGCTAATAGTTTTGAATGGTTACGCATTTCTTGTACCTAAAGAAAAAATAAATTAAAAATTATTTCCATTCGCAATATAAATATGGCACGAAGGCATATAAAGAATATTTGGTTATCACATTTTATGCATTTTTTTTTAATATAGATGCAAATAATACAAATACTTATAACGAGTAAAATATACACGAATATATATATATATATATATATTTCGATTTTCTGTTTCATCTTTATTCGGAATATGATGGTGAATCAAAAAATAAATGTACTACATATTTTTCATGAGTAAATATTTGTTGATATTTTGTGGAATGATCTTCATAAATGTATAATATTAATACCTATAATATAATAAATGTTATATTTGAGACTAATTGGTTTAATTAATGTCGGTTGTCAATTGACGATCATGGTTACTGCTCTGTCGTACCTTTCAAGATTGAAACTAACTTTAATTTGCTGAAGGGAAATGTGTGTAAAATTTACAGCCGAATAGATATTATTGATCCGTCTACCAGAGGCGTCCTTTGATAATCAAAGCGTTTTTTATTCAGTATTTAATATTTTACTATCAACTCACCTACTTATACTAAAAAAAATAAAAATTTACGAAACTGATTAAATTTTATCTAGTCAAATTATTTTTACTACATTAGTAATTATCAATTGACTGATACTTATGGTTGTTTGAAAGGAGACGAGTTTATTAAAATGTAGAGTATAACGTTATTAATATATTTAATTGATATAAATACGTACAATTTTAGATGTATTTATACTTACAGATATAGTGTTAAATCGGTGGGTTTAAATAAAATTGAATAGTTCAATTGTTTTTTATTTACGTAGTTTCATTTTTCGACGTGCGTACAGTGAGTAAAACAAAGCAATATTAATTTTCTAGTATAAGATACTGATCAATTATAATAGTATGTTTAAGACGTATTTTAGTTTGACATAATTAATTCGTTGAGATGAAATCATAATACTTGTAATAGAGATAATATTTTGTCCGGAAGTATTTAACGTATAATATCTAATATATTGTTTTAGTCGTACACATCGCACGTCGTAGTATTTTATAGTTTACGAGGTAACATACTGATTTTAATGAATATCACGTGTTTGTTTTACTATACCGTCATACCGACAAACTAGGATCAGAATCAGAAATGCAATGTAACATAATAAAATGCAATATAATATATTTATTTATATAGTTCGTGAGTTGTCGTCCCCTAGTGGTACTAACAACACTATGAATTCAAGTGTCCCGTGCACGAATAGGTTGTAAAGCATTGACCGGAATACTATTTTATAATTTTACAGAACTTACTGACAACCCTCGATGGTGATGTATTTTTTTGTACTTTTATATTTCTTTTTTCTATCTTTTTTTTTCCAAAACATTCACGAATTGCACATGAAATATTCATTATGATTTCCCTGTATTTGATTTAAAAACTCTGTGAGGTTTGTATAATATTTTCCTAGTTCGAATCCTTATTTCGCGTGTTCTTCCGGTGTAGTCGATTCAAGAGGAATCACGTAACTTCATCACGTTTTTCTTATCGAACGGATAAATAAAATCTCAATTTCATATTCTCACGTTTATTTAATTATTAGTTTGATTTTTTCAACCGATATAAAGCAAAGTTTTTACCGCGCATCGCAGTACAAACATAGAAACGAAAAATCTCGATAAATACTCCTAAAGTCCCGATAGGAATCATTGAATAGTTCGTATTCTTTTATATAATATTATAATATTCTATAAAAGTATGCAAAAATAATAATATGTAAAACGAAATGTCCTCGTGACTTCAGCGTAACGGAACTAAGCATGATTACTTTAAGAGACGACTAAAATCATAAATATCGTGGAACTCATTCGAAACGGAACGAGTTTTGCGCGTAAATTATAAAAAATAAAATAAATATTTCATATAATTGTATAATTTTGTATAATTATTTCTTTTGAATACATATCACCAATTGTTACTCTGGACTAATAGATATTTTATTCAGTACGAACAAACAGTGTTTTTCACATTACGTTGAAAACGAAACTCATAAGCGTATAATAACAATAATAATAATAATAATAATGAATAAATGTTATTTTTAATTGTTTCATTTTTTATTATTTAATCACGACTGAATAACTTTACATAATAAACTTAATTATAATAATATATTAATTAAGAATGCAGGAATGTGATTTATTTAGCTTTAATTTGTATTCATTAAAGTTGACGAATGACTTAATTATTTAATGTAGGATTTAAAAATCGGATTCCTGATAAACTATTCGAATTTCGCAATTACGTACAAAGTGAAATGTCATCGAGCCGATCGATCGCGGCTATCTGTTCGTATTTTTAAATCTGAGCTAAGCCAGGAATGTATTGGTTTTACAGAGATGTTTTTTTCTTATATCGGTGAACATTTTGGATAGAAATAATGGGCCGCTTACCACGAATAGCATATGTTTTCAATAAAAAATTGAATCTCATTTATACTCCACTTAGTTCATTTTTCGAATTTCGTAATCGTTTTTCTTTGGGATAAGAAAAACTACTAAAAATGATTGAAAAACTGCGAAATTCACGAAAGCTGTGATTTTGATTTTAAATATTTTATGATGACTGTTTAACTAATACAATTTTGAACGTAGGGACTTGACATTTATTTTGAGTATCCTCATAAGTAGTTTATATAGGTGGTAAATATTTTGAACGAATATTTATCGTGCACACGTTTATTTCTCCGTATTTTCTCTGGTACAAGTTCGAGTCTGAATCTAGGTCTGAATCGATCATCAATCTATCAACAATCTCAATACAAACGTGATCGCATTAATTTGAATACGAGAAATGTATAGGACAACTCGTCCTGGCCCACTCCATAATATAATATTAATAATAATATGTTTCATATTATAATCACGCAATGGTAACGAAAGAATTCGCACCACAATGTTCGTAATTGATACTGTACAAGTTGTTTTGACAGTTCGAGATCCCCGTGGTTATTCTTATTTAACTTTTCTCATTTAAATTGCCGACGTCGGAGAAAAATATTATCGCCGCCGGCATACGTCTAGTATACATATAATATTATAATGTTTAATACACTGCAGCTATACAAAATATATTATTATACAAAATACCTACATAATATGAATGAGCTTGGAAAGAACGTCTAAATTTTAAACTTTAACTCCGTAGTTTTCTAGTTGGGACGCGCGTGATATATTATTATACCGCTACGAAAAACGAGATTTTTATGCAAAACTATTGAGAATTTAAAGGCGCGTTTTTATGACCTTTTAGCAAAACATTACCATACACATACCTATTCTATTATATAGATTCTTTGGAATTCATAGTGTTTGGTTTAAACGAATTTTATTAAAAAAAAAAAAAAAAAAAAAAACACAGAGTATTTGCTGTTTTATTATAAAGAAAATGTATGCACATACTATGGTATTATGGTTAAGTATTTCTACAGTAGGTGTATGCTTACGTTCAATGATGATCACCTCTCCCCATGTTACATCAGAAAAATTGTAATATAATATAAATATTATTGTCGTTTTTAATCTTCCCCATTGTTCTTAAATAAAAAATAAAAAATTATAGTTGGCCCTCCCCCTCGTTATTTTGGGCTGGATCTGCCTCTGTTTACGTTTTTCTTACTAATAATAACGTATTAATATATTGATAACTAAATAATTTCTTTATTTTTATGCACTATTAAATTATAAATTCGCAGTGTTGTACAAAGATAACCCAAATTTATCTAGATAAGATGACAGATAATTGATTTTAAATTTATCTAGATGAGATAAATAGATAATCAGTTTTATCTAGATAACGCACAGCACTGTAAATTCGCGTACAATTTGCTATAATAAACTTATAAACTATATGGTTCGTTATAAATTATTAATCTATACAAAATAACACATATATGATATGTATATGATCATTCGTTTTTGATAATGCTTTATGTTGTACAACCTATTAGAAATAGGTTGTATATAAAACACTTGTAAAAAATGGTTTTACCAAAAGGTACCGGTTTATACGCGTCGAATTTTCAAATATATATTCATGCAAATTTGTCACATATTTAAGATTCACCCTTATAGTACTCTGTAGATACGTTAATTTTGAGTCATAGTGATATGTATTATTATACCTTTATGATATTTTCGTGGAAATCAGCAGAAAATGAAAAATGAATCGCATGGAGCAATGCACCTATTATTACTTACTAGTAATATATAATAAATATACATATACTGTTCACATACATTTACTGTTCGTTATTATCATAAGATATCAACTATCAACTATTATCGTATGATATTTCGTCTAAATTTCCGTCGGACTATAATATTATGTCCGTATATCGTACGTAACACGAGTGGGCGAAACTCACGCACTGTTTATCCATAATAACTCGACACATACGTCGTAATAAAAACGTTATTTGTTTTGAGACGTCTATAAATAATTGTAATGCCAATAACCCGATTTGTTCCAACCGCTTGAACACAATAGCACTTCCCCTAACTCCCCGGATATTCGAAATTATACACATTAGCGCTTTTCGATTGTACATCCGTGCGTTATTGTAGTTACTTTAATACATTATTATCTATATAGTAGGTAAGTTCGTACTTGAATATTGCGTTATTCTCGTCGGTACGTTACTTTATTTTACTCATCCCGCACTCTAGGTTCTCTGGGGTCTTAAGCGAATTAAAACAAAATTAAAAAACAGTCACGTATTTGTTTTAAATTCCAGCCTATAATGTGTATTATAATAAGATCTTTGGATAAGACGCCCGCGTAGTCTCGTTATTGTCGAATATTTATTATTATTACTATGTATAATACAGTATTATAATATACGCTGTACGATGGTCGGGGTGAATATTTATGTTACAGCTAGAACACGATCGCGTCCGTGACGTCGCGCGTCTATCAACGTCAACGATCTATGGAAAGAGTAATTATTGTTGTATAGTTTGATTGCTATTATTGTGGAGAACAATCATATTCTCGAGTTGAAACTTTCATGGGCGAGAACAATAACGATATATTTTAAACGATAAAACTATGTCCGAACTTAACAATACGACTATAATATTATATTATAAGACATCGTATACAAAACTATATAAAACAAAAAATTATTTTTGAGCTACAAATCACTAAAAATTTTAAATTAAAAAAATACATGTACGGCCCATGTAGAATATAATACTCTATGAGGTATATAAACAGTACTCACATAATAAAAATACTACATATTATTTATATAATATTATAGCACATGTAGATAACTAAATAAACTAAGTAATATCTTCGTGTTTAGTTGCATATTTTACAACATTGATAACTTATATTGTATAATAGCAACATTTAACAGACAAAAGTATATTATAATATTTTATGTTTCACATATTTTACAAATAATTACTAATTAATTAAAAAGAAGAATTAGAAAATTGTGTAAATGATATAATACATATATTTTATAACTTATAATAAATTCAATACCTAGTGTATATTATAATTATATTATTATTTTAATTTTTAGATTACAAGATATACTAGAAGTCAGTTGAAATTTATGTCACTTATAGTTTTCATTTATTATTGATAGGTGATACCAACATTTATTTTAAGGTCATTTTAATACGTTAACTTTCGTAAAATGTATGCTTAAAAAAGTAATTATATTAAATAAATGTCGACAACAAAACATGTTTTAATAAAGGTTAATTTGCTACGATTGTAAAACATAATAAATTAAATATATAACAATTAACATAATATGATCAGTTATCAAAATTCAAAAGTAAAATCACGAGTTTTATTATGTAATCAATAGTATTGAAATTGTATTATTGTTATTATGTAATAATAAAGTTCTATATTTATATAAAACTACCTATTATTATTTGAATTTAAAAAATATTTGTTACTGAGAATTTAAGATTTTTATGTGTAATAGTTGATATTAAAATAGTAATGCTTGGACATTATAATACTATAGGTACTTAATACTTTCTAAACAAGAATATTGGCTGGTATTTTGTATATTTAATTATTATAATATTTAATTTATACATAATTGAATATTTAAAATCTGTTTACATTTAAAAAGGGAAGTGAAGGTTTTGCATTTGCATCTTTTTTTTTTTTAGAAAAGGTACTACTATATATTTATAGTTTGATGAACTTAAAATGAGTTTCATTAAAAACTATTTTTTGTAATAAATTGCAATTTTGGATATTTTTTTTATAATTTTAAGATTATTTAATTTTTTATTAAAACAATCTAACTAAACCTAGTTATAATATAATACACAAAATATCTAAAATCTTTATTATAAATAATAATTAACTTAAAACGATAACTACCTACATCAAATATCAATCGACGACTCAACGTTTTGCCAAATATTATATAAGAATTATTTTGTTGTGCAATAACAGACAAACATCACTTGTGCTCAAATTCAATAATGAAAGCAATTCAGTATATTAAAATTAAAATGTAAATAATTGTAAATTTAAATATATTTGTATGCAGCAATGTAATAAACTGAATGTTTTTTTTTTTTTTTTTTTAAATGCAATATCTATTCACTGTTCTTATTATAATAACTATAATGTAATAAACGAATAGACATTTTATTACACATTATTTTTCTCTACTCAAATATATCTATTTTATTACAGATTTTCATTTGGTACTGTTTTGAAAACGAACATAAACGTAATTCGTCTGAAAAGAAAATAGCTATAGGTAACATTCACTTTATATATATATATAGCTGTAGCTATATATAATAAAAAAAAATATGTCAGCTGTCATAAGCGGATAGCCAAGGCCCATATTTTCCTATGTAATCGATCACACAATGTGTTTAGCAGCAAAATGAAAGTGAGCTGTAGCTAATCAATATTATTGTTACAATACTCGTACATTTTCAGTAACTTAAAATTCCAACGTATGATAGATGTATGTTTTCCGTCGCTGTGGTTTTGCCATATTGTGTCAGTTGTACAAATTAAATTATTTTTTACCATTGCAATAATAATACGCAGCACAACAATAAGTGTAAAAATAACTCTTTTAAAAAATTATAGTTTCTGAACATTGCATACGTCGTAACATAATATACTATTATACTAAGTATGTTTTTGTTTTTGTATTTTGTTTTTTTTTTTACGCCAATATAGGTAACGCGTTATACCTTTAACACTAATCGAATATCGCAGTGTTAAGCATAAAATAGTTGTTCAATATAATAGACTGCAATAATTTATTTTACATTTAAATGTATTTAAAGTACCTACCTATAGAAGTATTAAAGTTATAATATTCGTATTTCGTTTTAACGGATGTTGCAAATTTGAATAATAATGAATAATATATCAATTTATTTTTATTTTTATTAATGCGCAGTTAATTAAGATATTTATTTTATTTTCCCATATGAATTTAAATTGTATATTTGTAGCAGTAAGAAAAGATTTGTTGTTCTATAAAGTGCACTAAACCCCCATAAATTTGGACGAAATCCGAGCTTACTGCCAAGAGATTTTGCTCAGCAGAATACTGAAATTAGGAATTAAACTGACAGATGTATAGGATAGCGCAATTTATAAAATTACAAATTTTGGTAATTAACCAAACATACATTTTTAAATTTGTTGAACTTGTACATAATATTAAAACTATGCGTACGCCTAAATTTCAACAAATATTACATTTTGAGAATTATTAATAACATAATTATATATTTAATGTTATGGTTAATTTGAATTAAATTTAATCATATCAAATAAAATGTTTAAGTAGTTAGTACCTAAGTTTTAATAGTGTGCCACTAAACATAAAACAGTGATCCTATAATCGATGAAATAATCAAATTATAAAAATACAACTGATATCGACAACTTGTAAATAGCATTCTAAATTTTTCGAGGGATAAATGATTAAGGTTTAGGGGATCAGTATACCTGCTTATCCCTACAGAACTACGGGCCTGACACAGCAACATTTTACCACATATGTAAAATACCTTTAAGAATGTTCAAAATAAATTTTAAGTCTCTACATTCAAAAAAGATTATCATAAACTATTTAAAATCAAATTTTCAAAATCAATTTCCGTGAATTTCGCAGTTTATCAAGCATTTTTTGGTAGTTTTTCTTAACTCAAGAAAATACTATTGAGAAATTCGGATAATGAGCTAAATAAAGTCCTAAGTAGTTAAAATTTTCTTCCGTGACCATTTCTTAATTTTAGTTATTAGACCATTATTTTTATCCGTAATGTTTTCAGATATAAAAAAAAAAAACAAATTTGTAAAAGTCGCTTCGCTCAAAATCTAAAACATATTATTATTCTTTATGCAACACTATAAGTTAGTGAGTTATCTGTATAAGTATAAGTATTATGTTTGGAGAATTTAATTTCATATATAATAATATATTTTATGAGTTTGATATAAAATATACGTGTATTGAAAATTATATGGTACCAAATCAATTAGAAAAATTTTATAAAATAATTAAAATAAATGAAATTACAATTAATTTTAATTTCTTAATTTGATATTATATTATATTATTTCAACATATTATAATATTACAGTTTGCTGATAACGTTAATATGTATATCGTTTTTCACACTGATTAAAGGTCAATTAATATTTTTTAAAAATACTGTAGTTTAACACCTAACAATGAAATACTACAAAACAATTAGAAAAAAAAAAATGAGTTTATAGACTATAAGGAGCGTAGCGTTTTAAAATATTAATCCATGCCTATTTGCGACGTAGTTGCTTTTACTTTTACTTAATTGATTCCATGAAAAATTTATGAATTATATAATTAAAGTATTATTATGAATTTTATAAAGGTTAGAACAGTTGAAAAATAATGTTTCAATACCATATATTAGGTATATTCAATATGATAATATATTATGTATATCAAAACAATTAAAAAAATACACAATTATTGAATACTTACAGCTATTTAAATGTTACTTCATACCTACGAAAAATGCATGTTGTTTTAATATTTTCTACTTTATTGTAAATCAAAATATTAAAACTCTTTTTTATAGGTGCAAAATATATGCTAAAGTCATAATATTATTCAATAATACAGAATCTATAGAGATAATTATTAAATTGCAACTTTCAATATAATGATTAAAGAGCGTATGTCGACCTATTATTAAATGTATGAAAAATATTGTTTGTTTTTATTAATGTGAAATGTGAATTTATCATAAAATAAATATTATGGTATAAAAAAGTTTATGCGTATATTTAATTTGTGTATGTAATTTATGTTATTAGTTAATAATATATTGTGCATTTGTATGAATTACAAATATTATAATAATAATATAATAATATCCATTTCAAACAGTTATAAATATTTATTAAAAAATGAATCCAATTTTTTTTTCGATTTTAATTTAATTTGTTTTAGTTGTATTGTAATAAAAGTATATATGATTTTATTAAATATGCATTAAAATGAATTGGAAATTAAAATATTGATGAATGTCCAAGTAGTTGGCTATGTCAATAAGAAGGCCATTTTAATTAATTATATCTACTTAAGAATTTTTATACTGCGTAAAATTAAGGATCATCTTATTTAAAAATTATCAAATAATTCTTTTATTTTCATTCATTTATTTAATAATTATATTTTGTAAAATAAAATTTATTAGCAATGTAGGTATGTTTTGAATTTATGTTTTATAATACTGTAAATAAATGTATATTATTTCCATTAAATCTTGTTATATTATTAAGACAATTATATACAATACAGTAATATAATTTATGCATCTTAACCTTCAAATATATTATCACATAATTTTATACTAAATATATGAACCCATTCAGATATAATACCAAATGTGCTATATTATTAATTCTAGTAGAACAATGTTTTTTTAAAATTATTATTATAATTTACTCACTAATAATTAGTTCAACACCTTTAGTTTTTATGTTATATTAATATTTTTTAATATAGAATATATTTTGATAGAAATTTAATATTAATTAAATGATGGATTAGATCTGGCGATTACCTACACACAAATTGTTGTCTGGTTTCGATTATTATTTCAAATAAAATGCATAATTTGATACAATATACCTATGTAAATTAAAAATAAGTTAAATAAAATAAATAATATAGTAATAATTTAATTATATAAAACAATTATTATTTAATTCTTAATTATCAGTTTATGACTTGAGAGTCATAGATACAATATCGCACTGTAACTGTATTATATTTGATAAGAAGAAAATTGTTAAAAACTATAAAGAAATTGAATTGTTTTTATCGTAAAAATAACTGAGAAATTAATTAGATTAACTTGAATTTGTAGCATAACGATAATAAGATTTAAATTATATAAAATAAAATTGTCTGAATTGTTTTTTTGTTTTTTTATCATAGTCTGCTATCTATTTTTATGTACAATAATGAACAGCCCTATACATAAAATAATATAATTCTGTGCTACATAATATTATAATACTGTCATACTGAAACACTATTGGTTATAATCGTAAAATTGTAAACAAGACTATAATAAAACGTACAATATTTTTTTTTACAAATGTGATCATCTTAATAATAGAATACAATTACCATTCTAATATTAGAACTGTAAATTATACTTTATTTATTCGACTTTTTAAAAACATAATCTTATAAAATATTATTATCTATATGTGATATTCGTTTATAACAAATAATTATTCAACAGTACTTTAATTATTTAAGAAGTTCTTTGTATTCGGAAAACTTATTGTCGTTCCCACCTATTTATCGTGTTTATAACTATTCAAATATAGAGTGTAGGCGAATTTTGTATTTCCTGGAGTTCTAGATACTCCATAGTGGTGCTACAATATAATTATTCATTTATATGTCATTTTTATAAATTATTAAATTAACGTAGGTAATAAGCATAATTATATTTATGTTCAGGTTAGATAACATTAATTTTCATTGGACGATATTTGAAGTATTTTTGCTTCTTTTTTAATTTTTAAAATTAGAGTACCTACAATTCTATTATATATATATATATATTAAACAAATAAAATAATTGAAGTTTATAAAACTTGTGTAGGTTAAGTAACTTACATTAAATTTTAATATACCTGCTAGTATATTATACCTTAAACCATAATGCTACACGAATCACTCAGTTATAATTTTATGTTAATCGTTTATCATTTAAAACGTATTATAATATGTTAATAACGTTTTCAATTACTAAATGCAATTTGTTTATTTTTAAGAAAAATGTATCAAATTATATATTTATTTCAAAAAGCCAATGAGAACTAGTCTTTGACTTAATAATTTATCTAGAGTTTTTATGCTACACAAATATGGTGTACTTGATGTTTATGAATTTAGATATTGTAATATCTTTCGAAACCCTTTTTTCATTTGCTTGTGAATTTTATTTACTAAGTATTGAAGTTCATGAAATTAAATATGAAATAAATAGTACTGTAGTACTTCAAAATATGCTAAGACAGTTATGAATAGCAAAGAAAGTATATTTTTATACTCGTCAACTTAAAAGTAATGTGCTTTCGTATTTAGTTTTTTAAAGTTCTAGGTTCTAAAGTGTACTTGACTTTTATTACTGCGATTTTTAAATTTGCCATTCATTCGACAACTATATTCAACAACGAAATATGAAAATATATAATAAAACATAATTGCGTTACGTGTTAGTAATATTCAGTCTTTAAATATAGTTATTAATATTTAAAGAAAATTTGCTGATCCGAAAACAAATCAAACGTAATACTATATTATTATTCACTTTATCGTGCGATTTCTAAGAACACCATCATCGTGTTTACTACCAATAATAATATAAATTTTTAAACTAAACTTTAATCGCTAGTTGGGTGTGTATATCCTTATATAACTTTATATTGTAATATAATAACACATTGATTTATTACGTGCTTAATATATGATATTTTTTGTTATAGTAATTTTTGCGATCACATAAAAAGATTTAGTTTTAATTTCGTTTTTTTAGTGCGACTGTTTTTACGTATACCTACTCGACCACTAAACGCTTCTAAGAATTGATCAAATAGCACGATGTTTGTCTTTGTAACGGAGTTATAAATTATAGTAAATCGATTGAAAAAATAATAACATTTCATTATAAGAATGTGTCTGGGTCGACTATGATTATTTTATAGACGTGTTTTTTTTATTGATTTACTTTATTGGTATACTATTTTATATAAATATATTTTATTCATAGGTCTGTCTAGTAGCTACATTTTTTTTACTAATATATTTATATCGCACAAAATTACAAAAATAAAGAATCCATAAAAGATGGGTTTAAAGAAATAAAATATATGGCTTATGAATTACGAATTGACATACAGATATAGCCGGGTACGAGAAATATACATTGGATCCTTGATGATAATAATGTAGGAAAGAGGAATGGAATCAATTGTGGGGAAAATGAGAGAGAATAGGCAGAGATCGTTTTGTGCATGTTATGAGAAGGATAATTCAGAGGCAGTGAGAGTTGTTATAGAAATTAATCTATATTGTAGGAGGGGTAGAAAAAAATCAATGAAGAGGTGGATTGGTGGAATTAAAAGTGATATTAAGATAGCTGGTGTGAATGGATGACATGTATGTAATCATAATCTATTGAGATGTAGGACTATTAGACCCAAATAGTTGGAAGGAAAGGCGAAGAAGAAGGCATGTACCTATATTCAGTGTCTGCATGTAAATACGTCACTAACAACATATAGAATACTGAAAATTTAAAAAATAAAATATAATTCCTTTAAAAATTATATTGCCACGTCTGCAGGGAATAATGATGTTAAAATAAAAAGTAATATTCTAAGAAGTGATATTGGCTAGGATAACATTTTGTTACATAATTAAAGAATTTAAAGACTTCGCTAAATAAAACTATGGGGACAAGAAAATTATTTTTTATTGCAGAATCATTAATATTTATGAAAAACCATTATAAATAAATATTAAAAAGTATATAAATTAGCAAATCTACTACCTACGTTTTGTATAGAAATTGAGTAAGCTGTAAGTCAGGACAATAATCTTATTATACTAGTATAATATACCAATCCCAAATATAATAGAATATTTAAGGGTTAAAAGAAGTAATTATGGATGACAAGTTGGATCAATTAAAATTTACCGTATAAATTCGTATTGTAAGGGATATTTTTCTGAGAAAATTTGAGTAAAAATTAATTAGGACGAGATAATTTGATTTACTTTTACGTAATGCATTTGTAGAAGAATATAATACTGGTGAGTGGCAGTGATGGTGGCCTTCTCTAAGGTATACACTTGAGACAACAAGTTAAACGCACATTGCGATGATGTTTAATTATCCTATTAATTTATTTTACAATATGCACTTCTGAGGAAACGATATAAATTTATTTCATTAAAAACAAACTGGGAAATTCAGCTGGACTAACATACATTGTATATTATAGTACTACTTAGAACATAATTATACAAAATAATATAAAAGTATACTATTTTGTTATAAAATATTTTATGCATATAGTAAAGATGTGTACCTAAGTACGAGATTGAAAAAAAAACCATAATAATAACAATACACGTGTTTTCCGGTCTCGTCGAAGAGGTATATTATTATATTTACTATATTACACCATAATATATAATATTATATTTTGTGTGAGTGTAATAATATGATTATGATACGAATATACGATATAATAAATATTAATTATTATATTTAAACTGTTGTTGTATATTCGCAACAATATAAACATCAACCGCGGTCGCGGTAGCTACCCATAGTTATGTATAGGTATATAATATATTAATAATATACTCCCTTCGAATCTCGTGTGTCTTGGGAAACATCATTATGTTGTTCACACCCGTTTGCTTAACATAAATTAAAAAAAAAAAAAAAAAAATTCTGCTTGTTATTCTTCTTCCACCTGTCGCCGCAATAGTATCCGATGGATTTTTAACCTATACGCGACCTCATGCGTTTCGTTTCCACCGGTCTTCTATACATAACATTATTATTGTACTTACGTATCCGACCTCCGGAACGGTGACAAGACCGATTCTCGTGTTCGGACATGCGTTCGGCTTGTGCTTTTTGTAAATATTTTGCGCATTGTGCAACTTCGTCCGGTGTGAATATTATAGGTATTTAAGGTCGTTCACTTCGTCGTCGTCCGCCGCCGCCCACGAGGTGACCGCAATGACGCGAATGGGATTCGCCGACTATTCCGTAATATAGGATAATAAAATAATATAAAAACTGTTATTATCATTATCATTTCGGCGTAAACCATTAGAATATAATGCGAGTATCACGTTTATCATCATCGACACGCAAACATACCACACCGCGTATGTAATTATTATCAACTTATTTAGATTATATTATTTTAAGTAGGTATAATTAATTTTTATCGTAATATTTTACGATGAGACACTATAGGAGGTTTATAGTTTTTGTAATAATAGAAATAATTCACGTGTTTAAAAATTAGTTATATACTACGGTCCACGGGGGTGGTTAGATTGATAATAGACGTTTAAATTTCCTCTCGTTCCGATCACAGAAATACACATGATTTGAAGATAGAACACGATTTATAATAACACATTTATCTTTCTATTTACTCTTGTTGTCATTAATATGACAATAATAATATATAAATAGAATGTCTCATGAAGTTCTGCAAACGCAATAACTCTGGTTCTAAGCAACATTTAAAAATTGTTTTTTAAATTATTTCTATACTCGGATTCTTCAATTATGGTACACTCGTTTTTATTTGTATTTGTTTTTTTTTTTAATTATTTTCCATTATTCAAAATATTTACATAACAAAGTATAATAATAGAATTATTTTTTCAATGATTTCTATCGTATAGTCAATTAATGATATAAGTGGATAAACAGATAACCGATAAAGTGATGAGTGCAAAGTAATAATAATATTAGTGGTATAGTGGTGACAACAAATAATAATAAAATATCAGATACTAAATAATATTACACTTTATTTTATTTTCAAAATGACTGACATGATTAGTTACAACATTTTTCTTATCGTTTTAATATTGATTCAATCACTGACTTCAATATTCAATGTGATATGGACATAATAGGTCACAGTTATTCATATTGTCATTTCATTGCTTCATGTTTTCTAATGAAGTAGATTGTTACACGCAATTTTTTAAATAATCCCATAAAAAATCCAATAGAATAAGACCTGGCGAATGAAGTGACTATTTAAGTGGACTTGCTCATCGCAAAGAAAATTATCATTGTTTTACTAATTCATAATAATTTTTCACATAGATCGTGTGTGATTCACCTGTAGCAGTAAATCTAAATGACGTTTATTTCTATGATACAAAGCAACTTTTGAGATGAAAAATGTTGTAAATTTTGAATCGTATAATAATTAATAATATTACCAAATCAATTTTAACTAGAACTAATTAACAGTTATATATATATATATATATATATATATAATATATTTTGTTCTAATTAAAACTAGAAATTGTATTAATCAAAAATTAATGCATCCCGGACCCTATACACACAATATTGATACACACACACACACACACAAAATCATCCGGTACCATTATAATTGGATCGAGATGTGACCGCTTGATGTTTGATATAAAACTTTTTTAACGCTCTTCCATGCTACCCGTTGTTTATAGTCCTTAATCCGATCTGTCGTTAACGCGGGCTTTTCGTCCTAACGTACGACTATAATATGAAATAATAGTGTATTATATTATATAGTATTATACCCGTGTAAAAATAATAAATAACAGAAAATATTAAAAAAAAAATTGGTCTGACTCTCGGGAGCTACCGGATGATAAAAGTGAACGACCCTTTTATATGTTTTCAATACAAACCTGTTCTACAACATGCTGAGCACAATATAACGATTTAGCTTCATATTATTATAAGTACAGCGGCAATGTCGAGCTACGAAGAACTGGAAATCATTTTTATACATTTGTAATATATAAACGTTTGACAGCGGTCTCGAAGAAAATATAGAATGATTTAGGCGTCTCTGCGGAGAGATTATAAATGATAGTGTTAGGACATGTATGTATATTTAATTTAGCAACACAAACGGTTGATTTGATACATGATACGTACGTACGTACGTAGAGTACAAATTAAAAATAATAATAATTAATTATAATTTGTTGAAAATGTATCTGAACTTGTAATGAATCATTAGGTTAAAAACATATTTCGATTAAATTTAAACGCGAACTCATTATAAATTTATGATAAATTCAACGTACTATATTATAATAAAGCCTTGAAAATGTCTTAGTTTTAATTCGTGATATAAACTTCTCTAAATATTCGTTAGGCCTATCCTTGATGTTTTTATAACATTTTAATCCCAAAATGTTACTTTCAGATTTCAGTTAACATAAATTTATATTAAATAGTCATTAAAAAAGGGATGTTTGACTCTCTTACTCTCTCTCTCATTTACATTTTATAAAAAAAAAAAAAAAACTATTCCAACCTCACAGTTTGCTTTTAAAATAATAACAATTATTATTACAATAACAATAAAAGATATTATAACATTAACCGTAATAATAAATAATTTGTAAAGGTTTGGATTTCATTATAAAGCTCAATTATTTTTACTTAACGTGTCCGAACCAACTGCTGCAGTTTTCAGCGATGTAAAAATATGGGATTTAGGTGTTTATTTTGGAATATTTTTTCGCACTAATCCGAGATCGTCGTAAATTAGAATTTTTGTTTTTATTTTTTATTACCATGAATAGTTAACATTAAATAGATTTATACAGAGCATACTAATGACCAGCCGCCACTGTATCGTTTACCTTCGTGTATAACAGTAATTATTACTAAAATACGCGAAAACGCCCTCATCGTTGTAGGTAGATACCTATAATAATATATAGGAATATTAAATATTTACTGTAACTGTAATAAATATTGTTGTAAGATTAGCTGACGCTTGTTTGTTACTATTGTTTATTAGAGATATCTTTTACACGTAATTATTGCGTAAATTATACTATCCATTATGTTAATCAATATGGCGAAAAATATGCGACAGCGAAAAGTTGATCGATTATTTTTACCACTTATTAGTTGTACACTATTTGATATACATAAACCACAATACCACGTTTAAGGGTTATCGTGGTGGTAATGGCGTTTGTGGACGGAAGTACTGAACTTATTGATTAGAAACAACATTTCTATATAATATTCTACCAACATTATACGATATATCTGTATAGTTTATAAATCGAATAGTTGGATAACTAAAGATTTAACCGCAGCACATGTCCCAAATGGATCAAATAACCGACTTTCTATGGTCCGAATTAATATTGTAATAATATTATGTACACAATATGCTATAAGCTCAAATATTTATGCGGTATATGAATAGAAATATTTAATTTACAAAAAAAATAATCACATTGTTCATTTAAGTACATAAAAACTACAAAATGTTAAGTATTCAGAAATGGTTTTTTGAAATTTATTTATTTATCCATTGCTCATTGTTGTGTCTTTAGTTGTAAGTTAAACTATTTTCTGATATAGAGCTGAAGAAATCTTCGATTATTAAGAACACGTTTTCTCAATTTATATAATATCTTATTGCACGATATCACGATGATTATCATACCACAAACCATATTGTAAAAACTAAACATAATTAGATTTGAAAATGATAGATAATTATGAAAAATAATGGAAAAAATTCACATATATTATACTAAATCTTTGTTTAAAATTTGACAATAAAAATTAATTATTATATAAATGTTTGATTTGTAAATTAATATAATGAATGTTATACAATTTAAAATAAGAATTTAAATAGGTAAACCTATGGTAGATCATAGTTAATATCAAATTATCATAAAATATGATATTACGTTATTAATATAATACAATATTTTGCATTTGAAGTAGGTATTTTAACATGTTACTATACTATATTTTATGTTTTCCCTATAATTTTTGTAAAAATATGAAACATTTACAATAGATAAGCAGAATCAAGTCCTAACCTAACCTTCTATACAACAAATTTCATAATATTATAATAATATCTGAATTAATAGAAATACAGTCCTATTAAACTAGTTTAGTTAATATGTCTAGTTACAAATGATCAATTTTATGACCTAAAATTAATAGTAAAAAATATTGTTGTTTTTTTTTATTATATTGTCTATATGTTGATATCAAAATGACTTAAGTCCCAATTTTTTTTAGTATGAATCCTTAAATATAGACGTAAAGATTTTATATTACTATAAAATTTAAACCAATAATGATACAGCATTTATAATACAGCTAATTAAAACTACATTAATTTCATTAGCTATTTAATATAAATTTTAAAAAATATAAGAAATATTTTAATTGAAGAATAGTAATAGCTAAAAATCAATTACTGTAAAGTACAAGTTTTATTTTTGCTTATCTTGAAAAGTTAAAAAAATGGATTTAAAACAATGTGCTTCTCAGATTCAGCATTGTACCTTAATACTTAGTATTCTCAACTACAAAAATAAATACATACATGAAAGGACAACTTAAAATATGGTATATATTATCCATTCCAATATACAAAATTAATTTATTAAGTTAGCAACAACTTAAAACCAAATCTAACTGATATGAAAAAACGAAACAAAATAGATAGGTAATAATATATGGTGACCTCAAATTATAATTTATTTGAAGTTTATACAAAATGCTTTTTTCGTGTATTTTTAAATTGAATATTTTCTAAATTTATTATTATTTTATTTAAGATTTCCATGTATTAAATACCAACACAAATTTTATGATTACAAATTGACAACTATTTTTACATAATGTTCAAAAAGAAAACTGTTTATTTAAAACTCTGGAAATTCAATGTAAATTGTTAAATCAAACAAACTGCTATATATTAATAATAATTTAAACTTTAGACATTGTGAATGAAGTGGAGTTAAATAGACAGAGATAAGAATTTTTTTTTGCACCTCTTGATTCACCGTGTCTAAACTTTAAACGATTATACAATCAGTAAAGTAATTTCTAACTATACGATATACATACTATATAAGTATAGGACGAATTATGCACGTTAAACTGTCAATGGAACTGTGTTCTATTTAAAATGTTAAATAATGAAAAATACGTCAACGTTGTATTTAACCTTTAGAAAAATGTACATTTGTATTAAATAAAATATAATTATTACTATTTTAAAATTATTGTCAATTCATAGCACTGAACTGAATATATGGAATGCGCATTGCATATAATTCCCTACCTGAAAAATGTCTCCCATGTAGGCTACCATTTTGATTCCATAAGTGGTTTATTACTATATAATATACATTCATATCCAAATCATATTAATTTCTTTCCATGACATTAATTTCGTAAACAAAATAACTATAAATATTGTTTTTTCCATTCAAATGAAATAATATGGCCACAATCGGTAGAAGTCTACTTTTTTGTCCTATACGCGTTCCATATATTCAGTTCATTGATCATATATATCAATTGAATACATATAGGTTATTAGGTGTGTTTGTGATAAAAAATGATAATTTAAGTAACGAAAGAACAATAAATTTGTCCGCTATAAAAAGTTGTTCATAGTGGTATATACCATATTAGTTTTACGGTCATATCATTTTAACTGTATACTTAAACGATTTTCCAGGAACGGATTTCGGTACGGGTATCGTAGTCATCTGTGTCACGTCGAATCGTAAATAATTGTCCATTTTTACGAATATCGAAGGTTCGCGTCGTCTTGACCAAATTCGGCTGTTATATACCTTTACGTGATATCGGACAACCCATATATTATTATTATTATTTTATTTTCCTATCTAATAGGTACACAGTCATGAGAAACACGACTTTGATAGGTTCGTAAATTAAAATTTTTATCGTGAAAACAAAATGAATTTGATTGTGTGGGTCATGAAAACCACTACAAGGATGACTATACATATTTTTATCGCGTGTCCCGTATTCTCGGAGACCGCGATCAGTCGTTGTAAATCATGGAAAAAAACTTAAAGTAAAAATTTAAAAAATATTAAAAAATATTATAGGCACGTGTATGTATGAATCCAGTAAGTTTATATAATATACAGAGTGATCAGATTTATGTTATAAATATTAAATTGAAAACGTATGTAATTTCTATCATTTTTGTAACGTGAGAAATCCAATCACCCTGTACATTGTACATAGAATCATTACACTGTTTGGGGTTTTTTCCTCTCTCTTTTTTTTTTTTAATCATCATTATCGTTATTATTATTGTTATCTATATAATAGTAATACGATAAACGCCGAAACGATGTTGTGGGGGGGAGTGGTGGTGGCATTTTCCCTAAAATTCGACAATGACGAAACAGCTTATGGTGACTGGTAGAGGGGAGGGATGGTTACGATCGTTTTTCCCGGATACATCTCCGTGGACTTAACGTGCGATTTAATCGCGAAGCATGCGCAAGAACATAACTATCAACGTTTATTGCTTTAACTCCGTGTGGAATTTTGCCACGGCCCGTTAGTCGTTAAAAAAAGGAGAGAAAAAACGCCGGTTTAATGGGTTTGAATATTACTTCAACCGTTGCTAAACCACCCCTCTGTAGTGTGTGGACGTGGAGAGTTGTATCGTTTGGATAATCCTTCTAAAATTTTGATTTGATTTTTATCACATTTAAAAAGAACAATAATTTAATGCCATTATGTATATATAAGCACCTCCACGACCTTACATAAATTTACCAAACGAACTATATTTTTTCATATTTCATTATCATTTGATAATTCATTAATCAAGTCTGCGATAATATTATGTTAATTTTTTTTTTTTAATTCGTTCAATCAAGTTATTCTAGAACATTTTAAATTTGATTAAACTTTAAAGTTAACTTAATTAAATTTATATTTTATTTCAATGATAACTTGAAAAAAATTGTATACTAAACATAACATCCTTTAAATGTCTTGAATGTCACGGCATCGACTTTTTCGCATGACTGACATTTCCACGTATAAAATTGATTATTTCCAGCAGTGTTTCCTTTCCTTTGATCATAAATCGTGATCCTTTTTTTAGAAAATATTAATAATAGGTACCTTTGTCGGTATTCAAAATTCAGTTACAAATTTAAATGTTTAGCCATTTTTCCAACATTTCGTTATATATATATTCGTCTCCGTGTAACGAATACCGAAGCAAATAGATTACAATTGATATAATATTATTTTGAAATCAAAATATTATAAATCGAATGGATAATACGAGTATGACATTTGTTTTTAAAAATATTAGGTAATTTATTTGCACTTTATATAAGTCATTTTTCACTCAACTTTGTTTGGCGTACAAACTTATAGTTTAGCCTTTTCGATTTATAATTTATAATTACAAATCAACTGTTTTCCATCATTTTATAATATCTTATTATGATAAATCTCAAATAATTCCAATTGTAATTTTATTTTTGTTATAATTTATATATATATATATATATATAATATACATTTATATATTTGGAAGACATTAATTGTTGAATAATGAATTTGTTATCAATGCATGTATTCTAGTATTCTATATATTTTTAGAATAGATTTTTAGATTGATAGAATAATCATTTACATATAAATGCATAAATAATAATCAATTACCGAATTATATATCTTTTTTTCTTCCAGATAATATTATAAATTATAATACATATTATACTGGAAATATGTACTTTCAATAAATGTTAATTTGTATTTTGATATCCTTAATGTTAGATCAGGTTAATCTTAATAGTACCTAATGAACTTACCTTAAATTCGTTATGATTATTTTTAATTTATTAAGTTCTTATATCTTATGTTGTTACGAGCATATGAAAATTTGATTAAACTTATAATTATTCCAAAAATAATTTAAACTTTTGCAATTAGCATTATGATAAATATAAAGTAATAACTTTTTGTTATTATTGCTTTTCTATCTTATGTTTGGTTCTATTGACTGAAAACTTTATGTATTTATTAATTTATAATTTTTTATATGATATATTCTAATATAATCAAGAATTATTTTATGTATTTAATTTAAAATCAATTATTGTAGTTATTAAACTCAAACATTAAGCAAAATTGTTTTTCCATAATAAACCACTTTTGGTTAAATTATTAAAAAATATACTAACAAACAAAAACTTAGGAAGTTATTTAAGTTTAAAAATAGTTGTTTTGTATATATTCGAATTTTTACATAAAATAAATAGAAATGTAACATAATAATAACAATAATAACATAATACAGGATGATGCAATGTGTATAATATAATATTGTAAATAAGGAATTAAAGATAAATTAATATATTTTTAAATAACATTAATAATAATAATATTATTATAATATTATTGTTATATAATATTTATTTGTACATAAACGTACAGTTTCAGCATAGGGTATAGGTATAAATGTCGTTCATACAAAATAATTAATTTTTACACGTTTGATTATAAATTGTGTTATATTGTGGTATTATGAATAACGTTATAGAAAACTACATTTTAAAAATATTAACATAATATATGAATGATACTAAATGATACTAAATAATATACAAACAACATTACTTTACCTATCTTCCATAACAGAAGTAACAAGCACTAAAATATTATTATTAATTTCTTCGGTGACTTTATAAATTATGAGAACCACTGCCGAAACTATCCGTTTTAGTACCCGGTGATCTGAAACAAGATGAAAGAACAACCAGCCTTGGAAATTAGAGTAATTTATATACATATATATATATATATTTTGGTTTTTTTTTTTTACTTCTCTCTTTCCTTCTTTCAAAAACACAAAATTTGTTTCTCTTCTCTCAAGTCTCAATGCGTGTATTGTATGTTAATATCAGTATCTCTCGAGTCTTGTATTCTCCTATTCACCTGCTGACGATAATAAAATAAAACGTTTCTTTGTCAGCCTATAGGTATAATACCGTAGATGGTAGTTGACGATATAGTGACTATTGCGAAGATAATGAAGAATATTTTGCTAGTTTATCGTGAAAAATAATTAAATAAACCAACAGTATAAATATCAGTATCATATTGTCATCTATTTTATGACTAAGTGAATTATTTACACATGCAAATATATTAATAGTTAGATCCATTTTGTATAAATTTATACAAAATGGATTATGTTATGTATATTATGTAGGTAATAACAATAATATACATTATCATTTTATATGATATAAATATAATAAAAGTATGACTCAATATGACTTGTCGAAAGGGCTGTTTGAGTAATCGTCAAAACAAACATAATATTATACGTTTATATCCACTACCATTTATTTTCATCGTTCATCAGACGCTTTTATTTTTAAATTAAATTATACTCGTTTGTATTTCTTATGAGTTATAATCGATATTATGTATTGATTTTGTGTAGAGAAAATTGTTCCTGATGTGTTTTAAGTAAAAAATGTAATTATTTTAGTATAATTGTTTTAATATAAAAATGTAGGTAACAATAAAAAATTCATATTTTATAAGGTTCAAATGAAATTTATAATGGGTTTATCTCTTGAGGGTTAAAATGTATTATACACTATATAAATACGTATAATATATTTTTAAATGTTCATTATATGGATTTTTTTTTACAAAACTATTTTGTACTCTAAAACTTATGACCATAGGATTTAAGTTTTATTTTTTGTAAGAGGAAAAAAAACGAACTGTGCTTGCTGTTGAGAAAATTGTTCATCGTAAAAGGTAATCGTTGTTCAGGATCAGGACATTGGGTTATGCGAGTTTGCTCGTATAACGGGGACGGAGTATTTTGTGCTTCATTAAACTTACAAGTGGAACATTTTAAAATCTAAAGTCGGTACCTTAAACTCGACGTAATGGATAAAAGTTGTTTTCTTCTTTTTGGTTATAAACGTATTTAAAGAAAAAAAAAACGTTCAAGACGGCATATAGTTATTTTCCAGTTCAATGGTTTTCGTGTGAATATGATTCGTAATTTATTAAAAAAAAAAACTTGTTTTTATAAAAAGAAAAATGTTAATATTTGATTAATATTTTATACCATTTTTCGTATTCGAATTCGTATTTCATAAGAATATAATCAATATGCATTTTTAGTACCTAGGTAGATAGGTATTATTTATAAATATAAAATTCGTTCAAACTAATTTTTTTTTATGTTAATACTATTACCAAAGTTTTTTAAATGTCTTTAATCTTCATATAAAAACTTTAATATTGATGCAAATTAAAAATCACCAGTAATTATTTTTTATATAATAAATAAATTAAAATTATGGTCGACGGTTGTCGATTAATTTTATTCTTGTTATACTCTTGGGACAACTCTGTATACCCAACTACTCTACCAATTTATATCAACAATATCCCTTATTTTGATAATTCTTGACCCTCCATCTGAACTCGTTGACTTTGATGTTTTATACCCCAACCCCACAACGACGGTATATTCGTTTCTTGCGGCCCTTCGCTTATTATTAGCGTTCTCCGTCGTCGTCCTATCTTATAATATCCACATTTCATGTAATAATATATCTTCTATTTCCTCGATTGTCAACCCTCGAGAGGAATCAAGGGATCTGTGTTGTATTGTGATGATATCTGCTTTGACTTTTCACTGGTACCTATTTGCTGCATCTTTTGCTACCGATTGATGATATATAAATATAAAATAATGTTTGAGACCATCGTGCATTATTATGGGGTGTAGATGTGTAATATGACTTAAATTTCGGTGTAGTAAATTTAAAATTTCACTTTAAGACTATAATAAATTTAAAAAAAAAAATTTTTATTTTGTATAGGTTATACTAATATAAGCTTATTTTTGTATGTAAGCAGTATTTGTTTACGTTTGAAATAGATAGTTATATGTAAATTTTGATTTTTGACACTCACAGGATAATTTAACATAAAATATTTTGGAAAAAATTCTTAAATTCGTAATAGTACTTCATCTGTCCGTGAGACGAATACGACGATGCAATGGTTTATTGTGTGGTTATGTATTTTAAATGTAACATTATTGCTTCTCGATAGATGTATCGCGGCTGGAAAGTTGATCTTTATTTAAATTTATATTTTTACAGGAAAATAAATAAAAATAAGAACGGTTAGTAATCTTCAAACTCTTGAGAATGAGGAAAAAGATCGAAGAAAAATTGCGTTACAATTGTTATATAAGCGACCGTAAGTCAATTGAACAACAACATCCGTATCATGTGCTAACGTTTGTAAAATCATCAATGTGCAGTTTTTTTATTTATATATTCTCCACCAATAGATTATTGTACATATGAAACAAAAATTGAGTGAGATGGCTATATTTGAATTCAGTGAAGCGAAGAATTTAAAAAGAAAAAAAAAAACATGAATAAACGCAATGTCAAGCGTAATAGCTACGACAGTGCCAAAAAAAAAAAAAATCTTGAGGGTATTGACTTTGTTTTATTTTCATATTGCATATTATAATATGTCGGTTAAGTTCAAGGTTATTTTATTTAAGTTAAAAAAATTATTATGATATTATAAATTTAAGTAATTATAAAAATTGAAAGTGGCCACATATTATGTTATTAATGTATATGAATAATAATTATATTTTTTGTCTATATTTAGATGTTTCGTATATGAGTTAAAAATAATAATCTAATAGGTATTTATATTTTTTAAATGTATAATAATTAATAGTATAGTTTCAACGCGATTAAATTTATTATAATTTAATTGCGATTTTAATATTTATTCATGTTCATCCACTGCGATATTTCAAATTATGATAATCACAATATATAAATGGGAACCAATTTAATATAATTTTAAAGAACCGAAAAAACCGATATTATGTGACTACAAAAGTATTGTTGTAAATATAAAAAAAAAATAAATACTATTTTTGAAACAGACAAATAGATATTTATTGGAAGCAAATTGTTTGCACCAGTTATATTGTTTTTATTATGATTGTATAACATGAATTATTATTGTTAAACATATACAATTATAACTTAAATGCTAAAATGTGTTATTATTATTTATTAAAACATAATGATACACCCATCGATAGGATTTTATAGCTCACAGGTCATAGATGTCTATAATATTACAGTCACCACAATCACCGTTTGGCTATATAATGACAATATATTTCATCTACAGATGAGCAACAGCGTTGAGTAATAAACATTATTTTCTGTAGCGGTGACGGGCTGTATGATTTATGATACCGTAATAATGTTATATAATAGATGCATGCCGCCACCGTGCAGATCATATTTTTTTATTTATTTCATATTTTTCGCGCGTAATAATATAATATATTTTTTTTATATATATTTCGTGCGATTCGTCGAATATTGATATCCGGAGGATTTATACTTCATGGGGTTCCCGGATAACTGAGGTCGTGAATTGCTTAAATATGGTAGATCGCTAAAATTATTTTGATATTGGTAAATAATTTTTGTCAACTTTAATGATATATATAAGTTACACGTATTGGTCGGTTATTTCAAAATTATATTAATATTAATATATTATTTTATTTGAGTAAAGGTAGAATTTAATATATTGTTAGGTTATGTTATTATTTATAATAACAAATTAAGTATGTAATCATTAGGATTATTTTAAGTTTCATGAAAAGAAAATTAAAATTAAGTTACCTGCGTAATTTGTATTCGTAATCGAAAATATGCCTATAACACACAACTGAAAAAAAACTAAAGTTTCGGAGGATTTATTTTAATATCATTCATTAATTTTCAAATTCATTCAGAGAGAAGTGAAAGATTATCCTATATTTAAATTCAACTGTATGCAAATAGATTTTTCTGCAACGATTTTTAAATAGTACCTATGTGAACATTTCACATCAAATGAAATGAGTCACATTTTCTTACGGTATTTTAATTCCTATAATTCGTTGATTTGAGACGTTTTGTAACTAACATTGGCAACTATAAATTAGAAATATATTTTTAACAATAGTTCTTAATATTTTTCACAATATTCGCCTGAACCATACTGGTCGATGACCTACCGAGTGATATTAATTAATATGTAATATAATAATATTACGTCATAGGACATTCGCATGTAAAAATATATACAAAAACATAAATTATTACAACAGACTGATAATATTTAGCTATTCATATATTATTATATTTTAACTATAATTATTATGATTATGAACAATAATAAAATGTACGCGTCTCTTCGATTGCTACTGACCATTCCAAACGTCAAATATTATTATTATTTATGCACAATTATTATACTGATGACTATATAATTAAATGAAGTACGTTATCCTCGTATAAAGCGAACATAGTCTATTCGTAAACACAATATTTCGGTCAACTTTCATGTCTGGGCATGTATTTTATCTATATTTATTATAAAAAAACTACCATGTTTTATAATATTTCATTTATACCTCTGATTTAACCTTAACTTAATCTAACTTAACCGAACAGTGGTACGTGGATATATCGCAACAACGGGTCTTCAATAACCTACTCATAAGGATAGCCAAAACAATTTAACGGTCACGTCAGAATACTCTGGATTCGAAATTCACAATGTATTTTCATCGCTGGCGAATAATATATATATAAAAAAGCTCGATACAACGAACGGTTAGGCATGAATAAATATTTATGATTGTCCAATCGTTTCGATAGTTTATTGTCAATATAGTATTATACGAATTTGCGACGTAACAATCAAATAGATCAATAACGCAACGGTTAAAAAAAATCTCCGAGGTGTAATACATTGTATATTTTTCTCTCAAGATCTGATTCGCACGTGCAGTAATAATTTCAATCGTCGTGGCACTGTTTTTTTATTTTCTATATATACAAATGACGCATTCGTAATTTAATAGGCTATATAAAAACACATACAAGTGGATGTATAAGTACTGTGACGCAACTCTACGATTAAATATTTATATTCTTTAAAAAAAAAAAACATAAAGTTAAAGAGTATAAATTATAAGTAAAAAAATTAGCAAGTATCATCGGATTTTATTTTCTATATTACTTAGTGATTTTCATCTTCATTTTTTATCAAATAATTACTTCGCACGTCAAATTTTTTTCGTTCATGTTTTTAATAAAATAATGTTATAATAGCGACAAAAAGTGAAATGGGGCAATATTCTTAAATATCATATGGTATATTAATTGTTTTATTAAGTATGAATATGAATTTGAACGGCAGTGACATTCTCAGGAATTTTGAATGGAGGGAATATTTTTTTTTCTTCTAATTATCTGTAAAGGAGCCAGTTTGTAACAAAAACTGTGATAAAGAAAACAACAATTGTTATTAATATTTTAATAATGATAATGTACCTAAATAAATAATGTCTTTAAATAATTTTTTTTTTTTATATTTTCAAAAAAAATTTTATGGCCAAGAAGCGAATATATCCCCCCTATTAGAATGTCCATGATGAATGAAGATACTATAGGAACATTTATCTCTGTAATTGACGATTTTTCACAGGCGCATAACATAGCATTTTGGAATTTATAAGATATTATACATTTATAAAGAGGTACAATATTACTATTTTAAAGGTAAGTTTAAATTCGTTTACTATGTTTAACTCCAACACGATTTTATGTCGAAATCAATCAGCCGATTATACGCATATACGCCTGCAAATACCCATTTCCCTTCCCTTCTGTGCACGTCTAGTGGCGTCACGTTAAGGTCGATAAACAATAACCTAATCTAACCCGACCCGACCTCGCAAACATAATCAACCATATATTTCTCTGCCGAGCGATCAAAGGATATCCACTAATACACTATAATAGATCCATTGTTTACTATATAATGAAGGGCCAACTAAATTAGAGTTGCGTTACTTTAATTCAACCACCAATATGGTTCTAATTATTAAAAAAAAAAAATTAATATAATATTATAATCTCGACTAGATTTAGTTTTTTTTTTCAACATTTCAAAACGTCATACATGTACCTATACAAATTATTTGACGATACTGTTGGGTCAAGAGTAAAATTAAGTTTGGTCAATTGTGTAAGATTTGATTTTACACTTTTTTTATAAGGCTGTTATTTTTGCGTACATTTTTAGTAACATTTTTAATAAAAAAAACATCATCATTTTACACGTATATAATATACCAATTAATGTTTATTTACTGTAGAAAATTACAATTGGTATATCGCGATAAACTTTAATATTAAATCCGATATAAATATATAATGTAGGTACTCTTTTAGCGAAAATATTTAAATTATAAATTACTTATATTTTAGTTATTTTTATTATTATTATTAAATATAATAATGTAAAGACCATAAATTGTAAACATTTTTTTTTCTTTTTTAATTACCTTTATAAATTAATATGTATCTATATATTTATCTTATTGCATAGTTAGTGCCTATGTTTCTTTAATTTGTGTTAAGCTAAGAATGTATAATTAGCTATTTTATATAATGTATAAACATCCTATTCCTATGATGACACATACATAATCTAAAATTAGTACACGTTACTTTCCGAAATTGTGCAGTATTTTGAACGCAAAAAACAAGAATACCTACTAAAAAGTATATGTTAACAATTTATCCTAAAACTCGAGAGAGTCAGTAACATTGTAACATATTGAATAATGTAGTACAGTGTTGAAGAAAACATTATTGAGTTACTACGTGGATGGCTTAATATACGAAATTTTTAATTTTAATACAATATTTTGTTACTTATGTAAATATATTATAAGAGTTGTCAAATATTGAAATATACATACATTTTAAGTAGTCTTATAAATTTATAACACTAATAAACTAATTTAATTTTAAAAAACCTATTCTGAATATTCCTTCTTCATCCCTTCAGTCCTCAGACTAATTATTAGTGATGGAATGTAATTGTATTATATTGAAATTTGAATGCAATAATATTGCATTTGAAAAAAACGATTCTGAGAGAAACTCAGTTAAATATACAATATACAATTTATATTTAATTTTAATTTTAATACATTTTTTTTTAATTATCAAAATTAAATTTTTGACAAAAAAAATACGTCAAAATGTTTGAAGTTTGTTAGAAGTTCAATATTTGAATTAGAAATAGAATAAATATAATTTATAAGTTTTTTAGTTAAGTTAAAACGTAAAAATATGCACTTAAATGACAGACGATTTATTGAGTACCGAGTTTAAATATTATTGATTTTATCATTTTGTAAGTTAATCGAATCGTTGTTGGTCATCCTCGAAAAGTCCAATTTGTCAATTTATTAACGTCATTAGAATTATCATTAATAAAGATATTAAAAAGAAAAGTTGACAATTGGTCCCTCTGTGAGATACTGAATGACACATTTATACTCACAGACTTGAAATTCACTTCTCTGTTGAAGAGAGCAGAACAAAACCAGAAAAGTAGAGAACTAGAGAATCTGAATAAATATAGTTTTTTTAATAAGATTTTGTGATTTACGCTGTCAAAAGCTTTAGATAAATCTTCGTAAATTACCTCTGTTTATAAATTAGAATCAAATGATTGAAATACAGTTTAACTATATAGTTTGACAAAATACACATATTTTATTTTTAGATTTTACAAAAATTTTGCATTTTGCAATTATAATTTAATATTTTGTACTCGTTAATAGTTTGGAATTGAACTTGAATCTAATTTATGTTAAATCGAACAATCAAAACTTTACACAATACACATTTTTAGTTTATGCGTAGTTTTAAATCAGACATTTAAAGTCAAAGTCAACTGATGTCTATAAAGTGGTAAAATAACTATATTTTTTATACGTAACAAAAAATAAATACAACTTTAACAATATACGTATTGATTACCAATCGGCAATCGGTCAATATGTTTGTCCTTAAAATAAAATATATCCACTCAACCGAAAGCAGATTGTACAAATAACACGTGTATTTTTAGAAAATTCGTATAATAAATAATACATTTAAATCAGTGTAAATATCTTCAAGTAAAAAAAGAAGAGAGATAAACTACAATATGGATGTAAAAAAAGAAACAACAAAGTAATAGTAATAAATGAATAATAAAACAATGAATATTGTGAACATATTTTATTTAGTATGTTTTGTTCAAGATAAATAAAATACTAAAATATGTATGAATAAAAAAAACTCTAGTAATGGTATAATATTTAATTTGAAGATCTACTCAAATATAATGATAAAAACTATCTAAACTAACTAAATATTTGATTGTAGTTTATTGATATATACCTATATCCTATTTATTAAATTTATACTTGTATATTTCTAAAGTGTATACTTAAGTGTTTTTATTATATTTAAACCCCTTCTAAAATTGAAATATGATTAGGCACAAAAAACATGCGACAGGAGAAATCTGAGACTAAATATAGATGATTTACATTATTTTCCCTCAAAATGTCAAATTAAAACTATGTATTGTTGAAATCTGATATTTAAAAAGTATATAAAAGACAAGTATGTATGGCAAAATACATAATTATCAATTTTAAAAACGCTTATTCTAAATTTAAAAATAAATATTTTTATATCATTATAAATATACGTTATCTGATATCTAGTTGAGAAATTATTATTATCTATAAATATTATTATATTTATTCTGTTACCATAATTTACCATTATATTATGGTAAATAAACAGGTGTATAAATATTTTTTAAATAATCGCATTACTAAAAAAATAACGATTTTATATTAATTTTATCGGATAAACATAATGAAAGACATTCTTTGCTTTATTCAGAATTTAAAATAAAGTAATACGAATTGTAATTTATCGAGGTAAAGTGTTCGGTGTGATATATTAGATATTAATTTGATGGCACATTATGGTCCTTAAGATGCTTTTGTATATTCTCGTTGAGTTTGTTGTACATGAAAAATGGTTATTACAATACACTTAACATATATCTTCAGATATATTATCGTATTATGTTTTACTAAAATGTTTAAGCTCTTTCTAAACTACCAAAGTTTATTATTAAATTTAATATTACATAGCTGTGAAGTTATAAACTAAAACTTTTCACCTCGAAACAGTGCATTGTCCGTGTTTTAAAAGTCTAATTAAATTATTAAATAACTATAATTTCAATGGGTAAATAAATAAAAATAACCTATTCATTTACTCGTCTAAGTGTGTTTTATAGTTTTTGTGACAAAATAAGATCAATGAAGGTTGTCATCAATAATTTAATGTTGTTAAATAATATCTTAACGCTATACAAAATTACGAACAAAACGTTATTTTTTAAATTTAAATTATTTAGAGTACAAACTTTACTAGAAATAAAATTGTATAACTGCCTGTAAAATTGTAAACAAATCATATTTAATATTGTACGATACAATAAAATATTAAAAGTTAAAAAATTATGGACATAAAATTAATGATAATTGATAGCTGATTTCGAAAACTATAGTTATATTGTAAAAAAAAAAAACATACTATGGTACAAGTATTTTTATAAATTTTCAATTTCATTTCTTAATTTAGAATTTGTTTCGTTTTTATAATCATAGTACATAGTTTTTATGTAGTAATATATATATTATACACTGTAAAATAGTATTTTACAATATTTTTTTTACTCATTGCTTATTAATAAGCGAATATTTGATTTTCATCTCTTGGAATATATTTTATATAGCTATGATGGTATAAATCAAATAATAGTTGTGCATATAAACGCGTTTTTCTTTGAGCTGTTAATTACGTTTATTGTTGGACTCGAGCAAAAAAGATTATTCGTATATCATAGTATCAACCGCCACTGTCCGCACAGTATTTTAAACAAATTATGCGATTTCGCCGTAGCCGTCGTCGGTGCCAAAATACTTTTTCATCGATGAAATCATTGCGAATTCGGTGAAATACATAACGTATTATAATATGATCTCTACGCCTTTGTCTCTTGTTCCGTTTAATTTTTTTAAATTTCTTTTTATTATTATTTCGTTTTCTCGCGCCAAATCGTTGGCAACATCACCTCTCTTAGGCATCCAACTACGACATGAACCCGTAATGACATCACTCCGAAGTTATCGTTATAATTATTACTCGGCGGCACTTTTATTATTTTGTCATCGGCTTTTTTAGTTTTTTTTTTTTTTATAACACGCCGCGTTTAACATAATATACGTCGCAGATTAAGAACGGTACTCGGTGACTCGGTACTTCGAGGTCAAAAGAAGAACACGAGTATATTTGACGTTTTATTAAAATAAATATTATTAAATACGCGAGTGTTATTTTTGCCAAAATCTCCATGTGTGTGTAAATGTCTTCCTGGCTCTGGTCCGATTTCCGGGGAACCAACTTTGATATTTATTACAATGTTACTGCGCGTAATCACTAATTGAGTACATTTCTATAAGGTACATGTTAATATATTATCAACCTTAATCCCGTCGTGTATTATTATTATTATTATTTTTTTTTTTAAGCCTTAAATAATGTCGAGGTCCAGGTATGTTTTCAGTACAATTTATTTTTGTTATTACTTATCTATATTAATTAATTTTTATAGTTTTTTTAAACAGTGTTAAAAACTATAAAGCAATATTTTTTTAACCGATTTTTAATTGTAATTCGTACAGCCAATATAAACTTATGATATTATTATATTTATGTATGGAATAATATGGTTTTACTGACATAGTAGATTCAACGGCAGTAATCAATTGATATCATTTGAGTATTATATACCTATCAGACTATTCAACAAAGTCGGTCGATGTATAATCATTGATATAATAACACAATTCACAGAATTCCATATTCATATTATATTATATTATTACGAATACAATACGTTCTGTATAATTATTATAATATTATATTATTACACGCTATTTAATATGTTTTTTAGTTGAAAATATATACTAAATTAAATTAACTAACTTATTTCTTATTTCTCAGAAACGTACCTACATTAATAACGTTATACAAATATAGTATAATAGACAAAATAATAATTATAAACCAACAAAGTTTCCAGTGAAATTAATTTATTGTTAATAACTATGTAATTAACAAAAAATATAAAATATTTTTGTATAAAACCTAACGTTTTACGTTACAATATTATGAAACTATGTTTTTGTATTCATCGAACATTGTCTAAAATAACTTTTTTTTTAAAATAGTTTACGCGAATGATAAAACTTTATTGATGACATTTTTTTCATCCAACTCTTCTCTTTACGATATTAGAAAACGAGTCTCAGTAGAGAAATCTGTAAAACTCAGCCATATATTTTCCAATACTTATCCAAATTTACTCTTCTTCTATCAAGAGATATAAAGAATAATAAAACTAACACCAATGAATCATAACAAAAAAATAAATAAATAGATAAAACTTTCCACTAAAGTCAATCATAAAAAAAATCATAAAAAAATCAGAACAAAATAATAAATAGAATGGTATAAATAAATTGTATATTAAATGGATCTTTTGGGAAATATTGTACAAGTTGATAAGGTTTTAATAAGATTATATACATTTACGTGTATATGTGTTAAACGTGTTCGTCCATCCAATTTATTGCCATTGCAGTTATCAATATAAAATATAATAATGTATATTTTTTTGTTTCCAGTATTTCTCGTATTACTGTTAATTTAAATATATTTTTTTACATAATATTAAATTTTAAACACTCAATTATTGAGCTTTTATACATAGGTTTATTACTGTTATCTATTTTTAAATAATCATTACTTATATAAATATAAAATATATAATGTTCCATGAGCATAAAGATTTGTCTCTTTTGAGGCAACTTATGGAAATTCATTCATTAATACATATGCGATATTAATGGAAAATTAATAAAAAAAATTGTATTATGCTATTATTATAATAGTAGTAAAAGTTTCATTCGGTTAAAATATGCATACTTATAGAATACGTACCTCATTTTATTTACAAACAAGATAGAAAAACAAATAAAATCTATACAAATATTCAATTGCCATAAAAATTTAAAAAAATTTTAATATAATTTCTTAAATTTCAACTTTTATACTTAATTTTATTATTCTTCATACGGTTCATACCCATATTTTATAAATTCCAAATTATATTAATTTTCCTTTTAACCATATAATATTTTCGATTAACTATGTAGGTACTGAAAGTATAATAATCTTTATTTCCAATAAAATTTATAATTTTTGTTTTATAATTCCTTATTACATTATGACACTTACTTATGTCAACATTTATTTTTTTAAATAAATTCGATTACATATTTTAACTTTATTTGTAAAGGGAAAAAATATTAGTACCTACTTAATATAAATATCGTATTTATAGTTAGATTAATATTACTAACATTATTATAATAATTTGTAATTTATAATAGTTTGTTTGATCTTATATTGTTTGATTATGCGAAAAAAGACTTTTTAATTTTCACATTTTCATCATAACAATTATTGTGCAACTTCAACATTTTTGCCAAAGTTACATTTAAGTATTTCTTTATTAAAAGTATAATTTTTTTACACACGATACTCTTTGAATATTTGAATATTGAATTTTTTCCAAGAGCATATTAAATAATTAAATTTTACGCTTAATTGGTAAAAAAAAAAAAAAAAAATTTCTTGGATAAAACTACTCTATTTTGTGGAGATTTCTAATTAAAAAACGTTGTTCTTTTAATTTTTATAATGTAATATTATTTATTAAAAAATCCGATAACTTTTTATTCTTTATAGATAGATGGATATTTCTTTTATTAAATTTTATGTGGTTATAGTTTTAAACACGATACTCGGACGTCGGATATATAATTTAAAATATTTACCTCATAATATATAGGAAAATTATTTTAATTATATTTAATCAACCTAATTTATTTATCTTGGATGTTTAAATGAAACCTTTTTTATGATGATATTACTATTTCAAAAAGACCTAAGGCGCACTACATCTGTATACGAAAAATAAATATTATTCCATCACATGACACCGAATAGCCTTAATGCCAAAAACAACAGGCTGAAACACTTGTTTCAGCACGTGGCTATTATTATTGTATTATTACTATTTTTTTACTATCATAAAGTACCTTGATTTTGACAGGATTTTAGGCATGCCTAGAATGATTGACATACATGTATACGGTATATATATAAGTGATCAGTACTTGAACCCAGAAAAGTTCAATTCCAACACAAAATGTTGATCGTTTGAAATTTACTTTTAACTAGACGTTTTCGATTGGCACCAATTAGATGGAGCTTGTTCGGTATTATTAAATAAAACATAACATACATAATTAATTAATATTTCCAATTACAGTTAAACAGTATGAAGAATAAAAAACAAAATTATTCATATAATATTTAAAAAAAGTAGAAATTATTTTTGATGTTCGTATGGTAAAAGTTATTAATTTAGAATAAAACTTATAGCCAACACTATTTAGAGGTAAGAAACTATAATAAATCATCGTGGCCACTTGTAAGTGTTATAATAATGCTTGATGAAGAAATTGTATGGTTATCAACACGGAATATCACCTTGAGCCACTCTAAAATAATTAGGAGTGGCCACATTTAAAAGGCGAATTTGTGATCCGTGTCCAAATCGGTGACATATGGACAGTGGTTAATGTTTGATTAAAAATCGCAATTGTTTCCTAATAAAATTTTATACTTCTTAGTTGCTACCTTGAACAACATAATTATGTGGATTAATATTTACTTTATTGAAAATATTGTGCATAAAATATAATAGGTAGTTAATTTATTTTTGTATACATAATAATAATGAATGTCTAATTTTGTAAATTACAGTCAGTTATTTCCATTCATTTAACTAATACGTTTGTGTATTTTAATGATAAACTCTAAAACACGAATATGGGGTCAATCTTAATTTTAATTTTTTTGATATTGAGTTATTATAAAATATACACGGTCACAAGAAAACTATTGATTATATTGTCATTTTACTAATAATGATAATATTCGGGGTTTTTTTTCGTTTCTAAAAATTAAACTTTTTAATAAGTGTTTAAAAATTGTAAGTATATTTAAAACTTTGATTTTTATACAGTTAATAATTTGAATTGATTTCATATTTGAAAACATCTATAAAAAAAACACCTTGGTATTCTTAACAATAGTTTTAATAGTTTTTAGTTATTTTACTATTGTAAAAAGAAAAAATTACTATTAATAAAATCAACTTTTTGTTACATAGAAAATGAAGTATTATTAAAATAGTTTTTCTTTTTACCTACGTTATGGTTTACAGTTAGTTTACGATGGGTTCAGTTAATAATGTCCAAATTTTAAACACCATAACAATTGTCATATTAGATAACTACTATAATATTTAGTGCTAACTTAAATTCAACAGTTACTACGAAACTGCATCAGATGATCTCATACACAATAGTTTCAAGTTATTGATAAAACTAAAGAACGTTTTATAATATTTTCTGATGTATATTAGTATTTACTAGTTATATCAAAAATAAAACGAGATATTTATTTTTACAAAGGTCATCACTGTATAATAGTCTGTAAGTAAACATCACTGCGTGAATTTATATAAATATAGAAACAGTTTTTGTATTCTTCTATTATCACTACCGTTAAGTGCACCGGAGAAATCGTGGCTGGCTATTACGTGGTTTAATGCATATACCATATTATATTGTGGTCGTGATCCCAAGCAATTATAAAAATATATTACATACCGCGAGTCCGCGGTATAGTGTTGTTCTCGTATATCTGGATCGAATATTCTACGTAGGTATATAATAATGTGTTTATAATTTTGAAGGCAAAAAATAGACGTTATCTTTCTGATGGACGAGGCATGGATAATACAGAAAGTAGAAAATAAATAAAAAAATATAGTTTCTTATCTGTCATCTTTATATTGTATGCACTTGAAAAGTATAAAATATACAATATAAAAACATAATTACTATTAAAATACAGTATAATTTTAATTGCCGAGAGTTATTTTAGATTAAAAATGTAGTAAAACCAATAATATTACCTAATCTAGAAGACTATAATTATAATATATAACTTATATAATTGTTTTGGAAAAAATCAATCATTTTTCAAATGTCTTAAATGTATAATGAAGAAATAATAATTTATCAAATGTACTTATTTGGTTAGAGATACGAAAAATCTCTAACATAAGCTATATATTTTGATTATGCGATATTATATAAGTATAACAACTGTACATTAAATACTTTACTGTACATTCGAAAGTTCATAAAAGTTCATTTTGATTAATATCGGACATTAATCTTTGGGTTAAATGTGTTACACGATAATATTTTATAGATTAATAACATTAATGTTTGAAACAAACGTATTTAATATGTATAATGTGTATAATAATAAATAGTAATGTAACGGAGATTATATTTTACAACGTAGTATAAATTATAAAGTTCAAAATGAAGGAGAAATTTCATAAACATATGAAAAAATACACGGTAAAAATAGGTGTTTTAAATTCTAATGAAAAGTCTAAGAACATATTAAACAAAAATCATATATAACAAATACCAAATAGTAATAATACAAATTACAATGTTAGTTATTTTTATAAATATATATATTAACTAATGTAATGTATTAATTGCTGTATATTTTAACACAATAATATTTACTAACGTACCTTAGATAATTTCAATATTTTTTCCATATTTCAATTGTACAAAAGCTAGACATATAACAAGTAATACAATGAAGGTATAATTAAAAGTAAAAATAATCGTATTGCATGAATATTTAATATTATTATAGTTTAATAGATTTACGAAAGTTCTATACAAAATTGATTTAACATTTAAACAACATAATGATTCGTATAAGATAACAATACTGAAAACAATAACAAATAAAATTTAATTGATGTGTGGTAAAACCAAAAAATTGATTTTCATATTAGTTGTTGTAAGTCACATATTAAGAACGTTAAATTATATTACGATTATGTTGATAGTTTTACAAAAACCAGGAATAGAAAAAAAAAAATTGGTCTACTATCTGAAAAATTGTAGATTCCGAATCATAGCGATCTTTATATACATAGGTAAGTTTATATTATGTAATAAAGTTGTTGAGTATAAATTATAATTAAAACTATATTATAATTCAGTATTAGTGTTATATGAAAACAATTAATTATAAAAATTTCAATATTTCAAAAAAAAAAAAAAATGTTTAAAGTAAATTCCTACCTATAGTTTGAGATGGGAACCTCTGGTTTAAACACAATTTTTTTTATATTACAGCCAAACCATTGATTGTTAATAAAATAATTTACATATAGTTAATAGATATAAACTGACTTTGTGGGGAAATTAGGTTCGTGCTTTTATATATATATATATTATTATTATATATATATTATATTATATATATATATATATATGTTACCTAGATTGTACCTATACATCTATACATGACGTATATTGTTTATAATACGTTACCAGTTCTATTCATAACCGCTACTCTGGTTGTGGTCACTATATAATATTATACACGGTATATGGTTATAGTCTATTACACGATATTGTAATATATGTGTGTATGCTATTTGTTTATTTATACGAATATACGCGTATAATGTACACGCGCGTACATGATATATACGTATATAATTGTACAGGCACTCTATTTGATGCTTCTCGCAGCAGGATATCGTTTCACAATTTATGAATCCACGTCGTCTGCACGCACAACTACACCATGCACAGGTACATATAATAATAATAATAATAATAATAATGATAATATGCTGGACCGTGTCGGAAAGGCTCCTCGTCGTCGTCGCCGTGCGTATAAAATACACGCGACGGATTGTTTACGCGCATAAATGAATCTAAATAACTTATAAACGCACCGAAACGTATTTAAGTTTCTATACATAACGAATCGGTATATATCGGTTACCCGGATAAAAAAAAAAAAAACGTGGTAGGTACCTTATAGGTATAATATTATATTATCTTGACCAGGACTATGGTAACGGTATTATTCACGCGTGTACATATTATAATGTAGACCGGCAGCGAAAAATAATACGGATAGAAATGAAAACGTATATTTTGATTACCCTGTAGGTACCTATACATAATATTATAATTTACGATATATTTTGTGATATTCTCCCGTATGGGTCATTATAATATTATTATGTCTGACCCGCTCCAGTCGGTATAGTCGATTTATAATAATAATTATTATTATTATTATTATTTAAAGACGACCGGACAATAGCGTGCTTGTATATATTATATAAATCAGATATACGTATAGAGATACCTTACATGCCAGTCGACTCGATGGTCGGTGTAAAATTATAAATTGTTATATATGAACACAGTATAACGATGTGTGTTTTACATAAAGGTACCTTTGAATCTTCGACCGATTTCCAACGTCCGAAAAACAAATGAATACGATGGTATCAATGCAGCGTTTAATTTTACTTTATCATGAAATTATTATAAATTATATCTCGCATTCCGCGTCAATATAATACGAATACAAAAGCGATGTACGATATCAGTAGTTTTAAATTTTTAATATTATAAACAAGAACAAAATGGACTAGGTAATAAATATACTATAATAATATTAAATAACTGGCTATTTATTTTTAGCTAATAGAAACGGTTTTGAAAAACCGGATAACCCGGAAAATTGTCAAACAGTTTTTTAACCCGAAAACCCAAACCCGTAAAAATTTTAAACAAAAGATTAAATTTAAATTCGAAAAAACCTATTAAGCAAAATTAATATAAAAATAAATGCAACTTGCTAGTCTAGTATTTCAAATTACAATAATCAATTAGTTAATTAAGCAGGAAAGATCTAGCACATTTAAATTATAATTATATATTTTATGTATATTTATATTTAAATTTGTTTTTCACGGAAATGGATTAGAAGTGGTCGTTGTCTAGCCGTACTGAGTATCAGAATGTACCAGAATTTATATGAAATATAATAATATTATCAATACACTATCATCCCCGTCGACGGCTCTTCGTATATCCCCTAAAGACTTGTCATCGCAAATAAATCGTCGGGGTCGCTCGCAGTCTCGCAGGGGAAGTAGTAACAGCAACAGCAGCTTGTCCAAACGCGTTGCGTGTACCTACGTGTTTAACGTGTATATACGCATATTATGTTATATTATTATTATTATTATTATTATTATTATATTGCATTTCACAGTACACACGTTGTGTGAGAGACGCAATATAATATTATTTCTGAACGCATTCGATTTCCGTTGCACGAGCGAACAACACTGATATATTACGTACATATATATATACGTTGAAAATACCAAAAGGGACCGTGACGTTATTTCGGGGTTGCATTCACAGTAATAATAATAATAATAATAATAATAATAGGTATATTTCATCGAAATTACGTTTTATCGCACGCCCCGAATGTCACGTATATAGTGCCTAACCTAACCTATAAATACAATACGACGTGTGTATAATATTATATTATTGTAAGTACCTGCTACGAACCGGCCGGCCGTTTGACCAAGTCAAACCGTATACCAGAACCGTAGTTGCGTAACGATATTTTCTACGGCGAACGTCGCTGTTCCGGAACGGTGTTCGGTCGCCGCCGATACATCGCCCCGAGGAAATTGATCCGGCGGCGCTTAAGCGCATTCGATCCGAATCGGCTGGACTTCCTATGTACCGAAAATCCCATTAGTACCTACTATAAGAGTAGAGCGGTACTGTACTATTGTATAGTATAGAATATAGATAATAATATTATAATAATTGAGAATTGTGTCTTGCGGCGTTATTGTAAATAATATTTGGTCAACTTGGACCATACCGGAGGAGTGTTCAGAAATTCGATTTTATATTACATATTTTGTATCTTAGTAATAATAATAATATCGTCATAATAAGTATAACAAAGATTAAACATTTTTATTTTATTACAAAATGTTAATATTTTAGACAAAAAAAATTTCAAAAAAATATAGTTATTATTATTATTATTATTATTTTTGATGATGATGGTGGACATTTGAAACAAGATATATATTGCAGGAATGTGTGGATATGACTAAATAATAGCTAAACCAGATAGTCAATTATTACTTTTATTGTAGTCCTCGAGTATATTAATTAATTCATTTTTTTATTGAGGCGTAGACTCGAAAAAGTTCGTGTTGCTGCATTTGATATTGGCAGACTAACCAATATTTTTTATCAATTTTTGTTATTATTTTTATGCTTACAAAATACTTACTATCTCACATTCAAAGAAAAATTGTGAGAATGTATTAGATGGTTTTTTTTCTATGTATTTTTAATCATTTAGTTAAAATCTAAAAATAACATTGTCAAAATAATATATTGATTGACTACACTTACGAATCCACATGCAAAATATGCAAATTAATTAAATTTTGTTAATAGAATTATACTGAGCAAAAATTAACTCATCACTTTTTATAATTATCCACTGTTTTCCCGGTTTGTTATCATAATTCATGATCAAATATATATTCATAGAATTGTCAGTGTTATTATATAATTTTCATTCTTTATGTCGCATTGACGTATTTTTCAATACTATCAGAGTACTGAAAAATCATAGATAGACTATCTAGTAATAGATTGACTTTTCCTTAATGAACAATTCATAATATTTTTTTCCATAATTAAGAATTTAATTAAATAATATATTATGGAATAACCTATCAAGTTAAAATGTTTAATTACTTAAATTTTATACCTCTTAATATTGTCCAAGAAAACGATCGTTGAATTTATTTGAAAATTATTATAGGTACTTAAATAGAAAACATAAATATTAAAATATTATGAATATTATAATGACATACATAATTATATACAAGTTGAAAAATATAAATATGTATATTTAATTTAATTTAATATTTCTGTTTAATAAATTTATGTCATATAATTATTTTTCTTGTTAACTAAACGTCTTAGTAAAATATTATAACTATGCGTAAAAACGTTTAATTCTATTATATATATGTCATATTATTACCAAAGTACTAATAAGGTGAATTCAAATATACAACATTTTTTTCGATCATATTATTGAAATTTTTAAACTAGGAATTCGGAACAGGAGAAATTGAGAGGTGGTATCATATGGGTATATATGGGTTGTCGTATAATTCATATCCCCCTTGATATTTTTCTTCAATTTATGCTTATGTAATATTTTGAAGTTGTATACCTATTATATTTTATTAAAATACACAATTGAAAATTAAATTAGTAATAAAGCAAAAAATTATTGGAATATTGGATTATCAATTATTAAAATATTAACATTAATATTTATGTTATAATATTATTATGTATAGTATTCATAATCTAATATAATTTAATATTAATATAATAATAAGGATAATATACCTGTTGGCTTTCTCTTCCCAGAAAGAATATATGCTATTTTGAAAAGAGTAAAAACATATTTGAGAAACAGTTTAAAATAGACACAGTAAATATATTTTATATTAATTTTCTGTTATTAAATTTTTATTTAATAATTTTATTCATCTTTCCATATATATATATATATATATATATTATATTACAACTAATGTGCGAACTGTGGCTTTTGTTGATTAACCAGGTAATTTTAATATTACCTATAATTTTTTTTCATGTACTCTTCCCCGCCCCCCAAAAATACTAAGTCCTAATTACGTCACTGACCTACACCGATACGATTTATTATGCATATTTTATTATACCAACGCGGAAACGAACATTTGACATTTCGAATTCATGTGTTTGTATTATTTAATTATTATCTAATTATGGCGGAGATCTAAGACCGAAATATCAAGGACACCATGATATATTACTCGTTTCTTGCCGTCAAGAAAATTCAGATTTGTATACTTAATTTTTCACTTTTTCCCCTCAACTATTTATTATTCCGCGGTGGCATCGGCACGTATACATTATCCCTCCCTCGTTCGGTTAAATGAGCCATACTTCCTATTCAGACCAGTAAATCAAACCGTCATAGAAGTCACTTGAAGTTCCGCGGGTGCATATTATAATATGTTATATAATAGTCATTTACAATGGGACTTGCGTTGAAATTCGGCATTCTAACAACATACGGTACAGCGGCCTGATGCAGTTTGGACGAAACACCGTTGTACCTTTTCAACTGAACCACTATAAAATTATGACGTGTATATGAGGTTGGTAAACCGACAAGGACAATAAATGAAAAGCACTAACAGATATAACATTAAATTACATTAGATCTGGTTAAGTATATTTTAAAACCAGACATATTATGATTAAGACTAGAAACTCAAATAAAATATTTAAAACTAATAGGTATAAGTGTTATAATAATTTACACATATTGTACAGTTTTATAATCTTTATCAAGTCAATATAATTAAAACTTTGGCTTATAAAATTTGAATTTAAGAGTTATATCGATTTTTATATTTAATATCATTAGTTTTGAAATTTAATTTACCTACATATATCTCGTATATGTGGTTTGTTTAAAACATTTTAATCATAAAAGAGATTATTTTCATATATTTCGTTAGACGGGTGATTTTGTAACCAACTATAAATTGTTCAACATAATAATTTATATTAGATATATAAGATGATAACTAATAAATGGTAGGTTAGGTGAAGTGAGGTTAGAAAATATTTTGTGAATTTTGTTTAAAAAAAATAAAAACTATTGAAAAAAAAAACATTTATTTTTATTTATATACTGTGCTTTTAGCTGGTTTTAAAAATAAATATCAATAATGATAAATTATGAATTACGTAAATAAAACAAATTTTACAAATTAATAAAAACAACTCTATATATTCACGGCACGAGAATCAAAATGAAGTAAAAAATTCTAAAAGCACATACAATATTATATTTAATGAAGATTTATATTAATTTGCCATACCGCAACATGTGTGCGTGTGTAATTTTTGTACGGTGTATATAAATGTAAAAAATATATTATTATTTTCCCAAATACTAGCAAATATGTTGTTCCTTTTCGCAAAATTGATATTCATTGGACGGCGAACATTGAAAAATACCAGGTTTTTGCATTTCGTTTTATATGTAAAAGTGATTTTTTACGACTTTTTATACAAAAATAACTATAATAAGTTATAAGACATTATAGAATACACAAACAATAAGCAGTATAAACAAAACTGGATTAACCAAGCATTATTAAAAAAGTTCAAAACGTTAATAAAATAATTATAATATACAAAAAATCATTTATACAGATACAGTATCATAAAAACCAATTAACCTAATTGTAAGATTGTTTAAAAATGTAAGTAATATAATAAATGTATTATTGAAAATTTTCATTAAATTTCATCAAATGTATAAATCATATACATATATTTAACAAATTAAATTTATTATATTTCATGTCTCATAAGTATAATTATTATATGATTACGGTCTACGGTGAATTATTGTACATTATTTTCGGAAAGTTTATAAACCAGTTTTTGATATATTATCTTCTCTGATACCTTACGTTTTACAAATTATGAGTTAAAATAAATATGTTGTTTGTACTGGTTGTATATTGTATATATTTCATGTTTATGCAAGTTTTGTGAAAATAATACTTTCGTAATATAATTTTTTTATACTTTTAAAATCTGCGTATTAAAAATGACTGAGACTAAGTGTCGTCACAATCATGTCCTTAAATTATGACCGTTTCAAAGTTTATGGGTGACTATGATAATAAATTTGTCTTTTTATGAACTAACATGATCGTTCGCAACGCACAATATGATAAAACATATATTATTAAATATTCAGCTACACTGTAATATTATATTTTTTAAATGATAAAAATTATAAAGTTACAATAATTTATTATTTTATATAATAATATGAAGTATTATCCATAAACCATAACAAAATATCTAAAACTATTAATTTATATTACAAATTATAATGAAATTCTCAAAGAAAAAAATATAAATAATATGATATACATTTTCAAAAAATTATAAGGTGTGGATTTTTTGTTATATAAACTATAGCCTATCCATATGTTAAAAATAATTGTATTTATAAAAATGTGCAATATTCTCCAATGTCTACCTAGTTGTATGATACGAATAGTAGTTTTTAAAAAATGCTGTATAAAAATACAGTTGTACAGCATTTAATATATATATATATATAGATCGGTTATAAAAAAAAAATAAAAAATAGAAACCAGTCATGAAAATAAATAAATATTGTGGATTCACATTTGAATGTAATTGCTGTGAAGTGTAATATGTTTGACATTAATTGCCTTGACCAGTAATTAATTTGGAAATGGAAAAAAACGTTATATTAAGTTGGCTGTTTTTCAAGTAAATTATAGTTCATGATGAAACGCGTCAGATGTTTGGTTTTTGTGCCAAATGTCAGCAAAGTCTCAGGAAAGAAAAAAGTTAGTATGGTCGGAAACACGCCTAAAAAGTGATATATATATTAAGAAAACCACGATATTTAACTACCTTCATAAATATAACTTAATTAAAAAATTCAAATAATGTATTATTATGTATTACCATTCTGATAATTTCATATTCACGTAAATAAATACTATATTTATACCTACATGGGTTATAGATATAATAATATCCAGAAACAAATAAAGAAATAATATTATAATAATAATGAAAAAATTTAAATTATAAATTTAAATTCCAAAAATACAACAATATTTTATCAATTTATTTTTATCTTATGATATATTTTATTATTAAAATCAATTTTAATGGTATAGTCAATGTATTGGATCATTACAATACAACTTAAACTTAGTTATTATTGTTACAACTTTAATAGAGTTAATTAAAGGTAGATAGGTAATAATATTTTTAAAAATATATACTCTTATAACTTTAAAATATTTAATAATATATTATTGCTTAAGTTTTTAAAATTTAATTATAAATTGAATAACGAGTCAAGTTTTTTTTTTCATTTTTAAATTAAATAGGATTAAAACCATATAGAATACAATGAAGAAATAAATTTAATATAACTGCAAAATAAAAAAATAAAATACAAAAAACAAATGTAATTTATTTATTTTATTTTGTTTAAGGAGAAAAAATATATAAATAAATACAATATACTTTTTAATAATATTTAGTTACATAATAATTATGTAAAACAAATATTGATTTATTATTCTTATGACCTATGTATAAAGTAAATTGTTTAATGTTTTTGTTTAAAATAAACAAGATGTCTGTAATAATATGAATACGAACAAATCATTAACCAGTTACTGTGTGGCAAATAATTTCTCATTTTCGAGTATTTTCCACGCAGAATCACGTTTGTGCGCGAACATCCTTATTATTATGTTATGTTGAGTAAGAAATTTCGGAATTCGAGGAGATGTTACATGCGTTCCGTACTGGTTCACGTGATCTTTTTCCCTTTACTATCATTAAAATGAATAATAAACAATTATAGAAATATTTTATAATATACCTTATTATACCACGTGGTAGGTATATTTACCCAATGTAATAACGTCTAACGAGTATTTTGGGCATTCATATTATTGTCCGCCTGCTATGCATAAATTATTATAATATTCAGAAACAATTTCCCGATTCAATTCCCGGTGAATTCTACGCTGGAGCAGATACGGACCGCTTGCAAGTAATATTAGTGACTTCGTGATCGTTCTAAATATAAAACACAAAAAAAAAAATTCGTACCTATATTATTATCATAACGGAATGAATTCATGGAGAAAAACTATATTTATACCGCTAATATACCTCTGTAGCATATAAAACATTGGGCAATGATAACGTACAATAACGGCGACGGTGGAAAAAATAATAATAATCTTAATAAAAAACGATATATGATCTATGATTTTTCTCCGTCCTATACAAAAGACTCAAGATTATGGTCCACGTGTACGCATTGTTATCATTGTTCGTGCGAGTCGTTATCAGTATTGAGTTGCTTTCTAATCCATAATAAACGAACTTCTGTTGTCCATAACTCCATAACATTATATGCGTTGTAGGTATTCTTCATTTGACGTTCGTATAATACATACCTACAACAACCCGAGTAAATGAGAAATGATAAATTATATATAACGGACACGAGAATAAATGACCGAAAATCATAATGAATAATTCAAGCATTGAGGAAACCTAAAATTACTTATTTAAGTACTTATTGTTATTTATAGAAGGCAGAGAAACACATCATCATATACATAACTAGGGGGGACTTGGGGGATCTTAGCCATCCAGTATAAATTTCAATCCCCCAAAATTGTATTCCAAATTTAATTATTATTTATGAATTTCGCTAAAACTATAATAAATACTAAGAACTGCTAGTACAAATATTATATTAAAGTTATTATATATATGTATATAAAATAAATGTATGTTTTTATTGTAAATAAATAATATTTTTATTTTAAGGAAGAGGGACGAAACATCTACGATTCACCAGGTAATAATGAATAGCTGAGGCTCAAGCTCTCTTAAAGATTAACTTAAAGATCTAGTTACGCCTATTCACATTGTGTGTTTAACAAACACACTATTGCAACGGATGCGTTATTATAACAAAAAAAATTTAATAATAACGATAATATTATTCGTTTCGTATAATGTGTAGTTTTTATCCAACTCAATTCTTTTACCGTTTCGATATGTATTGTTCGAACATTTATTGATTACTTGCGAAATCTTAATATTATAGTGTTTTTAATGTTTTTTTTATACCATTTAAAACTTAACATAGCATTAATGTAATCAAATAAACTATCTACGATCCTTTCATTCTTGGGTTCTCTTTCATAAACTTGATCTAACTATATAATATGTGATATGTGCACATAATAAAAAACAACGTTTCTTAAATTAAAGTGTTTATTTTTATTTTCTTCTGTTCGACTAGTCGTATTTGATATTTTTAAGGTTTACCGGTAAGTATGTAAATAAGATTTGTGATAAAATCCAATTAATGTAGATCTTACCGTGCAATAAGATTATATATTTCCAAAGCCCTTCCCGATAGAACAATTATAATTCACATAAATTAAAATATATTTTTTCCTAAAAAAACTAATATTTTGTTTGATTGTAGATACACATATAATTTTTTTAGTACAGTAAGTATTCTGTATTATAAATGTATAAATAGTTGGAATTTCTAATAGAATTAATAATTATTATAATTATGATATTTTTTTTGTTTTTAAAAGAATCTATCTCTTTTTCAGGTAGAAATAATGATCCGATTACAACAAGTGGGGTAAGTTTTCGGTAGAAAATTGTATTTACTCCTTTTGGTACTTTATTTGGTTCATTTATCGAATTTTTCAAAAGTGCCCCTAGGGATAGGAAATAGTATTAAAAAATTATGGAAAATCAGCAAAATTGCAGTTGCCATGAATTTGATTTGAAATATTTTGCTATAACTTATGCAGTTTTGAATGTGGGGACATGCAATTTATTTTTTTTAGTATTCTCATAGGTAGTTTAGATACGTGATAAATTTTTGGAACGGATTATCGGTATAATATATTGTATATTTGATTGAGTTTCGCTCAGATTCGTATCAGAATCGTATTTTCGAATGCAATAAATCCCCGAGTACACGGATCTAAACATTAATCAATTACACCATAAAGTCTTCGCAACTGACATATAAAAATTTAATTATATAATCTAATTACATGGTCATCATTATTTATAGTATAAACATATTACACGCCATGTCAATATTAATTTTTTGAAATTAGCGCTAAAAAAATTGGGCCAATTACTACGACGATGTTTAAAACTCCAATAGGAATAAAAATCACACAGCCTCCGTGACCACGTGCAGTGTATGTTAGCCATATTTTCACCTCCGTCGCTATTCATTTTGCTCCTCACTTTGTGCTCTGCCACATTTGCAAAATATTTGCGTGTGCGTGAATTTTTGTCGGTTTTGCATATTTTGACGTTTATTGGTTACATTTTATACCATTGTACTTGACATTGTTATTAAATATAAACCGACTTGTTTGGAATCAGTAGACTGATGAGTATTTTTGCAAAGCAACCATCTTTAAAACTAACTATCACAACGATCGTCGGGTTTATAAAAATATGTTGTACGATAAAAAAAAAACTTGCAATGAAAGACTTTTACGACGTATCCAATATATCGTATACATAATCATTTACTACTACTTAACCTATTCATAATATATTTTGTAAATCAAAAATCCCAATTTTTTACACGCTTCTAAAGTTAGAATTTTTAGTAGAATTGATTGTTATGATATATTTTAAATTACAACGTATAAATATAATATTGATTCTTAATATTTTACGCTGAAAATTTGATATGATTTTTATGACATACACTTTAATAGAATGCTCTAGCAGAAAGTAGTTAAATGAACAGGGCTGTAATCAACCGTACAAAATAATATCGAAATCGTATTCTATTATATTATTACATTCCTATTAACAAAATCTCATATATCAAACGAAAATAAAAACTTCATAAAAACGTCAATCTTTATTTGAGTTGTAGTACTTGTATCGTTTATAGTGATTTTGGTATAGATGGTACAGACGTATAGTACTTTAAAAAGTTCTATATATGTTTCGGTATAACATGTATTATGGTTAAGTAAGCTAGTTGAAATATTGGAGTAAGTAATGGGAAACCAGTTCCCTTGGTCAGTTTAAACAGGAAAGTTAGTTAGTTGAAAAATTTATGTTAACAGTTTTAATAATACTAATTAAATACTGTTTAGACATTTAAAGGAATTGTTTGTGTTCAATCTTTACACAAACGACAAAAAATTTTAAAAATGAAAATGGTGATATTAAACAATTATCATTATAATAATAAATCAAATTATAAAATAATATTTATATTATTATTAACCTATGTACGGATTAAGTAAGTATAATATAATAATAAAATAAGTATATATTTTTATATATATATAAAATCTTTAAAATCGTAAACACAAAATTTTATATCAAACAAGAAAATACAATTAAATTTAATAGTTTTAACTATTACAAGAAATGTATTGATTCTTAAACCTTTTTTAAACAATTATACAATATATAAATATATATATATATAAATATATATATATATATAAGTATATAGGTACATAAGTTATAAACACAAAACAATTCATCGACTCAACATTGATTTCGTTAATTAAGTAAATACCAATAACTATATAACGGATTTACAAGTCATATATTTTATTCGTGTCTGTATATTATTATTAATATACCTAGTAATTATGTTTTATATTATGACATTCTGCTATTGAAAATATGTAAAATTCTCGTGACACATACTAAATACTATATAAAAGTTAAACTATCTAAACGATGGTGAAACATTAATTATATTATATTTATGTATACAAAAGTGCCTTTTTCAAATAAATATATTTATATTGTCAAGTTTGTTGTTTATCATTTGTATATACTACCTCTATCCTGTAATTATTAATTTTATTCCTAAATTTTTGTATATAATATTAACATGTAACTACATGTCTGATTATTGAAACAAAATATAATATTGTTTATACAACACTTTCACCGTTGTAGCAAATAATAAGTTTTTCTATTATGATTACGAAAAAGTGTGGATTTGATAAATAAACCATTGAGTTTTGGATGATAATTTATGTTTTAGCTTATTTTTTATCATGTTTCCCGTGCAGTTATCAAGGTTAATTATTACACTAGCACGTAAGCAGATAGCATTTTTCTTTTAAAAATAATAATTTCACAAGAGTTCTCCACCGATTACAATCTAGCCATCCCTATCGATTTAAACTACAAAAAACAATATTTTTTATAAATTTAGTCATTTTCAGGAAACATAATAATATGATGGGATAGGCTAAATTAAGTACTTACAAATAATTATTGCAAACTAAACTGATAGAATAATTTGATTACAATACAAATATATAATAATATTATACACCGGAATCATATTTATTTTATTTATGTAAAAATGTATTATTTTAGTTGCGTTTGGAAGTGTTATCTTCCAGATATTGGATTGTGTATATGCGTAAAATTATTATTATTTGATTTACAGTAAAATAGTATAGACATTTGAAGCTTTATAATCCCATTGATAATCAATAAGTAAAATAAATATAGTCCTAAATGAAGTCAAAACATGAATGTAAATATTATATTAAGTATATAAAAAAAATATCATTTAATATTAGGTATATGCAGTCTTGTAAAGTATTCGAATAAAAGTATTTGAATACTAGTATTTAAATACATTTAGAAGTATTTTTCGGTATTTTAAATACATTTCTTTTAAAGTATTTTTTAGTATTTTTAATACATTTTAAAAGTATACGAAAAAAAAATACTTGTATTAAAATAGGCACCGATAAAATTTTTTTCTTTGCATTTTATTTTTATACGTTATAAAATTAAGCTACTATGAAAAATTCATAATTTTTACACATTTCCTTGCCATTTTTTAGCAATGTACAATGTACATCAGGACTGAAGGTAATGAAAATAACAAGTATTTTTCATGTAAAGTAACTATTAGTTATATTCAATTGGGTAAACTTAGTAGATATTTTTTATTTTTTAAAACACTAGTTAACATATTTAATATTAACGAAGAGTATTTTTATTCAAATACTTTAAAATTTTGAAAATATTTATAAAATACTTTTTTTTTTAATATTTTAAAAGTATTCAGAATATAAATTTATTCCAATTTAAATATTAGTATTAAAATACTTTTTCAAAAGTATTTTTTACAAAACTGGGTATATGTAATGTTATTGCTGTTAATAAATTATTTTATAAAATATTTGTATAAAATAGTAGACATCACATCAAGAATATTTATTTTACGAAAAACATTTTAAAATGAAATTGCGTAACGAAGTTTTAACCACGATCTATGCATTTTAAAAAGTAATATATACCAATACATATTTTAAACTTGGTAAATATATATTTTATAAAGATTCAATTAAATATATAACCATTGGTATTGAACTTAAACTTTTGTAATATTCATGATTTTGAAATTTGGTTTATCAGATTAATTATTCTCAAATAAACGTGATTTTAAAAATCTGATATCCATGAAAACATGCATATCTATTGTGTCCCAGTTTCGTTTTGTTTACTTTACATCACATCACAGTTCACTCAATGAATTGTATACAAAATTTGATTATATCACGGCGTCCAAGAAGGCCACAGGGCGATTGTGGTATCATTACAGAATATTATAATAATATATTACTTAAACTGTTGTAGTTTACTATTTTACGTATTACGCATCAGATTATAACTTTACGAGCAAGTTACATGTAAAACTGTTAAACTGTAAAAAAAAAATTTACTAACTTTTTTATATTTATTTTTAATAATATAATGATTTATTTATTTTGAGGGATGTTTCGTATTTTTATTTAATGTTATGCATTTATTATTATAAATTTAAATAATATAGGTTACATGAATCATAAATTGTTCATTTCATTTATTTTATATGACTAAAGTTCATTTGAAAAACCAAATTATTTAACTCACTAACTGCTCAATGACCTCGTACAATAGTATAGCTTCATTTAAAACACAAAAAGTTCAAAGTTTTCCTTTCAAAGAAACCAAATTTCTGATACAGATATTTTATACCATATAATAGTTAAATAATACAAAATAAAATCTTTTAAAAAATAGTCCTAGACTCGAAAGGTTAGGAAATTACTAATTACTTAAAGTAAATGTATTTTAATTTAATTATGCTTATATAACTTTTTTTTAACAAAATATATTTTTTTCGTGGAGCTAAATAAAGTAATATTAAATTTGATATAATTAATATCCATCATAATTATTTTATACTAAGAATTATGTATTTAAACGCTAAGGTTTTGACATAATATTTTACTAATATAAATAGCTAAAGACCACAGCTAAATTTAGTTCAATATATAAAAAATATACAAATTTACAATTTGTATGTTCAAACTTCAAAGTATGTTTGTTTGTCTTAATGTGATTCGGAAACGATCCTTTATTTTTTTTTTTAGCTAAACTACACATAACAATTCAATGTGTTTTATCCCTCTTACTAAAAGGTGAAAATTCCTTTAAGGCATTCTTACTTTATAATAGTTGTTAGACTATTGTACGGAATATATAGAAAATATGCATTTAAAATAAAACGAGAAAAGAGTAGTTTTATCGTTTAACATATATTTGATCGTAATGTTCCGTTTGAAGAAGAAAAAAGTGTTTTATGAAGGTATAATCGTTGCCTTTATTTTATGTTTTAAATTAAAAGCTCTACTTTTATGGTATAAAATATAAATTTTGTTTAACTACATGAAACAACAGAAAACAAGTTGGATCTTGATATAACCCAAAATTATGAGTAAATATTATATAGAACATTCATTGAATGTTGTATAATTATTGGTTTGGATGATGATGATCGATTGTCAGCATATTATTATTAGATTAAAATACATAATAAATAATTTTAATAAACGAACAAATCATAAATATTATATTAAAAAAAAAATATAGTCATAATTAGTGAACTAATAGAAAAAAAACAAAATAAAGATGATATAATTGATAAGATAAGACAAAGAGTGCTTTTCAAGTTAAAAATAATTTATTGACCACTAATGATATGACTTTACAGTTAAGAAAAAAGTTACTCAGAAAATATATGTATTGAGTTTGGTTCCATATAGCTGTGAAATTTGAACGGTAATTAATATATGGAACAGAAACATAATAATATAGTAGATACAGCATCGTCGTAAAAATTTTAAGTTTCAATGGTCGGAAAGAATGATAAACATGGAATTATCGAGCAAAACTGAGAACTTAAGCACAGTATTAAAGTCATAAGAGATAAAATAATAATACATCTACTGCGTAACAATTGTTTAACGAAGATCGTTGTAGAAGACATTATCGGAGGAAGAATGAATCCGAGGATGGAGTACTCGACGAAGAAAATTTGATTTCTCACGTGATAAGAATAAGTTATAACGATGAAAAAGAATTTAGTTACAAAATGGAAGCGTATTATGTATAACTGTATAATAAACCAAACGTTTGATAGTGTTACACATAAACAGTAAGAATAATGATGACGGAATATAGTAGTTCATAGTCGGCTGGAGGTGACAGAGAATAGGAAACGTATGTGGAACTGGTGACAGTCCGACGAACAGCCAAAACGGACGGAGAACGATAAGAGAAAGAAATGTATGCGCGGTAAAAGATCTAAAAACGTGTTTATGGATCAAGTTTTTCCGAAGTCGTATCCGCCAATGTTATTTCCGACTCATTTACGCGACGTCGTCTGATAGAACCGATAGTGATACGGGGGCGGAGGAGTCTGGACAAAAATAGGAAATGGAAATAAGGAATAAAACGAAATAAGCTACGTATATATATATATATATATATATCTTTCTCTCTCGATAACAGCAGTAGTCGTCACCAGACACTAATGGACGAAAATTAACATTATATCCGTTCGGTATACGCGCATATATAGTCTGACGTTGCTGTTTCAGACGATAAATTTTAACGATTATAACCGTATATACATTGAAGAAATCACCGCCGCCACCACAATTCTCAAGACCATTATGGCACGTATTTTAAATACTTACAGTGTTTTGTTTGTCGAATTCCGTATCTCCAAATCATTTTTTTCTGCTTTGTTTGTTTCACCAATATTATTTTAATAATCGTATTCGTGTGTCTGTATTTGTATAATTTCAAAAAATATAGATGACGAGCAGCTACTACAACAACTTTGTGCAGGATTCGAGATTTTATAATGTCTCTTGTGGGTACAGCGTCGACATTTCCACAACATTGACTATCTCCGATTTTGCGTAATAGAAATGATCGAATCGAAATACTAAAATATAATTTTGTATGCATAAAAAAGTCCTATAATAATAACTTTTAGGAAACTGAAAAATAAAACTTCCAGACAATAACGCCCATGCTTCAGAAATACAAACATTGCGTCTATATTATTATATATTAATATTATACAGTGGTATTATAGTAAACGTGAAAAGTTTTGCGCCTCGCACAAGGCAATAAACATAATATGGTTGAAAGACTTCTTAAAACATATTATAGAATAATATATGTCACTATCATTATGATATATTATTTAATACTAATAATAACGGTATATTTTATTTAGGTGTAAATTTTAAAAGTAATACACGTTGTTGTGCATATAAGTACGTAATACATTTCAAAACAAAAGGTATTATACCCTAAAATATAAACAAGAAATGAAAATAAAAATGGTTATAAACAATTTTCATTCAATATTTCTAACAAAAAGCATTTTTTAATTAAAACAATTTATTGAAAGAATGTTTTGTAGATGACTAACCACAAAACAGAAGTTTGAATACAATTTATTACTTCGTCTGTAAAATAATAAGATACCAAGTAAAGATAGGTTTTATTTAAATTTGAATGAGTAGCTGCACAAATGATAAATGTAAGATAAAGTATAACTCTACAAATTAATGTTGACAAAACATTTCTTATTTAATAAATTGTTTAAATCGTTTTAATTTTTCAATCATAAATACAAAACGATATATATATATTATACTTTCATATTTTCACTTCAATAACTAATATTTAGTTTTATGAATGGAAGTTAAAAAAAAAAACTTTTGTATTTTACTTTTTATCCAAACTCTATTGACGTCTATAGGAAGATATTGAAAGAAAACAATAACATTATTCTTCGTTGGGCTTAATTTATCAGCGTTGTAGCTATTCATTTAAAATCTACATGAATTAAAACAATTTGATTTATTATTATATATTAAAATAATTTTAACTTAAACATCACACTTTATTAATTTTAAATAACAATAAAGCATAACATTATGTATAAATATTAGTTTGACTTGAAAAAATTTATTTAAATATGAAAGTATTTATCATAAAGCAATCTAAATATAAATAATTGAACTTAACATGATTTCTTAATATTATTATTTTTATAATATTTGTGTTTTTCTTCATATAATTGCATTAAAATATTTTAAGTTATATTATATTTATTAAATTACTTGTTAATTTATAATAAAGTTATAGAATTTTTTTTTTTTTTAGTTTTATCTGAAATATATTTATTTTTTTTTGGAAAAATGCATAACTTAATAATTTATAATAATAGAACAAATATGACACATAACATATTATTATTAAAGAAAAAATAAAGATAAATAAACCCATTAATTTGTCTAGTGCGCGTTTAAATATTAACGGATTCCGAAAATGTTGTTGTAAAATATTTAAATCTCACGGCAAATTTACATTCTTTCTATTACACGCCAAGATATTATTCCAAGAGTCTTTAAAATTATATATTATACGTCTAATGGTCCAATAAAATTTTCAAATGACACACGTGATTCTAGGTAGTCAATTTATAACCAACAGCGGTACAAGTCATAAACAAAATAACGATACTTAAAACTAACATTATAATATGAATAATAAATAACGCTTTTGTTTTCACTATCATTTTATACACGAAGCGTTATTATATTTATAGCCATAGTTATTCGAATTTAATATAACGCTGTAGAATAAAATATAGTTACGTGCATTTGTTTTCTGTCAGATAATATAGTTAGGTAGGTATAGCTAAATAGTTTTAGTTTACAATACTTTCATTGTTGCATCAAATAAATATAATATTTTATACATAAAACGACACTCGAAAAGTAGAATTATTATTATATATGTGTGTGTACTGTGTATTGTTTATGTGTGTATTATATCAATATTTCATCCAGAGGCCATAAATACAATGTGCGTCTAACACCATTTTGAACGTGTTATCCAAAATTTGAGTAAAATATTATTAATTTTAAACTTAAGGTTAGATAAATACCTAATATATGATGGTAACCTGAGAATACACATATTATTCTTTATTTTGGGGATTTATGTATCAGAATTATTATTCATACGATATTTCCTATTAAAATATTTTAAAAACACATAACATTTCAAAAGAAACATTAAGACGTAAAAGATAGTAATCATAAACGGTAATTTTATTTTATAATATATATTATTTTTAATGATGGTTTACATATTTTTCTCATAATTTCGGTTTTTTTACGATTATGTACCTAGTTGCAAAGTTTTGGTGGGTACTCAAAATATAATGTTGTTACAAGATATGTATTTCAAATGGAAAATTTAAAAAAATAAATCGTAAATATTATAGTATAATAAGTGGTATTAAAAAAAATACGTAAATATAATAAAATATTTCAAATATTAAACGTATATAAATATATTCAAATAAAATTGATTATTATAAGTTGCACACGTGAAAATAATATTTATCTATATCGAATGGAAACGTGTTTTTGATTTATTTTATAAAATAACTAAATGAAAAATCATTATAAAATGTAGAAAAGTTTCGTAATATGTTCACTTGACTTAAGATTGTAATAAAAGATTTTGAAATAAATTTTCCGGCGGTCAAATAAATTTCAAACAATATATTGTATCGGATTACGTGTATTTTAAATTTAATGAAACGTGTAAAATATGTTTATATTATTTAATATTTACAACGTTATATTAACATAAATATGAGCTACAAAATTATAATTTGATATATACATAATACATGCAGAAAGCATTATATTTTTCTCTTATGCAGTCCATCTTCGAGTATGTCACGTTGGATAAAATCTCAATATCAATTATTCGGCGTGAAACTAACTTGATAAAGTAAATACAAAAAAGTTTTTAAAATTATTTGTACCTATGTTATCTTACAAGATAAATAAACCATGTTATTACCTACGAATTACTTGCTGATCTAAACGTGTCAATACATTCCATTTAAAAATGAAAACGTATCTATTTATATATTTCGAATTATGAATTTGATAAGTAAGGTTAGATTAAATATTTTTAATTTAATTTTTTTATAATAATAACTCTTTATATTATATTTTCTAATCATACATTTGTATTGCTACTTGTATATAATATTATATTGCGTATTGTAATTTTTATAGTTTATATATATTTGTGTTACATAAGTTAATCTATACTTAAATTTATTACCTTTAGTGTTTGCCCTTTGGTCGTTATATTTACTTAATAACTACAATTAACAATTATACGTATAACACAAAATACTATTTCACTCTATTAAAAATTGGTGTAACTATTACGTGGTGGTCAGACGCTCAAATACGATCGTTTAATTTAAAGAAAGAAAATACAAATTGTTGTATTTATTAAATACTTTATGTTACATTTTATTAAAACAGTGTATTCTCATTATTCCATTATTTTATCATATAAGTTAAGTTGAATATTTTTTGCGCTTAAATTTTTATTTGTATTATTAATCGACTAGAATATTCGTCTAAAATGTATTATATATAATTTGTCCATATCATAGTATCATATTATATTATACGGTCTAACAATGTATAATCATTATAATATGTTCGTAGTTGTTTTCACGGCTTCGCGTCTTAGAGAATGGCAAAGTTTTAAAATAAATGTATCATTATACTCGTACTTATAAAAATAATATAAAAAAAACCTTGCCTTCATGCCTCAACAAAACCATCACCTCGGTTGATTTCAATGTGACACATCGCAGTGCATAATCTATCACGGTGTGTCCCAGCCATGTAATTCTTAATAACGGAGAGTCGTTCTGAATTTGTCTTCCGTCCGCACCGCACCGTAATTCCCATCGGGCTGTGTTTACAATACTTTTATGGCCTGTAAACTATAATAATAATAATATAATACATACGTATGTAGAGAATAATTTTATAGTAAGAAATAACGAAAAAGACAATAAAATGAAATAACCAAACAAAAACCCGTTTAAGCTCCGACAACAGGATGATGTTCACGTGAAGCATATAATATTGTTATGGTCGTCCAAGACGCGACGATGCAAAACAATAGGCGTAATAATATTAAAGAAAATACTGTGTGCGAAAAATATTTTAATTTACATTATGTATACAAAATTATAGACCTATTGACTGCGCTGAAGAGAAGTCAAACTAAACACAAAAATTATTATTATAAAAATATTACAATAATCAAAGAATTTTGAATAGAAAATTCAAAACTAAAAATAATAATAATAGTATAATACTAAATTGACTTTCGAGGCAGTTCTGTTTATGTGAAACCCCAAACCATAAAATATGATTTTCAATTAAATAATATCATTTTGAAATAGGTACAATTTTTCCAATGAGCTAAGAAAATATTGACCCCTACAAATGCCCAGAAATTAAATTCAGATTCAAATAGATTGTAAAAAAAAAAAAAAAAATTAGTTTTTGTTTGGTAAAATAAATTATTTTATTGTACCTAGTACTTTTATGTTATATTTTTAAAAAATGCTATAAATTTCATCAGTGGTTTAGTAACGACCGGAAATTTCTAGAAAATTGATATAACTCTTTATTATACCTTATTAATTAGTCTCTCAAAATATTAATTTATTATTTATACAAATTAAATTTTTTCAAAATTAAGTTGAAGTATCATTTCTTATAATAGAAATCAATGATTTGTACGTACTATATTATTATAACCTACTTAGACTTAATAAATAATAATTATAGTTTTAGTAAAACAATTTTAAATTGATAATTAAAAACATAATATATACCTAATAACTACAATAGACAAATATTCTAAAAATGTTAATAAATTATTATTTATATACATTAAATTAAAGTATTGTGTTTTATAATATTGAATATACTCAATTACTAGTTAAAATAATAATTGTATCAATCGCTCTCCAAAGTCAATAGAAATAAACCATATTACAAAATGTACAATATATATATATAAAGTTCATAATAATATAGTTAGCAAAGAAAGGCTTCGCGTCTTCCTTAATAACACGAAACTGAAAATATGTTTAACAATTGAAACGTGTCTAATATTGCACTTATTAGATTATTTGGTCACAGTGTCATGCACGTCGTATAAAAAATTATACGGACCTTTATACATAATTTTTTAATCAAAATATGCGCAATTAGTTTGAAACGATTCCTTTTTTTACATCATGCAATAATACCAATTTTACAATTCTAGTATTTTTGTTTTCGTCTTTAAGTAGAGTTAAATTTTAACAATGGTTGATTTTTCCTTTTATTTTACTATTTTGACTGTACAAATTATGACTTATAAATTAAAAATTCTTGGTTAGTTAAAAAAATAACTGATTTCACTGAAATACACTAGACCCAACTTAAATTACCAAAATAACCAAAATTAATCGTATACGTAATTCAATATTTCATGTGACGATGGCGGTAGGTTTAAATAATGTAAACGAGGTATTCCGGATTTGCTTACGATTCTTTATTGATCCTATTCAGACGTTATGTAATACAACACGTCTTTCAATATACGCATTTGTATTTTGTATACGAAATAATGCTATTTATTTCTGTATTCATCTTGAAGAACATCGAACTCTATTAAATTCCTTGAATCGAATTAGCCATATAAAGCGATTTATTGTGCCTTAACCCATAATACTCTCGAGTTTATTGAAATGTCTAATTATTGGCCATGAAGATAAAATAATATATCGATTAACTTTAATTCTACTTGGAAGTCAGATAGGTATTTATATAATCGTAGGTACTTTAGAATCGAAGTGTAATAAAAACCATTTGAAATATAATTTTTCAATTATGCAACGTCTTTCCCAAGCGAAAGTACTCATCATGTTTGCTTATTATATTAAAGTACTTTATCGAGTTAACTCCACAGATGAAGGATTCCTTCTTTAATCTGAACTTAATTCTTTCTGTACTTGAGTTCAGTTCAAACCATTTATTTCTTTACCTCGATTAATGGCATGTGAAGTTTTTTTTAAATTGATCTTCCCCACTTCATCATTAATTTTTAAATTGTTCTCTACTTGAACACATATCTACTGTCAAAGATTTAGGATTTATTCACACACCTCTTTTTTTTTGGTGTCAACAGTTGTAAAAATATAACTATTGACAAATTCCTTAAAGATCTGGGATACATCGATAACAATATTAGAAATTTTACCTCTGTGTCTTGTCATCGCACGATCTATATTTCCTTGGTACGTTTTATCCTTGTGTACGGGTTTCTATAGTCTCTGTTCTTTATCTCGAGAAGGACAAAATATGAATGGAAAATGTTTACCGACTATAAATACCATCATATTGTTCATTGTCTGCAAATAAAACCGTCCTCTAATGTATAGTTATTATTTTAGCCTGTTAACGACTACAGTCAAATTTTTAAAAAACGCCAATGTGAATAATAATAACCTATTTTTAGATTAATAGTTGCTCAATATAGACGTGTTTGAAAATACTATTAATTACAATCGTCGATGTTACATTATAATTTTATTTAGCTACTAACCTACAAATATTATTCAATGTATAGGTTACATAAAGCGATATGTAAGTGAATATTAATGATTTATTAAAAATACGAATTGAAACAATTTATACTGTATTTTTTTTATACAATTTAACAATATTAAACTAGTTTTTGTAATATATACAATTAAAATAAATTAAATTTATATTTACATATGTATAGCATAGTACAAAAGAACATGGTACAGTTTAGTATAGTAGGATATATACATCGTTCAACATTTAGGTACTTAATTATTTATATAATGCATAACATTGAATAGGTTTTTAAGATTAAAACGATGTTAATACTATATAGGTATTTTAATTTTTTTAAGTTATAATTGTTTTTAAGCAATATATAATGTAGATATATATATAGATAATATGTATAAATAAAAGTATCAACACGATATCGTACTACATAATAATATAATAATATGATTTTATATTTTCAATGTTAATATTGTCCAAAATGTAATTGATCTAAGAACAATTGATTATAAGTATATGAAAAAAATATAATTCTGAAATATTGCTATAAAATATTTATTGGATTTAGTTGATAAATAACATTTGTATACTATTTACAATGTCCAATGCCTTTTTTATCACATTTTAACATTATTTAAAATTGTTGATTCACAAATTGTTGAAATTATTCATTGTCACAAATCCATTAGAAACCGTAAATAAAATTTTTAATTACACATAATATTTGCAGTATCCAGTAACCATTATTGAATATTTTAAAATACTAAATAAAATAATTGTCGATAAAAAATGCATTGTACATAGTGCCAGAAAAGTAATCCTAAAACTCAAACATAATATAAATACGATTCACAAACGTCGAGTGTAGTTATATATAATTCACACGATTGGAATTAAAAGTAATAAATCATGTATAACAAATTAAATGACAAGAGTCATTGTACGTCGTATACGTAATATAATATACATAGTACGGTTCTCTATATTTCAAAATATAGGATATGAAAATTGTAGTTGTACGTGTTTCACATATATGATGTAAATCGATTGGAAATCGTCGATAAAAATCTACAATATTTTTGGATAACTGAAGTCAAATTTAACAGGTTTATAATATAGATATTTTCTTCCAGGAGTCGTGCGTTTTGTTTTTTATTTAATATCATGAGTATTCAATAATTCTTAATTAGCATTACTTAAAGTCAGATATTCGCAATATAAATAAATTTCAGTAGTTAAATATATTTTCGCATTGCAATTTAATGAAATAAAAAAATCGTATTCCATCAAGAAGGTATACGTAATTAATTTCAAACCGTTTTGAAACGTAATTTATTATTTTATAATGTTTTTACCGAAAACATTCGTGAACTTTAGAGTAGAAAAATAATAATATTAATTATTAAATAATGGACCGTGGATAATAATATTATCGTTAGCTAGGTGCGTGATGCATCGCCGTGCTGTGGTTTAATGGGCCGAGATCGGTAATTATTATAATACCGTCGTCGTCATTTACTACGTTTTTATTTCATTCCATTTATTTTTACGTTTAAAATCTTTTCCGGTGGTGATAATATCCCAAAGCGGCCCGGTATGCCAAGGTCGTCTTGCTCATAGATTCAAAGAGAGGTAGTGTGTATGTGTGTGTGACCGACCGTGCGTTCGATTTACAAAAATTATCTTCGTCTGGACGGAAATATTATACAGTATTACAGTTGAGCGTACGAAAGAATACCGCAGTCGATGCTACTGAGCGATAGCAACTTACCCGTTACCCGGTCGCTGGTGTATTACGACTTGCCTATCGAGTACGAATATTCGGCGAAAAAATAGACAAACGGACCGACTGGGAATAAGAAAATACGAGAGTCCTGGTAAAATAATACGAATTAAAAAAAAAAAGAAGCAAAACCCTGTGGATATCTCGATGATCTACATCCTGTGCACGTGGTACCGGGCAGTATAATAATATTATAGTTGTATGCAACGGCCGTTATTCGTTTCCGGTCGCAAAAATGTTTTAAGAAAATAATATAAATAATAATAATACAGAAAAAACGCCATTAACGCGGTCGATGCACGGAAGAGAGGTGTTAGAGCCATGGTACAGAAGACGTTATGTGATTCCGCGCAGACGTTATAAAAATATTATTGTTATGACGAGCGCGTTTGACTGTACGGCGGCGCCGCCAAGGATATAATATCGTGATTTGCCGCGATGACGGCTATATTATGTTCAGAGTTATCATTATTATACGGTAATGAAATAATATCAAGTATTTATGTCATTAAGTATATCAATTTGTTCAATTCCACGAGAAAAAGGCGGTCATCCGTCGAATTTAATTGCAATCAAACACGCCGTCTCCGCTTCAAAATGTTTAAAAATATATATATATATTTCATATTTATAAAGGTTAGGTATATATATCATATAGGTAGCAGGTATATTAGTTACCTACTCAAAACAATATAATGTTCTCTGAACCGCACGAGCGTAATATAGTCTTTGAAAAATTCTCACAGTCTTTTTTTAATTATATGAATGTTTTTCTTTCTTTCATTTTTTTACACTATAGTATTCTATTATATTAATTTTACTATATTAAAATTTCCAAGTTAAATTCTTAAAAATCACTATCAAAGTAAAATCAAGAATTAGCCTAAAATCTAATCTAACCTAATCCATTATACAAATTTTAAATAATAGTTTATTCTTATGTATAAAAAAAAATTATCTATATATTAGTATCATATTAATTAGTCTGACTTCTATTATATCTACTGGTACTATTTTAAACTTGAGTACTTATACTTCTTACCTACATTATTAATGTTTTCTAATATATATTTTTTTCTACCTATATATTAATATTACGTTACGAAAATATGTCTATAATAAGTGTATGCTAGAATGATTATATTTGGACAATTTGTTTTATTGAAACATAAACAATTATTATAAAAAAATTAATTTTAAAAATGAAAAGTATGCTGTGTTACAATAATTGAATTAGATAATAAAACCGCAGCATCCCTTCTCAATAATTCTTATTATTTCTCAACTAGATATTTTTTTCAGACTCCATATTATAGTATTATTATTATAATAACTGTCTAAAGACAAAAATATATCGAGTTCCTCAATATTTTTTTATTATATAAATTTATCCGCTATTACAAATTACGAATTATATAAAATTCTAGTCCTCGATTATATTTTTTGTAATTTCATAAATATGTATGATTGTTTAACAATATAACTTTGAAAAAAATGATTAATTTCTATTTATACGGTGCATGTATATTATACATTGTATACCTAAGTAAAAATATGCCGCATAGACTATAGATATATAGTGAAACTATCATACTACGAACCTTAATTTAATTAGTTTTATTGGTTTTGACCTACTGTACAATTAAATTTTATATATTACAAATTATACGTGTTACTGTTTAAATACATTTAAAAATAATTCAAAAAAAGTCTAAAAGTCATAAAAAATTATATTATAACAGTATTATGAACTTAATAAGGATAGAACAATTTATTATTTTGTCTTCTTAATCGCATATCATGTATTTTTTTTTATATTATTCACTTTTTATAGATACTGCAGTAGTACCCTTTATAAAACGTTTATAAATAATTATAATAATATTGTTTTCGATTAATTCCAGTCCATTATAATAATAATCATATGGTACACGGAGCCGTAAAGCGAAATTCCGGCCCCGCTCGGCGATTGATCGTAATTAAGAGAGCATTCATTCGGGACCGGGACGTACGGGTCGGCGATTCTCTTAATATAATATATATCCCTTTTGAGGTTTGACCTAATATTGAAAATTGAATACTTAATTATTATTATTATATTTAACGGCAGAAGTTCAAATTATAATATGTAAGGCTGGGCGAGTTAACATGTATTTTTTAATTTGTAAGTTATTCTAGAAATGTTTAAGTTAAATTAAAAGTTAACATTTAAATGAAAATAAAAGTAACTTAATATACTAATAGTGAAAAAGTTAAATATATTATATTTTGAAAATTTATAAAATTTAATAGATACCCATAAAGTTTAATTTATATGTATATATACGATTGAGGACATTGAAAATTACAAATCTAATCCTAGACTATTTTACGAGCAATGTAAATCGGTCAAAGAAGAATACAAAGCATGAAACTGCACTATGCCTGATGATGATGGGGACCTAGTTATTCGGACACAGGTCATAACTAATCTCTTTAAAGAACACTTTGAAGAGTTGCTGAATAATACATAAGCACTGAGCTTAGGTGACGAGTACGAACAAGTAACATACGATACTGTACAACCGAAATTGCTGGAGCCAAATGTTAATGAAATCAATGTGATCATCAACTCTCTGAAGAACAACAAATTGCCGGGAGAAGACAACATTAACTTAGAACTTTTTAAGCTAGCAGGACCACACCTAGAAATATAAATATAAAAATTAATTGAAAGTATATGGGTTAATGAGCAGATTCTTAAGATTAGAACACAGCGATTGTGTGTCCGATTTTTAAAAAAGGAAACGAAGCTAAGGTAGAAAATTACCGAGGAATTTCACTATTGGATACAAGCTATAAAGTATTATCCCTCTCGTTCTTAAAACGATGGGAAGTATATGCAAAAGACATAGTTGGTAAATACCAGTGTGGGTTAACAAGAGGAAAGTCAACAACTGATCATATTTTCACTATCCGATAAATAATGGAGAAGTACTACGAAATCGTAAAGACTTGTTCATGATTCTTGTTGAATTCAAACAAGCCTACGATAGTGTCAATAGATAAAAACTATGGATAGTGTAGAGGATTTTCGGAATCCCAAAAATGCTAGTTAAAATGATATAAATATATAATTCAAACAAGTATTGTAAAGTCCGGTACTAAGGTGAGTTATCTCCACAATTTGAGGTTCAATCTGGACTAAAACTGGGAGATGCAACATCTCCTATACTGTTTAATCTGGCGCTTGAAAAAATATATCAACGAATCATGAAATGGAGATGAATGGCAAAAATATATAATACTTGCGTACGCTGATGACATCGTAATATTAGGAGACACCAAAAACGATGTAGTAAAGGCTACAGAGAAATTAATTGAGTCTAGTAACACAATAAACCTCGCTATCAATGAGAATAAAACTAAATACCTAGTAATGACTAGACATAATGGTAATTATAGCAGCTATAAAAGTATGTTCCTAAGCCTTTGAGTAAGTAGATGAGTTTAAATACTAAGAAGTCAATATTAATACAAAAAATAATTCGCATAATAAAATTCAGTTAAGAATAAGTAATGCAAACAAAGCGTATTTTGCTATAAATAAGATGTTCAGCTTCAGATTACTGTCCAAAACTACAAAAGAGAAACTCTACACCTCCTACCAAAAACCGATAGTAATGTACACATGCGAGACATAGTCCACAACAAAGGAGGATGAAGAGAAACTACTCACCTTCGAAAGAAAAGTTTTACGGAAAATTCATGGACCTGTTTGTAATCAAAATAGGGAGTATGAGAACTAGGGAGGGTATATAACAAACCAAATATCAGATTGTTCTTAAAAGCGAAACGATTAGTGTGGGCTGGCAATGTTTGGCGGGCTGGTGAAAGTGTCATACTAAATGTTTTAATCCGAAACCCAACAAAAAAGCGACTAAGGGGAAGATCTCATCAGCGGTGGTTAGACAGAATTAAGAAAGATATTTCAAATACCAACGAGACAAAGTGGTTGGAGGATTCAATGGACCAGAATGTATGGAGAAGTTTGGTTGAAGCGTGCAAAAGCCTTAATAGCTTGTATAGCACTATATATATATATATATATATATATATATTCGTTTTATCTGAAATTGTTATCATATGTTTTAAGTAAGTATCACTTACCTTAATATTGGCAGATTTAAAATTATTACATAATATGAATCTGTTGTTGTTGTAAGTTAAATTAGATTTAATTTTATAAAAAGAAAGAAAAAAAATTATATTTTATAAAAGTATATCATTTAATTTAACTTCATAAAAATATAAATTGGTATTTTAAAGATAATTTATCTCAATGTATAAAACTTAATTTAAACTAACTTAAAATTTTAACTCCTTAATTACCCAACCATGATAATATGCGCATTAGTTCTGAAACACATTTACAACGCTGCCGTGTGAATAATATCACATTAGTATTATTAAACTTATTATTAAAATGTTTTTGCGAAAGTATCGCAGACACGTGTATAAATTTAGTCTCGATGTTATCTTAAAACATCAAAAGGTACGTATGATTTACATAATATTATGTTATCTTGGGGTTTTGCGTGTAAATTTTATACGCGGATATTTATCCGTGCGTGAAGTTGCTTCCCCCCACATTGTCTGATCATCACCAAACCTTCGCCAATATTTTGCAATTAATTGCAACCTTGTTTTCAAAACTTGCAACCAATTTGTTTTTGCACTAAAATCGTATTACTGATTGGGGCCAACTTCACGCTAGCCCACCCACATGATCCGATCTTCAGCAAACCTTCACCAATATTTTACAAGTAATATGCAACTATTTGCAACCTTGTTTTTGAAATTTGCATCCTCGTATTTTCGGAGATTTTGACATTAAGATGATGGAGACTGGCTGCCCAACTTGGTGCAATCGTCACCAAATCTTCATCAATATTTTGCAATTTATTTGAATCTATTTACAATCTTGTTTTTCAAATTTACATCATCGTACTTAGTAATATAAAGATACATAGTATTATCGTAATATTTTTTACGCAGCAGTAATTTTACATATTGTGTAACTTAGTTATAGGTGATAAAAAGTTGTTATAACCAAAATTTGTACGATAAATAGTTTATATTTTGAAAATAAAAGATGTTAATATAGATAAATACTGTTTATCTTATTATGTGCTCTATTTAAATCTATATCTATATAGAAACTTTAATCTTTGTAATAATCAAAACTTCAATACGCTATTTTTTAAGTTGATTAAAATTTTGATATTGATACATAAACAATTTCAGAAAACTTAGCTATATAAATTTAAAAAAAAAAAAAAATTATAAAAAATGTATTTTTAAAATATAAATTGTTTGTATTATCTGATCTCATAAGGTCAATATATTAAGTTTAAAGAGACATAAAGAGACATTAAAATCGTATATTGCAAGACATAATTGGTGTTGGTATGTTTGATGAATCGTCCTGTACAAACTGTGCTTGTTTTCATAATAATTTTAAATATTTTCGTTCAAGACACTTAAAATTATGTATTGTATAAATAAAGCATTATTTATAAAAAAAAAAAAATATTAATTTAAAAACATGGTTGTTAAAACATTAGATTTTGAATTGCCTAATTAAGTTTTTTTTTAATAAACACGTATTTATTAACAACCGAATACGATTAAAATCAAACGGAATAACATGATATTATTATAATTAATAACTAAAAATTTTAAGAGACAAAATAAAAGAAAAAGAAAATGTAGTTAAAATTATGTAATTATTGTTAACAATGGCCTATTTTGACGTAGATACCGAAGGCAGTTCATATTGATGTGCAATATAAGATATTATTTACCTATACCTGTGTTAACATATAGCCGGTATAATTATTATTTTTTACGCATCCATTTATACGACTTTCAGAAAACTCTTAGTGCAGTTAAACCTTGAGAAATTATAATTAGGTACCTACATATTTTGTGAATGTTTATGGATCCGTATAAGACAGTAATTAAAATTAAATTTCCTTAGAAAATGTTACATTTCGTTCGAAATATTTTGAAATCACCGAATTATTATCATTTTAATTTATCCGGTTTATTAAGAGTATGCAAATGGAATCTAACCTTCGACACAGAGGGCCTTCGGTCACTTTGGAAACAATGATTTTCGTTCCGAAATAATATAATACACCGATACCGTAATGGGCTTAGGTTAGGTATATGCTCAGAATCCAAAGAATTCGCAATATTGGAACGTAGATAACGAACGCTATGCATTTTATATTATTATACAACAATATGTAATAATATCGCATTGGAACTTACAAAAATATTAACAAAATCATTTTTGTATCACATGTTTATGTAACCAGGACGTCTAAAATAATAAATAAAAATATATAGACAATATAATTATTCATATTATAAACCGTTATATAATATAATATTTCATATTATACGCATGTTATAATAGTGTAATAATAATAATATTACGACTATTTGTAACTCGGAATAATATGATTATAGTATAAATATCCGCCACATATTATCTTATCGGTTTCGACTTTTGTCATGTCCAAATGTCGCGTTTTAACAGCTTGATAATATACATAATATTATATATGATGATTACATATCACCGTATATACGGACGATTGTCGTCTTACAAATTGAAAACAGTTTTATAATAATTAATATACATTACTAATAATAATGTTTTACTGTTATAACTTTTCACTACCTACTATAATAATATTAAAATAAAGCGGTAGTCCCGTCCCGTCGGAATTTGAAGGAGGACATTATTTTATGTAAATTTTTTTATATATATATATATATATAACATTTTGTCATTAGACATTTACTTTAATGCTCGGTAGTATTTCAGTTGATTTATAATTGATAGTTAATAAAATATGTATATATACTTTTATTGAAACACTGAACCGTATTATTAAAAAAGTACATAATATTAAAATTAAAATAAAGTAAACACGAATGTATTTAAATTTAAATTTAAAAAAAATATATATTCTAGAGCTATATTATTTTATATTCATCTAAGGAATGTTAAAATATCATTTTTATCATACTTACCGACTAATTTTAATATTATATTACGGTGTCTATGTATATTTTTAGTTTTTTTGGCGCCGTATTTTGTTTTGTTTTTTGGCGGACTATGACCTGTAATAAATTGTTCATACTAGATATATCTTCCCGCTTGCATTTTTACAACAATTTATATATTATTATTATTATTATTATTAATGCCCATATTGTTGGATGACCACTAGACATTTGTTGATTCGAACTTCGATGGTAGCTTCTGCATGAAAACTTTAATAATTTTAAAACGATAGACAGGGTATGTACAATATTACTGATTTTATCGTCGAAACGGTGTCGCCGAAATAGCATGGTATAAATCGACGGTCGTCCAAACAGCGTTGCCGAATTATCAGCGTCTAAACAGCAACGCCGAAAAGTCCTAGACTCAATTCACAGACAAACTACTAACTCTATATATGATACAACTTTAGTTTATTTGTTCTCTGCTGTAACATGAATATCTACGCATTTTTAAATGGAAACAAAAAATTATTTTTTTTAATATAATTATTAAAATTTACCTTTAGAATAATTGAATATATGAATATTTAACAATCACGAATTAAAATTTCTAAATGTTTTTTTGTAATATTGATGAGGTGCTAATGAAATACAGTAACCATTGCAACCATTATATTACACTTCACGGTTACGGTGGCGTAAATTATAGGAGAACATATTTAAGAATGAGTTAATTTTATTATATAAATTAATAAATAAAGTGTGTGATGGGCTACGGGGAAAAGGGCAAATGGGTATTCTTTTACTAAAAAAAATTAAAAAATAAATATAAAATGTACCTACTTCATAACTACATTTATTCACACAAGTTTTGTAACATTATATAAAATATTTTCTTATTGTTTTCATTAATTACAGTTTATAGAAATTATGGAACATATGTACGATGTATATATATATATATTTAATCATATATAGAAAAATGAATATCAAAAAAAAATTACTAAGTATAATAGTCAATAAGTATAGATATCTAAAGAAAATAGTAAGTAAAATTAATTGTTGAGCTCGTAGTCAAAGTGTTCCTTTTATTTACTACTCTACACGACACAAATGTTGAATTTGGTTGAGGTGGTCACAATTTGTCGGTTTATTCGCGGTAACTCTTGCGTAACGCACCACAATACATTTAAAGTTTAAACCATGGGCTACCGCTACTCTGGTATAGTAGTGATGTGCAAACGGAAACAGTATGATACAATTAATTGACGTTTTGTTTAATAACATTATAGTGTTACACATTGAAGTAGGTATAGTAGACGTGTCTTATATAAGCGGAGAATTTCGTGTGAAGGAACCCCGTCCTTGTGCGTGTCCTCAACACGTAAAACGGTCTCGGCTGCTAGCCCGCAAGAATACTCGCGCTCGCCTACTATTTATATATTATTATTTTTTTATTGTTGTTTCGGTATTTTTTTTTTTTTTTTTTACGGACATCTACGGTTATTATCTACGGTGCGTAGCTGCGTCTGTCTGGTCGGACGGTCGATCGGTGCAACCCTGACCGTAAAAAACTCGTCATGAATGGTGGAACGGTGAGTGGTGTATATACTGTATATTATAATAAACGTGATGTACATGTAATATATATATATTATCTGACAACGAGAAGGCTGCACGCGGTGGCGAGCAGACGTTTTTCAAACGACGTAGAACGACTGAAAAAAAATAAAGATTTACACCCTTACTGTATAACCTAATTTAATCTCTATATACAGAGTGATCAGAATGTTATGAACTATGATTGTAATTATATATGATAATAACCATATGTGATAATATACACGATATGGGTATGATAGTATTGTGATTGCCCAAATTATTATTATAACACGAATTTCCGATCGTCCTGTATATTATTATACTCGTTTGCAACATGACTAGTTTTTCCAGAACACCGGCGATTAATTACACTACGGTGTGTGAGCCATCGCTTATAAATGTTGCATCGCAGACTATATAATCAATCATATAATATTATAATCAATTTCATCTCCAGGACAAATAGGCTTTAACAGGATCTCTACGAGTACGTTCACAGACGCACACACACAAAATATTTATAAGTAAAAAAAGGTAATTGTAAATAAATATCACCCAGGTAAAATATGAACAAAAAGTTTGTAATACTAAATTTCATACTTATTGATAATATAATATTATGGTTTTGTAATCGATGAAGTTTAAAATTTATTTTGTTTAATATTATGAAAAAGAAAATCGTATTGGTAGGCGAAAACGTGTAGAAAAAAAATAAAATTAACGTTTCCGATTTAATTGCAAAACTGTCTAACTTTGTGTTATATTTGAATATGAATATTCATATTTTTGTTCATTAAAAGATAACACTTAGTGTACGTAATTTTCTTACTAATATTTTGAATAAAAACAAATAGGTAGATGTAATAATTAACAGAATTTATAAAACGCTCACAACTGTGAAAGTGTGAAATGGTTGTGAATTGGTTTGTTAAAGCCATTGGGCAAAAGAAAAAGGAGTTTTCTAATAATTGGTTTAAATCAGTTATTTAACCAATTTCGGGAGTTTGTAAATTTTTTAAGGTGATTATATAACACAGTGTTTGAAATTTATTTAAAAAAAAAAATCTGTACATTTTATATTAATAATAATGTTACGAAAAACATTTTTTTTCCATGAGTCTATGAAAAATTAAAAATAAAACTCTTATAATAATAATAATAAAAAATAACATAAATTATGTTATTATGTACCTATCATGAGATTTTATTATTTTTTAGGCTAGCTTGTATGAATGAATGATATTATAAAAATTTGTTACTGTTAATTTGTTACTTGGAAATTGTAGTTAATTATATTATAAAACTGTATTAGTATTATAATTCGTAATAATAGATAAATTTAAAAACATATTTTGTATTAATATCGGGTACTATTTATAAATATTTTTTACTGTTATTTTAGAAAAATTGCTATTAAAAAAAAAAGTATTTATTCTAATCCTAAAATTATATTTACACAATTACTTATTTCATAATAAATATATTTAAAAGGATAAAAAATAAAAATAAAAACACTAAATGGTAATTAAAAACATTTAACATTTTACAATAAAAATCAATTATTATAATGACATAAATAATTAACCATATTATTATATAAGTTTTAAATTTCTATAATATGCTTTACGTTAATTTTGAAATCATTTCTAATATAAATATTAAGTAGGTAGATCATGTTATATCGTAGTATTAATATGATATATCATATTAATGAAATATTTTTTCGACAATATTTCTCATTTTATTTATAATTATTCTAAATAATACGTGAATATTATAAATATTGAACAGGAAAATCTAAATGCATTTATTAAAAAATATCTCTCGTTTGTTTCGGGCTACCGTCGAGCGTAAAATATCCCGAATATCAGTGTATATAATATATTTTACGATCGAGTCTAAGTTGAAATTAACGGGCTGGCACGATGACGGAAATATAATATATCGGTACATATAACCTAATGTCACTACCTGAGTTGTATAAATTCTATATGTTTATGTAAATGAAAAGATGTATAAGTTAGTCAATAATAAGATGAATAGATTTTACGAGTTCTATATTATGAAAAGAAGAAAGAAAAAAACTCGTAGGAGTTGTTATATGTAATAAAATAAAACCGTTCCGAGACGACATCGACTGCGCAGCGATGTACGGCGATGTCAAAACAGATGTTCTATCGTGTTATTATTATTATTATTATCATCATCATCATCATCATTATCATCAACATCGAGGATCCAAAGCGATAGTAATAATAATAATAATAATAATATTATGTTGAATTATTCATATTGGGTAAGGCGCTTTGAATTGTATGTTTTATTAGTACCTATAATATGATTAATCTTTTTGTATAAACGCATAAAATATTATCACATATTATATACAGAGTAATCGTATAATTTTGTTTTAAAAAAAATATGGAGATACCATTGGGAATGTATTTAATTCACACCGTGCTTGTTACACAAAATTATGAACACTCTGTATACATAATCCGCTATAACTGGGTTCTGTCGTGTTGTATTTTGATGTGATTTGTCACATAATACACGATCCCAATATATTACTATTAAAAAGGCTAAGCTGATTTTTTAATTTAATTGATTTTTTTCAAAATCGTTAAGTTATTCTAAACTTAAGTTTATTTAAAACTTAATAGTAAAATTAAAGTATATTTATTTCATTAAAACTTTAAAAGTTATAAAAAAAAGTTAAATTATTTTTGAAAAATTAATATACATAATTAATATTATTTTATAACCATAATTTAATTATATATACATATTATAAATATATATATATGTGTGTGTGTGTGTGTGTGTGTATGTAATACCTATTGTCTTTTTATCTTTAATTTTAATCATATTTCTCAAGTACCTACCTATAATAGTATATTAAAAATTATTCAAATACAAAATTGTTATTGTGTAAAGTTAAATTAAATATAACACAGAGTGATTTTTTATCGTGATCCAGCGTATATCATTATAAATATAAGTAGTTTTCGTAATTTTATTTTCTATAAAAGCATTATCAAACATTTTGTTTCATCATTTTTCTTAGTTACAATATTTTTACACCTCCATCCCTTTATATGATAAAACCACATTAATTTTTGATTATAAAATAGTATAACATTTATTTTAAACAATAAAATCTTAAAAATTATATTTTTTATAAAATTATTTGTATATTGGTTTTGGAAATCTGATTAATATTTCTGGAATAATATTGACGTTCTAAAATATAGATGGGTGGAATACGCGGTAACAACTATGTAGCTGACATAATTAACTGAAAAATAACTTAGCGTTTTAATACTATTAAATATAACTAAGATAAATAGTAATACTTAAAAGAGTTATATGGATTAATTAAAATTAATTTAAACTTTTTAACTATATAATGTCCAGAATAATTATAATATGCCTGCACATCTTGAATATTTCAATTGCAATCAACAATAGTATAATGTCTATATGTTATTTGACTTTTCATTCCTTAAAAAAGTCATTTTATAATATGATGATATCTGTTTTTGTTTGTTTATATTTTTGAAAAATATTTTATGCTATTATATTATAAATATACAGATCGGCTATACAATTATATTTTAGAATATACATATGTTTATATAATATTATTATAACTTTTATGTAAGTGCTTCATAATATTTTGAACAGACAACACATAAACAAATGTGCTTTATTATTTTTCTGTTTAAATAATATTATTTCAAATTAATAAAATATTATGTATAATATGCTTCAGTCGTTCTCGTTTAAAACAATATTGTAAAATTTTACATAAAGTCAAAATATTAAATGGATAATGTAATATTAGTTTATTGAGATAAAATTATATGTAATTGTAATCAGGTATATAGATATTATAGTAATTAAATCAATAATGACAGTAATATTTTTGGGTTACTAGCAATAACTTATTATATAGTGGTCGGCGATAACTTTAAAGCTTACGTTTTGTCAGTCGAAAAAAATAACGAAAATTCACACTTTACCAACGGGGTAAATAAAAACGTTATATTATTACACCTATAAAGTATAATATTATATATATTTATATACGCATAAAATAGGCTCGGAGCGGATAAAAATGAAAAAAAAATACGTTTATAAGCTGCCATAAAAAAAATTCGTTCACTCCGGTACACATTTTTATGCAAATAGCGACAATGTATAATATTGCGTTAGACACCTCTAATGGGTTAGTTTATGGTTCGCAGAAATGTCGTAATCAACCCGAGAATAATGATTACCGAGTTAGGTAGTTATATTATTATACCGCAGTACAAATTCGCCCTTCACACCGGTCATTTTTCGAATGTTTTTCTAATTCGTCGTATGCACGAGAGTTCAATCCTAATCTGCAACCATACAGTTATTTACGTATTCGTCGTAATTTTCAGTGATTACCAACCCAAAGTTTATTCGTAGTGCAAAATTAATTTTTAACACATTTCCGATAATTAAAAACACACGCAATTAATCCATAAGAAGAAAAAAAATATAAATTAAATTTAGAAAAATTCCCATTATAGTTTCATTGTGTGCGAGTTCAATAATAAGTATAATAATTATTAGAAATATAATTATAATAGGTAAATATAAAATGTTATTCAGTCTTGATCACCAGTCCTTATTTTAGTGTATCATTATGAATATGGATGGAAAATAAGATAATGCATACCTACCTAATAATAATTATTTAAGTAGTTCAACGTTTTACCTGACGGACAATACTGTGTGAATCTTTCGCATGTAATGCGTCCCCGTCCGTTTTGTTTTTTAACAACAACATTGTTGTGGCGAATTATATTTTATTATTTTTTTTTTTTTTTGGTGTTAAAATTTATACATTTGTATTAATTGGCGTTGTTGTCGGCATATCGCAATAGTAAATTATACATTTGGTTGACTTATTTTATGTTTCATCAAAGTCGTGTCGACGATCTTATAATTATTAAATTATTAATATATATTATTGTTAATGGAAATTATTTATACAATTCATTAATGATTAATATTATGGTATAATGTAAATTATATTTTAAATAAAAATTGTTGTTTTCCATTAATTGTATTTTTATTGTTATTATTGAAAATTTAAACAAATAATCTGAGTAATTTGATTTGGTGATTTTCATAATATCATCTCGGTTAAGTAGCAATTAATATTATGTTGTTAAATAAGTATATTAGTTTTAATTTTAAATACTTAAATAAATCGATATATTCACATTTTTTTTTTTTTTTTTAGTTGTATTCTTAAAATTAAATTAGGTCGTTCGCAAACAAATAATTATTTTTTCCTAGTCACCGTACTTATAGGTATATTTTAATTGGTTTAAACAGTCGAGATACCTACTCTGGTTCAGCAAGAAATGAAAACGTTGCAATTCATGTAAATAATATTCCAGAATAACACATAATGTTATGTTCTTTTTTTTGCATATTTACACACAATATTTTCATTATAAAAAACTATAATAATATATTATCCTATTTAATTCAGCCTATTTCATATTATTATGATATTCAAATATCATTTTCTGATAAGTGATAATACAATTGCGGTTAATACAAACATATTATTATTATGCATGTTTATAGTATCGATAATATTATTTGAGGCTAATAATTATCGGCGTGAACACTATTTTTTTTATTCTCCTTATAAAAATTATGTTTTATGTTCGAGTTAAATATAAATACAAATAGAATAGAATAATTTTTTTAAAATTTTTTTTTATAGGAAAATAAAATGTTTAAAATCCGTTTACAACAAATTTTATATTATTTTCTATAAACGAACACTTACAAGATACAAATGTGACGAGTTGATTTATTACTTTTTATGTCTATGATATACAAGTAGATAAATTCAAATTCTTCCGACATTCGAGTTCACTTGTGACGTGCCTACCTACTTTAAGTATAACCAAAAAATTTAAATGGTGGAACCCGGTAACCGTTTTAAACGATTCTCGTCGGTACATTATGCACCGCACACCCGTCGGCACTCGGCTCTGTCGTAAATGCATATAATATTTTGTTATTTTCCCGACATACAAATTCAATATATTATACGACACATCCGTCGTCACCGCTATAAACTTTCCGGTATCGCATGCACATGTTCTATATCGCGTATTCGTTATATCTACGCATGTAATACGCTCTATGACATATTATATTAAAACAATACATCGCATTAGTTATTTTATGCGGTTTACCCTTTCGTTGCTTCATATATTATTTAACGCATTATTACCTTCCTGTACTGTAGAAAATTGATAAGTTTTCCACCACGCTTATATATATTTATATATCCACAATAGTCATTTGAAGTTATTTAAAGTCACGTGTCTTAGGATATTTTTAATTTAATCGTTCACATAGCGTAAAATAGTATATGTATATAGAAATACAAATATTTAAGTTGTCGAAAACCTAGAAGCAACAATTTAAATAGGTACCAAATGATTTACGCTAATCAAAATATAAAATTACATTTTTTATTTTCAAATATTGAATTAGGGTCCATATGTTTAAAACCTATTTTATTTAATATGTTCATCTTATAAATGATAAAAAAAATACAACATCCGTATAAATAGAACGTTCCACGTGAACTTTTCGCTCTGTAAATGGTATAAGTTTACGACGATTTATTGTCGAATAATACAACACATACGGATTGCAAACTTGAAGAAGCAACAGCGCCAAAGAAAACTTCCCCGCAAACTAAAGGGCAAAAATATAATAATATTAATCATATAAGAGTTTAACGACCAACTGACATATTCACGGCATAATAATATTTTTTATTATTCTCAAATTGGGCGTGGGTAAATCGAATCCCATATTAATTTATCGTTTTCCAAACGTGGTAAATTGATTCTCACATATAATATTTTTTTTTTCATAGATTATATTATCTTTTAAATACAAATTATATCGAATAAAAATCTGTATTTCAGCTTAATATTTGTGCTGAATATTCGACATCGTCATATTATACAACGAATAATATTGTGGATCATACTTTGCAAAGTTAATTTATAGTTAAATAATATAATTATATTATTTAATTAAGTTTATTTTATACCTTGCGTTGATATATTTATATATTTATATAATCAATGATTCTCTCAAATAAACAAATAAATCAAGTAAGTACTTTTCAAGATAGTAAAAAGAAAAAAAATTCGTATAAAATATAAAAATTACACAATGTTTAACAAGAAGATCTACGTAGTACCGGTACTTATAAAGAAAACAATAATTAATTATGGATTTAAAAAAAAAAAAATTATTATTAGACTTGATTATGTAATTTTATGGTTTAAATATTTACTAATTTAATATATGATTTAAGGTAATAATTCAATATAAAAAAAATTATTTTATAATTACTAAAAAAACTAAAATTTCGAATTAACTTTATTAGGTAGGTTTTTACATTTAACAATCAAATACACATGGTTTATCTTGTGTCAATGCAGATCCCTTCTAATTTCGTCATTTGATACTAAAAAATTAAAATAATTCTAATAACTTGTATATTTTTCTTTTTTAATCTATTTACCTATTTGTTAATATTTAATCTGAAATGTATATTGTTATCACATATTAATTAAAGCCTCATGCTCGTTTATCCTAATAAATAAATAAATAATTATTATAACCACAATTACTTATATTATCTACGACTATATAGTACATTTTTGTTACATTAGATATACAATTCATATTTTATTAATATCGAGTAATTAATTTGTTGAGCTCATATTGTCTCCATTGAATATATGAAATGAAGAAATTTTAGCTGAAATTGAATTGCCTACAGTAACTTAATATTTTTTTTTTTTTATACTGGAACGAATTGAAATCAAACTTAATATCAATTTAAATTATAATATGATACGATTAAAAAAAATTAGCATACATTCGTTACTATATATTTTTTTTTTATATAATTATTCAATACATAGTATACATATAAATAATAAAAAATGGTAATATAGGTCCATTAATACCAATTTAAACTAATGTATTCATGCAGAAACATCCAATACTATAATATAATGTATCATGCTCAATGCTCATATATATATATTACAACTAATCATAATTGTTTTTAATCTAAACATCTTGTAGATCATATAATTACTACTTGTTAGAAAAAATAATACCATAGCAAGTAATTATTTTATTTAAACCGTCACTCACTATTCTTGTATCTTTTTTCAATATTATACAAAAAAAAACACGAACTGTAGACTTTTCAAAATGTTAATTAAATGTTCAAATTAAACACTTAATCAAATTATTGATAACTGATGATGTTCAAGTAGATATTATATACACCCACACACACACATATATATATATTAATTTACATATAATAATTACTTTAACATAAACAAAAACTATGTGATGACTATTATAATAAGAGATGAATTCTATATTTGAATTTCGTAAATACTTAAGGCTTAAATTTTAATATAAATCTTTATTTAATTTAATCACGTTCGACGCAATACTACTTAGATATTATCCTAAAATAAATCAAATGTACTTACAAAATTATATATAAGTACATTCTATTTAAATGTAATTTAAGATTGGTTTTAATAAATATTTTTTTTTTTATTGTGCATACAATTTATAAATATTAAAAACATTATTTGTTTTGATATTAATAATAAATACAATTAAAAAAAAAAATTTTAAAAATGAAAGGAAATATATTATAAATAATACCTTCGTATGCTTTAAATTATGTACCTATTTTACAACTCTATTTGTTACTATATTCTATATAGATTTTTAAGGTAACATATTCAATTCATATTATTATCGTACATTGAAACTTTTAATTATATCTATTATTTAAATATATTTATATAGAATATAGATAATATAAATATAATTTTAAAAAATTATTGTCTACAAGAAATTTTTGTATATTTATTAATTCTAATAATTATTTATTATTATAGTCTTGCTAAAAATATGATATGTGTACTTATATTTTATAATATTACAAATTTTGTTCACGTGTTTTTATATTAAAAAAAAAAAAAAAAAAAACTATAATTAATCAATTCTTTACACTTTTGAATCTCAATTGTAAAAATATATTTCTTTGTATTATATTTTAATTGAAATTCTGTAATCATTACATTTTTTTTATAATTACAAATCGTCATATTAATGATAGTTTTTTTTCATACGAATAAAATGTTTTGTTAGTATTGTTCATATTATTCTAAAATGTAATTTCAAAGTAAAATTAATATTATATAAATTATTAAATTAAAAATAAATAAATATATTATAAAATTGTTCATACTTAAATATAATAAAACAAAAACAAACATAAGATGTAACCTATATAGGTATCTTCTATTATGTTGTGTATAAAAAAGTTATCATGTTACTTTATTAAAACTGTTTAAATAAAAAACAGAATTCCTAATTAAATCACATATTTTATTAAACGTTATTTACATAAAGTGATTTTTTTGAAAATAAAAATAAATACTTTTAAATCTAAATATAAACCATTATTTTTTTCATTAAATTAATAATTAAAAACTGAAAGAAAGAATGTATATTTTAGTTTATATTTCTTACTTTTATTTAATTTTTTCTTTGTTTTAGAAATATACCAAGACTATAATATAATACTAAGCTATATAATTTTATGTTTCATCATATTCAAGCTAATTATTGTTTAAAATATTACTTGAATTATTTATTTTTATATATTTATTATTTCGTATCATTATTCTTCAAGTACCTACCTACTCATTATACACTTCATTATTATTTGACTATATATACATTAAAACGTTTTACAATAATCTCAAACGCTTTCTATTTGGAAGATAACTTTATTTTTTCGTATATTATTTTGAATATACACTTTATAGTTTATACAAACATTTATAAGGTAATACCTATACTATTATTTGACAAAATGTTTTATTTAATTTTTACATTCATTAATGATAAATTAATCATTATGCATTAAAGCATAATGTTATAAAGTATTAGAATTATGTAAAATTTTAAATATTTTGGAAATAATAATCCAAAATTAAAGAAGCATCATTCATTTAAAAGTCCCAATTTAAAATAATCATCTGTTACATTTAGCATCTAGAAATTCTTGTTCAAATATAGATATATTGATACAAAAAAAAAAGATGTCACGTTTTAAGTGGAATTCAAATTTAAAATAATGAAATCGACATAGAAATAAAAAAAAATGTTTATCAAGATTATTTCTTTTTTTGTAGTCATTTTATAAGTATTATAAGTAAATACAATAATCGTAGTCATTAATAATGTAACAATATAATACAATTAATAGAAATACGTGTTCTATTCATTTTTTTTTTTATTCTGATATTTATAAATAAAGTAAAAATTGAGCCAAAAAATATGTTACACACGAGCTTTTGCTGTATAAATATATGACCCATTCGTAATTTGAATTTGAGACCACTTTACTGTATATATATATATAAGTATAATGTACATTATTTCCAACCTATACTACACTGTTATAGTATAAGGAAATATTTCGATAAAATAATCGTATCAACTGCGTCAGAAGGAATTATTCCTCCGTCTTCAAAAAAATGTCATTTTGACGTTCGTGAGATCGGATTAAAACCGTCTCTTCTATACGCTATATTTTGAGGTATGCGCCATATAATATTATGTAATAATAATCTAATAATATCTATATTTATTGTGTAATTTATGTGCCTGCGAAGTGATTTTTCTAGAAAAAATCATAATAAAACCTCCTTGAACGTCATAAGTGCAACGTCATTTAACTTTTAATTGTATGTACAAACAGTCAGTCGTATGCACATTGCACGCACTTGATGAATAAATCAAAATATTATCACTCATTTAGATAAGTACAATTATACTATATATGCTCATAGGGTGTCTCACAAGGATTTTCTGTTTAAAAGGCGAGTGGTAGTAATTGTGTTTACATTCACTCCCACCGATATAATATATTATGGTAAATCTATGGAAACGCCAGACCAAATTATGTGGATAATAATTTAATTTATTTAACCTTATTATTTTAGATTATTACCCGCGCTTTTTTTGCAATAATACTATCATGGTATATCTTATGATAGGGGGAGGATATACCTAGCAACATTTTAGCATACTAAGAACTTAAGTTTTAATGTTCAGGTTGAACTTAGAGTAAAATCATTTATTACCACATTTAAAGAGAAGCATATTTTCGACATGATGTATAATTTTTGTAAAATGTCGTGTGCGAACAAAGAAGTTACAGATTTTTAAAAATAAAACTTAATGATTTATATAACTTATGTAACTTTGTGCCAGACGATTATCATATACAATTGTCTCGGTTTTACTTCTACTTATCCGTAGTTCTATCAAGTCCTGCTCTCCACTGTTCAAGTCTCTCATCGTCTTCTTTCTGACTCTTCTCCACTAACACTACATTACAAACATCTTGGATCATGATACCTCTCCTTGTATATGTTTTGTTATATCATCTATAACTTAATGTTTTCCTCCTTGTCTCCAAGGCGTCGCAATGATAGATGATGAGTTGTTCATATTACACGTCAAAATGATCATGCCAGCCATTCCAGTTTATCAATTCTGGTAGGTTCTGTAGATTAGGATTAAAGAAGCAGATACGAACTTACAGTACCTGAGTGATGTGAAAGTTTACCTGTTTTTGCTATTTTTCTATGTCTTTAATTATCAAGTATGTCCAGCTACCTTTACTCGATACATCCCAATATATCTTATCATATATCCCGGAGATCCGCCATAGTTCTTTGTTTAATATTCATGTATAGCGTGAGCTATCTTAATAATTTAATCTTTAAGTCAAATACAATATAACTTATTTAACTACATTAGTTGATACTATCATCTACATTCTTTTTTTCTTTCTTCATAATCACATCAGTTATAAATCTTGAAACAATTTCCTATACTTCTATGCTATTAAGCATCTTTGTCATAATGTTATTTGCTGATAGATCGTCTCTTATCAACGTTCTTATGTACTTCCTCTGTAATACACAGACATTAAATATTATGTGGTAGACAAATTTATTTGATACTAGCTGTACGAAATATACGGGTGGCTAAATCTGTTTACCTAATTTGAAAGGTAAATCGGCAAACACTTATGTCCCAAATCTAATAAAATAAAAAAGTAAAATAGTAAAATACCAAATAACCAAAAATATTACATTATTTAATATAACATATTTGAATGTTTTAATATAATGTAAACTAGGCTCCCTGGCTCCTATATCTTAGTCTTTCGCAAATAAAGGGTCATATTATTGTAGTTTTTCCATCGAAATACGATTATAGTGGTAGTAAACACACTATAGGTCATATAATAACAAGAAAAATAATCTAAACAAAAACGAGCTGATGTGTGACTGTGACGACCGAATGCCAGTTAAATGGTATACAATAAAAATATAAAACGAATAGTTTGGTTATTCGTGTGTAATATTATATGGGGTTTGCGATTTCCAAGAAAACGGCAGCGTTCAAATTGGCGGTAATCGTATATAGTTCATAGTATTATTCAACGAGGAAATACAAACCACTTCTGTAACAATATTATTGTCGACATACTTTTATAATAATAATGCAGTGTAATAAAATTAAAATAATAATAATTATAATCGTTCGCAGCTGATGTCGTCCTTCTCGCCGGTCGCCGCTGTCGAACCACATGTTCTAGTGACATTGACGTCGTAACCGTCTTTTCGCTCATAGTTGCAACCTTGCTCCGTACGATACAAAATATTATATTAATTGATCCATGACGTAAACCTTCGTCGGCACACGTAATAATACTCGCTATAGGCTATTATCATTATTATTATTATTATTATACGTACGTGATGTAATATAATATTATTACTATCTTATTATCATTACTATTGTTATTATTATTTTTATTGCTATAGAATAATAAAAAAATTGTATATTATTTATCTTGATATCGTTGCAACGGAATCGATTGTTCAACGTGGCCGAGCGGCAGCCTCGACGGAAAAACTAAATCATAGATTCATTCGAGAGGGGTCGGTTGGCCCTTTCTGGACGGACTGCGTACGATTTCGACATGTCGCGTGTGCACTGTACACGTGTCATACAATAATAATATCATGATTGTAATGATAAAAGTGAAATTTACGTTCTCCCGTAAGATCTGATTTCGATGAACTTCGTCGCGTTTATTATTTCGTCATAATAAATATATATACCTATTTCTTCGTCTCGTAAATGAAAAATTGTATTTTATTTTATTTTATTCAAAAATGCTATCTAGTGACTAGGTAGAATGCAAACTATAAATCATATTGTGTGACCAGTACACTACACGTTTTATATATATATATATATATATATATAAATTATGAAATCATACATACATAACGAATTGTATATTTCACGTAATGTTAGACCAAATCTATTATTTCATAATTGAGTACCTACCAAATGATCCCAATGATAAATTTATATAAAATAAATGTTTTAATAGATATCACAATGTACTGATGAGTAAATATTGTGATGTAAATTAGAATACATTCCAAAAAGAATGTGAAATAAAGATAATAATTTGGGATGGACATAGAATATAGAAAAATACTTGGAAATAATGAGTTCAAAATTTATGTTGGAATGATAGAGCATCGTCGAGAATTAAAAAATATGTTATCTTTCTGAGGTGCGCTCTTGAGCTATACTAAAAAAATATATAGCTATCATGGGATATAATTTATGAAAAATATATTCAACATTTTATAGGTAACTATTGAACAAGTAGATATAAAATGGAATACTAAGATTTGAGATTAACCAAACGACTTTTATGAGTAGAGAATATTTTTTAATTGTAGGTATTAGGTATATATTGAATTAGATTGTTAAATATACTATTTAGGGTCAGTGGCACTTTAAAGCCAGTTATTATATTATTAAATTTTAAAAAATAAATGTTTAATTTGTTGAAACGTTATTGTTTTGTAATACATTAGACTAATTAAGTTAATTCAATTTTCATACAACAATATAACATAGAATTTGAGCTTTTATATAGTCTTCTAAGTGTTTGATTAACTTTCTGTAACACACAATGTTACATTAAATCGAGTTATATTAAAAACAAAATTAAAAATTGACATTATTGTTTAATTAATAATTCGATTATATTATAAAAAAGTTATCATTAATTCGTCGAATTAAGATTTGAAACATCAACATATAAAATAAAGGTTTTTTTACTCACAATTTACTTCAAAAAATGTATTGTATAATGTTAATATTACAGTATAGATTAGGTTTTATCAGTGGCGCCGGACCTGGAGGGGGGGCAGAAGGAGCATTCGACCCCCCGTTAAATATATCGGGGAGCAAATTATAATTTTGCCCCCCTAAAAATTTGTAGTTATATACTTAATACTTAAACATTTTAGAATTATGGTTTATATTTAAATTACACTAAAATTGTTTTTAATTTTATATTCAAAATTAAATTAGGTAAATAAAACTATAAGTTTAATCTACAAAATAGTAGTTAAACCTATTTTACAAAAATCAATAAGTATTTGTATTTTATTTTAATATACTATATATCATGATTTTCCATAAATTTTTGCCCCCACAAGAATAATAGTTCCTGCGCCTCTGGGTTTTATTATGTCTATATTCACGATTATATGTCGCAATCTTATTTAAATTAATGTACATCATTAAAAGAAATATTATGAAGTAGGTATATGTAAGTATATTCACGTTTTTATTATTTATGTTTTAAATATTAAAATATCAAAATAAAATCATTAAACTATATGTATAAATTTAGATTCATATATTTCACGAAAAGGTAAAACAGTCATCCATTTAGTATAAAAAGTAATAGTTTTCACAATTACATCTGAAATCAAATAAATTTCATCAAATGTATCTTCACAAAAAAATATAAAATATAATTGAATAATAATTACAGATAATGAAGTGTAAGAAGTCATAGGAAGTAGTTGGGAAGCTTAAATTTAAATAGTGAAGAAGATCAGCACTATGGTAAATGGCAATAAGGATTAGTCGGTGTAATTTTGAGGTATTTGTTTATGATTTACAAGGAAGTTGATAAACATATGAATTATGATGTATTGTTTGATACAAGTTCAAATATCTTTGAATAAAATGTATTAAAAAATAATATTAAAATAACATATTATTTATAATTTGATGCTAATAATTAGGGCTGGGAGTTTAATATTCTAAAAAAGTACAAAATACGAACTAAAAGAAAATTAAAAATGCTTTAAAACCTAAAAATATGCACTATAAAATCCACTAAAATGCGTTAAAAATGTATTGGGTATGAATTTATGACAAAAAATAAAAATAAATAATATACAAAAATATTATTATTTATTTTAAAATTGTAATCTATGAATTATAGCCTAAGTATACTCTTAATCTATCTTCTAACTTCTAAATTTGAAATAATAATAAAAAAAATTAAAAAATTGTAACTATCTTATCCTATTTTTTTATTAATGCCCCAAAAAATATTGCTAAAAAAATAATTTTTGATAATTATTGATAAATGAAGAATATTTTAATACTGATTACATATTAACAATTAAATTAAATTGGCCAGTAAATAATATTTAAATAATTTAATAATAAATATGCTGTTACTTCATTCCGTTCCACTCTTTAAACGTAACCCAAATAAACATAGAGAAATTTCAGTGGTTCGATTCAGGGATTTTCAGTGGAAGAGATAGTGCGTTTTACACTAAAACGATTAAAATATTAATTCTTATTTTAATTAATTCATTAACAGAGATGTTAATTCAACAAACAGTGACCACATTTAAAGATTTGATAATTATGTTTTACCCTATGAGTACGATACTCTGGTTATCGATTTCTATAACATTTAGTGGAAATAATTAAATTTTATAATTCAATTATATATAAACTAGAAATAAACATGTATATGGACTTCTAACCAATTATATAGGTATAAATGTTACTCTCGTAAACTTGAATGAATTATTGTATAACAGCTCTGGTTTGTACAATGCATTGAGGAATGATTAAAAACTTACTAAAGTTCAATCATGAAAGGTTTATACGACGTATTAAGATACAAATACTTATACAACGTATTTAAATAGATCGAGGGTAATTCATACAGACATAATATGATTTATTTGGAATTAAATAGACTGCTGCGGATTTTTGATGAACAACAATCATTTATTATGAAAAATAACTTTTTCACAACTATGATCAGCCTTAAACTTATTTACTTTCTACATAGTACATAGGGTTTCTAGATTTTTAAATCATGAAACCGGGACAGGAAAATACTATATAATTTTATTCTTTTTTATATATATATATATATATATGATGAGTACGTTTGGCAAAAATTTATCTTTAAAATAAAATTAATCATAACGATGGTCGGGTTTAAAACTAAAAGTTGCACGACTAGGATATTTCGTACTTATCAGAACTAACATTGCAATTTCTAAGACCCTACTTTTGTAAATAAGTATTGTCAATTATACATTTATATTGTATTAATATCAAAGTCCTTATACAATTTTACAACTAATTAATTTCAACAATTAATTCTTCTTTAATTCAATAACACAGATGTTGATTCAATAAACTGTGATAAAATTAAGAAACCTAACTATTATATTTTATCTTAATGAATATATTCTAGTTATTGATTCATCAATAACTTTTTTGTAATAAAATATCGATTAACAACTCAGTAGCTGCCCAAATTTTACAAATATATATCTTGTACAACAATTCTGTAAAAATGAAAAATAGGAATAAGAGTACGGATAAATGATATGAAAAGAGAGGATAAAATATGAAATTTAAAAATAAGGTAAGATTTAGAGCTAATGTATTGTAGGAAAATTTTCAATGCTATTATAATTTTGTATCAATACTATTATAACCATGTACTGTAACAAAATATAAATAATAAGCTTTTCTTAATATTATTCATACAGTGCTGCAATTAGCCATGGGAACAGAGGTGCATGGTCCTTTTATGGTATTTTATGAGGACCAAAATTAATCTATATGAGATTCCTAAATAAATGGATATTATATCAAAATAATAGTCCCCATTTGGATCCGCATAATTCAGTTGCGGCTCTGTATTCATACCTTCTATTCATAAGTGGATACTTGAACCTATCTATCTCAAATAGGCAGTATACTTTTGCCAAAACTTATACGCGCTCGCCTTGCTTATGCTGGTCTCGTGTCCTTTGATTCGGGCACAAAATACTATATCCAGACCTAGCGCTTTCGAGTGAGGCGAAATAAAATGAGACGTTATTAGCGCATCTATAGTTCAATCTCGTGCTCGGCTACTCTCGCACTATCTTAACGAATGTGTATACCCAGTATATCATCATAATTCATTAATTAATTTCATCAACTTCCTTTTAAGTTTTACATCATAAACGAATACCTCACACCTCCTAATCCTTATTGCAATTGACATTGCCATTTACAGCAAAGTGCTGATCTACAATTTTTAAGCTTTTCTCAACTACTTGTTTTTTGTCACAAAAATACATTACCTGCAAATATTATTCACAATCGCCAAGAAAGCAACCAAACAAATTATATAAATGTATATGATTATTAGAATATATGTTAAAACTTATGGGACATACTATGACTTATTATAGGATACACATATCTATAAACAGATATAATAATAACCTTTATATATAGGTTATACAACCTCTATAGTATCGAAATTATATACGAGTATAATAATAGACACTTTTTTCAAATTAATGATATATTTATTTTCACTCAAAATCATAAAATCGTTTTTACGTGCTCTACGCCCTTCGCAATTTTTTTTACAATTATTGAAGTTGGCAATAATTTAAAAATGATAAAATTTCGCTCCCGTCCTTTAATTTTTCAATATAATATAGAATATTTTAAATTGATAAAAATAAAAAAATAAATGTTTTCATGTCTTCATGACATGTCTTCATCTAAATCATATTAAGGATTTTACGTAATATATTATGATTATCACAACGTATGACGTAAATACAAAAAATTGGCAAGATAGCGACTATGATACTCGTTTTATCAAAGGACCATGGATTCAGACATGTAATAGTGGGAGTAGAAAATTTAATATCAACAAGTTCCTTCAGCTGAAAACCTTGAGAGATGATTGTGTGACAGGCTCAGAGAAATATGAAAGATATAAGGTAGGTAATGATAGTATGGAAAAGCATCTTAGACTTTAGAGCATGACTCTTAAAAAGTAATCACACCGTGAGAGGAAAAATAATAATTATATTATTGTGTACACTTGTTCGGATCGCCAATAATTATTACGCTAGAAAATTGAAAAATTATGAAGTTAACCAACCTACGCAAATTACTACTATAGTGTGAAATATTCAACAGCTTGCCAGACAATTACGTACGGTTAAATGACACGTGCGTGTAAGACATTATGATCACAATAATGATATAGTTTTATACCAAGTAACTAGTATAATATACACGTACTTGTAACATTTAAAACGAAAACCTTGACACCGAACGATTAGTTTTTTGGATTAGACTTTATAGTGATCCTACGTAAATATTGATATAATGATTTTGTTAAAATTAATAAGTTTTGTACAATAAAGAAAACAAATAGAAAAGCTTTTACTTGGTACAGAAATATAAACAGATTTCACATAACTCGTATTCGATAATTCAACCTTGAAGGTAATTTTTAGAATAGTTAAATTAAAACTCAATTAAAATAAATAAGTAATTATCCTTTTTTTTGCGTATAGTCACAAATTTTTGCAAGAAGACCTATGTTTTTAATATATAATCGAATTCATTTTATACGAAATCTTTATTTTGTTTATGTTAAATTCATTATTTGGAAACAATTATCGATGATAATATAATATACCTCAACGTACAAAACATCATTCGATTTTCGATTAGAATTGATACGGTTTCGTCGAGGTTAAATCAATAACACGAGACAGCTGATCACAAAGTTCTCCCCCTATAAAAAAGCTATATATGGAAGTTCCGGGTTTTCGAAATATTGAGACAATCATTGAATGTTTATTTTTCTACTAGGTACTGTAATCTAACCAGCTTAAACGTGAATGTAATAATTTGTAACTGAAGTTGTTTTGCCTTATTGGCGTGTTGTCTAATTGTCATATTATGTATAAGTATCCGTTAACAGTCATATAGGATATAATGATAATATTTTAATGACACTTAACAGGTGTTTGATCAATTTTGTCGCAACTGATATTTATTAATATACAGTCCAAAGTTTACACAGTTTGGGACGACCACGACGATATTATACCAAGTAATCGATTTTATAATGATTTGTTCATAATATTAAGCTGGATAATTATTTTAATTCCAACAAAATTAAAAATACGATATAATAATATACAAATAATCATAATCATAATAATAGCGTGCCAACAAAACTATACAATTGTAGATTATAGTGCTAATAAAATGCATAGTTAATGTAAGGTTAGATTAGATTAGATTTATATATAGGTTATTAGTTGATGATTCATTATTACCTTAGTCGGTAATTCTGTAGAAAATATTACAAAAATGTTTTATTTCAAATAGGTTTTGAGCACGAATTGTTATTATTATATTGATCTAAATTAAAACAAGTGAAATGAAAAACAAAATAAATTTATTGATCTGGGGTGAATGGAAGTTATGATAAATTCTTTACTTACAATATTAGGAATTGCGAGCTCTGCGGTAATCAAATTTTCTCAAGACAATTTGTATGTTCAGCATATATTATAATATATAACGTATAGGTTTTTTAGTTTAAAGTTTTGAACATTGTTCCAATTTCCAACGGTGTGTGTATAAACACGTACGATCATAAATCAAATGTAAGAATCTTGAAAATAAAATAAAATAATGAGTGAAAATAACAACACGTGGTATTATAATTTTACGAAGACCGTTTGGTTTGTGATCGGTAAAATGAACTGAAAATTGTTTCTATATTTATTAAAAATTTATATCATAATCAATAGTATAATAGTATAATATATGAGGTATCTTTGATAACCGTTTGATAAAAAAAACATTAATTCGGTTCATAACCGGCGTACGTTCCCACTCCAGCGGATATTCGCGGAACAACTTGTGGAACAACTATCATCGTTGTCGACTTACCTAATATATAAAGGATTCCGAAATTCAACTTGAAAAGAAAAAAATTTTAAACGGAAATCTTTTATAATCCGCATAGATGCACACGCACAAGACATCTGGTGGTCTGGTTATTATTATTATTATTATTATTATTATGTATACAGGGTGGTCAGAATTAACGGAGATAATGTCAAAATTATCTACGTAATTTCCACCGCTCGAAACATGAATTTTCGATCACCCTATATACAAATTAGTAGAGAGACACGCAGAATTCGACGATGCGTTCGTGTGGTTTTCCACACGTCGACCTGACGACTCGACTCGGATATAATAATAATAATACAATTGTCGGCGTTTGCGCGCATTACCACACGCGATGGGATTATATTCGGTGGACCATGATGAGCCGCCGCCGCCGCCGCCGCCGCACGCCTTCACGCCCAAACGCTTGGTGAACCAGGACGGTCTGTTACAGAGTTATCGTTTGACGCGCACACCGTCGACACTTCAATGAAATACCTACTTAAACTCGTCATAAATATTGAAAATATCGCAGCCCTTTTATTAATATATAATCATACCTGTACGCTGTACATAGATTGTACGATTTTTGGTGAGAATTGGCAAACACAAACATTTCACAAATTATTTAATAAAATATTTGTGAATGTCTTGTAATCTCTGGGTTTCGCGGTAAAGTTGTTACAAAAATATTTTGCCGAACAATTTTTAGAGTTTACATCAATACATTTTAAGAAAATATTCATAAAAAAACCAAAGGTTAGCTGCAATACATTTTTTTTGAATCTCAAAATACATTGATATATAACCCTAAAAAACGTCTCAGAAAAGATGTCCAATAGACAGAAAAAATATTTTTAGAAAAAACCATTTCTATATATAGGTTAGTATAAGTTAAGTATACTTAATGAACGAATCAATACACATACTTAGTACAAATAATTATAATTTCCAAGAATAATATTAAGATTATCAGAAGATTAACAAAATACTTAAATTATCTATAATCTTTAAATTTAACAAAATCGTATGATCATTATACGCACCCATAATAAATTGATCGAAAATAGACGAATCACTGTCATAATATTAAGATCTATCGTTATAAGTTAACTATCTTGTTTTCACAATATAAGAAGAAGATATATATTCTTTCATATGTACCTAATTTTTAATATAGTATATCGCATTATGTGTTTGTGATCTGTTTATTCTGTAATATGAAGTAAAAAAAATAAAGATCAAATAAAATATTTACATTTTTATTTAGTTTTAAAAACTAATTTCTAATTATTATATTATTTTTAGTTATTCTAACTATTTTTCTAAAATAAATGTATTTTTTACTTCAATATGTACATAAAATCAAAAGCTATAAAGATATTATTAGCAAAATATTGATGAGACATCAATGATATAAACGATACAAATAAAATTCGTATACGTACCATAGGAAACAACATTATTTAGATATAATATATATATATATATATATAATCTATACTTATATTATATATATATATATAATCTATACTTATATTATATATATATATATAATCTATACTTATATTATATATATATATAATCTATACTTATATTATATTATTATGTTTCAAATAATATTTTTATGATTATTTATTATATAACCTATAACCATAGTAACAGGAATTTAACAAACTCAAAAACGCCAAAATACTGAGAAATTACTTGATATTGTATATTATGTCCAATATCTATCTTAATGCATCGTCGACAAAGTGAACTAAATATGCATACGTGGAAATTACTACCTTTAAATGTTGATGTCAGCCAGGAAGAAAAATATAATAATTCATAGTGAATCATTTTAATTCTCGTAAAGTTTAAAAAAAAAAATTAGTATTATAATTGGTAGTATATTTAGTAATTGACATTATAATATTTCAAAAAAATTAATATAACAGTTCGGTTTTCAACATTCTTATCGTATACTACCCTTAAGTATATATTATCATATTCTTCTTTTGTTTTTCTGTATTTGTAGAGCCTTTGGAATAATAATTATTGCGATTAATAACGTTTTATTTTATTATTGACTACCTACATAGAATTCATATTTATTTTTAAATTGCTCTTATAAAATAAATATTATAATATTACTATATCTATATTTTATAGGTTTATTAATCATAAAATGAAAAATCGTGTAAACCTGTACATTTATTTCTCGAATTGACTAAAATATTACAGTTTTATATTTATGTATAGGGTATATAAGTTTTTGTGTATTTATAAATATCTCACGAATTTAGTTTGCGAAAAACAAATTATTCCTGTTAATAATGCAGAATAAGAAATGTACATATTCACTAGATTCCTTCTCATTTATTAAAAAGTTTATAATGGATATACACGCTGCCCAATACAGTATTTATGTAAATATTCAATATTTTTTTAAATATTAATTATAACATTAAAAAACACTATTTTTTCTAATTTGACCTGACGGAATAAAAAAAACAAAATAAAATGTACACCATTTGAATAACTATTTTATTAAACTTATGTTGATTGATTAAATATTGATACTTATATTCTATAATTAGTTAAAACCATAAATACATAATCATAAAATAATCCTAAAATGGATTATAAACGTTTGAAAAATATTGATTTCAATTTAGTGCCTAATTATATTTCATTTTAAATTATCGACAGCAAATACGTATTTAAATGGTCATAAATTAAATTGTTTAGTAATACATTGTTAATGAATAATTATTAAAATATAAAATAAAAAATTCAAATATTTTGTTTCCTTCTTTAAAAATGTTACAACATTGTAAAATCTATTTTCCTTTATATATATTTATTATATTTTTATTTTTTTAAAACAACACAGAAAGTTTTGTATTTTTACATCAATTTTTTCTCATCTCACTTACTTATCTGAATTAAAGTTGGTAATTAAAATAAAGGCTGCAAAATAAAAGTAAATGATGGTAAAAAAAGTGAAACTTTTTCATCTATACAAGATAAAAAAAACTAACAAATCCTCGTTCCTCATTGACATTTCATCTGAAATCATTATTTAATTTGATTTTGCTCTAAAAGTCGAATAAAAAGTTTAGATACATCCATTATTTTTTTGTTTCCAGAATACTGGCGTCGCCTTAAATCCAATAATATATTTCATATTTCTTATATAAACTTATTTCTATTTTCGTTTTAAGTTAAAGAATCCACAAAATACGTCTAAAAATTGAGTTTAAATTTAACGACTTACTTTACTAAAAAACGTAAAATATTTAAAATAATAATATATTCGTACAGTTATATTATTATAATAATATCTCTCTGAATTTTTCAAATTCTTTTAATATTATTATATTAAATTAATTATGTGTATTACTTGTATATAGCTCTATTAAATATCTTATACTTAAATGTGAAAATCAAATTATATAATTATTTAGATAGGTATATAAATTATAATATTTTAGAAAGTTATAAAAACCAACTGTACGATTACATTTTTAATGCGTTAAAATGTTTATATACACCGACCGGAAATTATTTCATATATTATTCTTATTCAAAATAAAAAATAGACATTTTTAATAATATTATTACTATCATCATGATATTGTATACTCCAGTGTTAATATTAGGAAGAACTTACTTATTACTTCTTATTTATTTAAATGTAGCTTATTATGTTATATCTAGGTACAAGCCTGTTACATAATAATTATAAAATATAATATTTTATTGAAATTTATATTTTTTATAAACCTATCATAGTTGACCTATATATACTTTTAAGATTACCTAGTAATTATAAAAGTATTATAGGTACATATTTACTATTTAAATACAGTAATATGCTATTATTAACAATTAAATATTATTTTTTTACACGACAATAAAATAAAGTATAACCAACCATAATATTTCAAAAGAATAATTATTATTAAACCTTTTTTTTTATTAATTGATATAAAAAATTATTCTTAAAATTAACATAATATTATTTTATCAATAATAGCATTTATTCATTTTACTATACAATCTTATCGAGGTGCACTTATTTTGGAAAAAAAAATATATTAAGTATTTAAATACTTTTATATATATTTTAATTTTTGTTTTTGTTTAAATCATATTATTATAATATAATATAATTTGAATCGAAATGAATATAAAATATATTTTTAATAAATAATAATTCATATAATTATTTAAATAAATATCTACACTAATATATTATTTCTATAATATATCTATGAGGTATTAATATAAATTAATGTCCTTGTCCATATTATACATATATAAAAACGGTAGGTAGTAGTATAACCTTCGAAAAGTTCAATGTTCGTTACACCTCGTTAGATTACTCTATAACACAGCATGTCGAAAATAATATAGTGACGATTTGTTTGTCTAAACTCATTTGGCACTAATATACATTTTTAAATCATTTATAAGAGAGAGAAAATTATGAGTTATCACAAAAGGTCGATGAATTTTTTTAAATCTACATATTTACTAATATTACACTGCTTTATGGTAATTTACGCCCGTTATTTTGTATATTTATTAATATAAAATAACAATTATAATATTTATTTAATATATTTTTTGTTGGCATAATAAAAATAGTTATTATGTTTGATAAACAAATTTAGAGGAAGTATTGCCCGCATTCGCTATTTCGGTTTTCACGTCACAAGCTACAAGTACTGAACACAATGTCATAATAATAATATATACTCGTAATTATTATAAGCTACAGAAAAAATAAATAAAAGATAAATATAATTTCTTATCTTCTATAGTAGTTAGTAATTTGATTTTTCGTAAAATGGTTTTAAAGTAAATTTTACATTTTTAAAATTATTTGAGATATATTACCTACTTGTAAATTTGTTGTTTAAATATTAAATAACTAAATAATTTCTTTAGTTCATTTGACTTGTTTTACAATTAATTCAAACAGAAATTAAGTTGTATAAAATAAATATACGTGGCACATAGAGACCTATCATCCATGTCGAAAAAACTTCAACGTTGTAACCTATTCAAATTTGATATCAATTAACATAACGACATTAATATTTAACGCAATCGCATTAAATATTATCAATAATAACAATTAATAATATTATTCATATGTTATTACATTTTATTTTTAGAAGAAAAAAAATTAATACCTCTATACTCGTATTATAATATTTATTAATTTTTTTAATCATATTATTATATTATAAAATATTTTATTCTTAATTCATATAATGAATATGACACAATATATGATATTAAACAAAATTTAAGTTAAGGTTTTTTCATAATTTAGTAATTATTATTTAATAATACATTTTTAAACAGTTAAGTTTCTACTTGTCACTCAGTATCGACAAACGTTACTCATGTTTATACTATTTTAATGTAAAGTTTGAAGAGAAAAGTTTAAATAGTTTTGAAATGTTTTCGTATGTCGAAAATTTTCATCGCGAAAGTTTATTTACACACTTCACACGTTACAGTAGTTTCATTTTATGATCAACAATAATATTATACCTTAAATTTCATTATACAATGAAATAATATAACGCATACGAATTGGATACAATATACCATTTAAGTATGATTATACGATATTTCTATTTCTAATTATATTGGATTGCTTAAACATTTGTGTAATATTATATTATGCATGCATTTAGGTAACACATTTTTTAACACAATATATTATAAAACACTCTGTAAGATTGAAATAATTAAATATATTTATTATTATAAGTGTATTAAAATACTGATTTTGTGAAATATAATAAATCTTTATTTTCATAAAAAATTTTTTAAAAATTAATTTACACGTCGTATGTACGATACATTAAAAATTGGAATAAAAAATGTGGAAGTTAATAATATTTGATACTCGAGTTGTTGAATTACGTAGCGCCTTCTAGTGGTCAAATGGTAATAAAGAAATTATCGTATATTTAAACAATGTAACATAGTATATTTTTTAATACCTATATTTTAAAAATATAGCAAGTAAATTTTATCTGTGTGTAGATCAGTAGATGTATTAATTTATGAATAATATAACTAATAATATAATTATCCTAAATCAAACAAATGATTAAAAAATTTTGAATAACGTTCTCTTCGTCATACTTAATATAATACGTAAAAACAAACATTGACATTAAAGATATTTACGAACATTTTTATTTATCTAACGCCAAACATTGAGTTTATTTATAATATTAATTTACAGAGTAAAATTTATGTTGCGAAATTTTCTTCGCGAATTATATCAATTTATGTAACGCACGATCGTATATACATAATACTATTATAATTTATAATACAGATACTCATCGTTGAGATAAACGAAAAAACTGTATCATAATATTATAATTATTATTCTTAAAAAAATACAAAAAACAATCATTTTATCATATAAGGTATATTATTATCATTATTTGAGTCTTATTTTCAATGTGTAGAGTTAAACAATGTTTACATTCAGCACATAATCTATATTGAGTTTTCTTGTTTTCCCCTTTTTCACGTTTTATAAGTAACAGTATTAATATTATAAAATTATTTGTTCGATAAGACATTATGAAAGTTCAAATTAATTTATTGATATCAAGAAAAATATAAGATGTCTGCGCCTATTTCTGTCTTAAATACAAATATACAATATGTTATATTTCATATTGTTTTTTCTTATAAAGTTTTTGAAATTAAAATTGTAATTTATTTAAGTAGAGATATAATATTATATATTGTTAAATATTATATAGCTGAGATTGAGTAAAAGTTAATTATAAATTTTAAAATCGCCAACTGATAACAAATGATTTATCATGATTCGAATTTTCGGACTATTTATTAGAATTCAGATTTGAAGGCAAACGCCTTTTTTTATGAACGATATAAATACAATCTGTATACAAAAACAGTGAAAAACATATTTAGTTTAATTTTTATAATATTGGGTAAATATAATTTTTGCCTTTTTTGTCTTATTTATCTTTTTTTGACATTATAATGTTTATAATTATCGATTTATTGCAGTTTATTTTATATCTTTTACGGTTCAAATCGTTAACAAGAGTTTACAAAAATAACGCGTATTGTCTATTGTATGTTAGGTTTAAAATAAATTCAAAAAGAGAACTGAAAATTGTATGATTTTAACACACAATTATTTATTTGAAGAAACATATCATACAATTATTATAGTAATTGATATTTTTTTCCTTTTTTTAAATTTTAATTGCTTTAATTTATCAATGATATTGTCATCAAATTCGAAATCCAATTAGGCACTTATATTCTATTTACTGGATTTTATTGACATAAATACTAATAATTGTAACTATAAGCTACAGGCTACAGTTAGTAAAATATTACATCGAATTATTTACTATTCACTAATCAGGATTTTCGTAATAATAATGATGGTTTTGTGCTTACGCCAGATCAGTTAGATTTTCATCAAAATATATGTTGCACGTGCATAGTATAAAAATATCTTTTTTTTTAAAACATACTGATAAAATGACAACTTGTTTAAGCAGGCTTGTACCTATTATATACACACAAAATATACTCACGCGGTCGCAAAAAAGACCAATATAATATAATAATACCTATAATAACAGTAAAAATATATCAAAATAAAAATCAAATTAATGAATAAAATATAATATTATACAGTGTGAACCACAGTTATCCACACACACTCAATGTACATTAAAAATATATAACATTTTATTTTATGAATAGTGAAGAAAAAAAAAGTAAATACGAGTACAGATATATTTTTAAAATTATGTGATTCGTTACGGTTGTCCAATTTCTTGTCTCTACCAACAATAACAGTCACTACGACAACATAAGGAATAACGTATCACTGTTAGTACCTTTATATGCGGATCCAAGGGCGCGAGTAATACATATTTTTCTCGTTCAGGTCTTAAGTAAAATATCAATAGACGACATTGGACTAATATTTTAGCTACTCATACATTTATAGATATAAAAAAGTTTTTAATTTGAAATAAAACACTGGAATTTATTTCAAATATCTGTGTGTTCTACGACTTGTATGTTTGTAGTATGGTACTATGGTGTGAAGGTAATTTCAATTTATTTTTCATATTTTTACAAGGCTATAAAGAAATTAAAATAATAACTAAATTGCTCTACTAGAAAACTTCCTACTCAAGTTTAGTTCAAGCATAAATGACTTATACTTATACGACGTATCAAAATAGATCAATGTAGTGCATAATATAAATGTAATACATAATATAAAGCAATTTATTTAGAATTCGGCAGACTGGTGAATATATTTGGCAAAGAACCATCTTTTTAAAAAAAAACTAATCACAATGATGGTCGGGTTTAAAATTAAGTTGTACGATAAAAAACTTACTAAAGTTTGTACGTGAAAGACTTCTACGACGTATCCGAATAGATTGAATTAATACATAGGTACTATATAGGGTTGCCAAATTTTAGAAAAATCATTAAACTGGACAGGACAATACATAATGTATAATTCAATTTTTTTTTTTTTTTTTTTTTTTATGATGAGTATTTTTGCCAAAGAATCATCATTAAAAAAAAGTCAATCTCAATGATGGTCGGGTTAAAAATTAAAAATTGCACGACTAGGATATTTCATTCACTCATATTCACTAGCATTATAATTTCTAAAATTTACTTATGTGAATACGTATTGTTAATTACACATTTATATTGTATTAAGATCAAAGTCCATAAACAATTTCACAAATTAATTTTCGTTAATTCAATAACACATATGTTGATGCAATAAACTGTGAAAAAATTAAGAAACTTAATTAATTAGTTATCGATTTCTTTAACGTTCAGTGGGTACAATTAGGAATATAATTATCTACAAAATAGAAATAAAAATAAATATGGACTCCTTACATATAATCAGGGCTGGATTTTGACTTTTATCGACCCTGGCCATCACGATTTTGCCGCCTTACACCGAACCTAACTTTGATGAACACATATTTTTTTAAGTAAAACAGATGAATAATCAAGTAATTTTAAAATTAATAACATTTTTTTTTTGTGTTCACCAAAATCATAAACACATTTCTATGTACAAACCCCCTCGCAATATTTTTTCGGAATTTAGGAGTCCTTCGGAGTAAAATGTATAATTATATTAAATATAAAATATACAGAGTAAAATTGATATTGTTAAATTAAACAATAATATCTATGTATGTAACGTACGGTCATATTTATAATAATAATTAATATTATAATTTATAATACAGATACTCATCGTTAAATCGTAAAAAACTGTATCATAGTATTTTAATTATTATTCTTAAAAAAAAAAAAATTGAAAATAATAATTTTATTAAATAATTAAATAATGTTTACATTAGCACATAATGTTATGTGCTTCGATATTAGGTTATTTTATTTTCCCCTTTTTCATGTTTAATAAATATGAAGAAAATAATATTTTTTCAGATTATACTAGAAAAAAATATTTTACTGTATATTTTTTTTAATTCTACTTTGATATTTTTTTCCAATTTAGTATAATAATTATTATGCACAATGCACATACTGCATTTTAAATTTTCGTTTTAGTTAGTTTATTACATTCTTACGATATTTGACATTTTTTTTTTTTTTTACAATCAATTCTTACGTAATATATTATTAACTATATATTTATTTTGCTTTATGTAATAATAATTATTATAATGGTACAATTTCTATAAAATGAGTTTGTATTACATCAAAGGCAATAGGTCAATCTAAATTAATTTTAAAATAAATATTTTAATACTATTCTAAGTTTTATAATAAAATAGTTTTTTGTGTTATTCACATACAATTTTAACACTTAAGTCTATATAAAGACAGTAATTAAAATATTAATAGCTTATTTGATATAATAAAAAATGGTCATTGCTAGATAATTGTGTTCAACCGTTAATTGTGGTATTTTTTTAAAAATAATTATAGTTAAAATAGTACATTTTTATTTATACTTTTCAAAAACTGATTTTTGAACCAAATATAGTTGTAACAATAATAGTTATAATTTTATATTAAAAAAAAAAAAAATTGTATAATGAATTTATTTCTATATATATTACATTTTTAGATTAGGCCAATGTTTAGCTTAATAATAAATTTCGAGAATAGAATATGTTCGTACAGTATACAATAGATATTATTTATTTCATTAGCAGAAAATCTAAAGGCATTGATAATCGAATGATCGAACTGTAAAAAGTATATACATTTTTTATTTTTTATAATATGAGAATCATTATTACCTGAACATTTAGTAAAAACTCGATACGAATTACCAATTTTCAATTCGGCAAGGAGCAATTTGATGATCATAATAATAATAATAATAAAAGAATACTTTTCAAGTGTATGGGATTGTCGGCAAGTTCCCAATAAAGTGCGCTTAACCCTCGTAAAAATACGGTCACAGTACGAGCTTACTGTCAAGAAATCTACTCGCCAAATAGTGTTTCTCTTCAAATTTTTATGTACAATTCTGCACCTAAATGCTTAATACTTTAGTCTGGCTATATTTATGTGTGTGTGTGTGTGTGTGTGTGTGTGTGTGTGTGTGTGTGTGTGCGTTTATATTGTATATTTCGTTTTACGACTAGTCTGGGTGGCTAGATACGTTATAGTTAATTCTGAATTTCGTTGAACTAAACACATTTTTTTTTTTTACGATTTTGCGATCGTATATATAAAATATATGTAAATCATATTTTTAGTATACTATTATTATATATACAATTTTTCATCCAAATATTGATTCGCTATCGTTATTTGATTTTATAATCGGTGTGCCTTTGAGGTGTGTACACTTTATTTATATCTAGTTCTAAAAATAGAAATATAATTTAAAATTTAAAGATTTTATTATTCGCAATTGTTCTATAGCACAAAATCATTATTAAGGTATTTATGAAGACGGTAGAGGGAATTAACTTTAAAACTTCTATAGTCATTATTATTATATTTTTTTACTTTTAAACCGGTTCGCATCAATTTTGCTGACCGTACTTTCACAGTAGCTGCTAGTAATAGCAGTATTAATGTGGACATTAAAAAATAGTCCGCCATAGTGACGACGACGGTGTATTGGTAAATAGTAAAATGATAATAAAAAATAAAACAATAAAAAAGCGACAATCGGCCAAAGACACGCAAAGCAGATGAAATAAAAAAAGGAAGTGGAAAAAAAACTGAAACCGGTCTTATAGATTATTATTATTATTATTATTATTATTATTACTACAAGAGAGGGGCACCGTATTGTCAAAGTCTTCTAATGAGATCAAACAATGCTGTGAACCTTGAGTGGTCTGAAAAGCTCCGAACACAAAATACAATACGCCTATAAAAAAAACTCACACACAAACATTGGATAACAATCACACCTTTTGTGGTTAAATTTCCTACACGTACCAATCAACTTAACGAGAAAAAAATAAAACCAATCATAATTTAATTTCTTTCTGAATAATAATATATAGATAAGTATAATATTGTTCTCTTGGACGCGCTCGCGACAATTGTATATACCTAATATTGTGTTACGTTATCGAAAATGATTAGATTTGTGGAGACAGAATATTATAAAATACGTACTTTATATTATGGTCGCGAAGGCATGGAATGACAATATTCGTAAACGTGACTACGGAGGTTGAAAACGGTATTTCGTTTCAGAAAATTGTACAGTCCCAAGTTCAAACAATATGAAGTGCTCGAGTGGAAAACGTATATTATTATTATTATTATATGGATGATTTTGAGAGCGAAATGCAATTTTAAGATGCGTTTATCGCGCGCGCGGTATCAAACAATACGTTATTATTGTATCACATACTCGTAATGTATCTCAACGACGTGTTTCATTCGGATATCGATTTACTTTGAATACTAACGACAGTTTTTTTTTTCTTTTTTAAGAGAAAAAAAATAGTACCATCGTATAAAAAAGTACACTTGGTGGATATATATTGTATTAGGTAGGTACTTTTAAAATCGGTTAGTAAGCAATATAAAATAAACGGCAATACTTAGGTGGAATAAGTGATTTAAAACATATTATTATATTAATGTTTCAATATTTAATGTACGTATAAGTAACTATAGACTATAATATAACTTTAATATATGTTAAAGATAAATATAATATATAATGTGCTTTAAAAGGAAGTAAAGGTATATATTTTTTCGATTAATATTATACAGAAAGATTGGATTATTATTTTATATAAAAATAATGAAAATAATATCAAAATCATATGTAATGTAACATGAAATTCTGATTATTACATTTAAATTATATATGTACATAATAATTAATATTATTATTAAAGTAAACCAATGTTAAGTAAATATATATATATATATATATAAATTCTGTAAAAAATACGTATAATATTTGCATTGACGTCATAAACAGTTAGGATCTTAGGAAATCATCTATGACCTCGAGAGAACAATATAATATTATAATATTATAGTTTAACGTAAATATTTGAACCCCCGCCAGGTAAAATTATACTATAATTAACCTATCGAACCTAATGTCCTAACGTATATAAAATGTATTATTTTTCTTTTTATTATTTTTTAGATTCTGAGCAGAGCGAGGAATGTATTGTTTCTACAATGATATTTTTTTTTTTTATGTATGAAAACATTTTTTCGGATAGATATAATCGTCCGATTATCACAAGTAGGGTATGCTTTTGGTAGCAAATCGTGTCTTCTTGGTACTTTATAAAGCTCATTTTTCGAATTTCTCCAAAATTTTTCCCTAAGGGAACAACAACTACCAAAAAATTGGCAAAATTACGATTTTCGTCATTTTTTATTTTTTATTTTATGTTAACTAATTGAGTTTTGATCGTAGGGACTTGAAATTTTTTTTGAATACTAAAATTGGCAATATACAATTGTGGTAAAATTTTGGAAAATATTAGTTGAATGTTTGGCGAAATATAGAGCTATGAACTTTTTGACAAAAAAAATTAATATTACCTACAATTTTGGGTTTATTGATTTGAAAATTTTACAGAAGCCTAATAATATACTATTTAATCATTTTACAAAATATTTTGAAAATCGTGGCTAACAATTTTTTTTTATAAGCTTTTTATTTTTTTTTTTTCTGATATATGAAAACATTTTTTCGGGTAAAAACAATGTTCGATTACCACAAATAGGGTACCCTTTCCGTACCGAATATCATCTAGTTGGTACTTTATTTAGCTAATTTTTTTAAATTTCTCAAAAGTTTTTCCTTGAGAAGCGAAAAATTGGTAAAATTACTGTTTCTGTTATTCTAATTTTTTTTTCATTTTTTATTATTAATTGAGTTTTGATCGTAGGAACTTAAAAAATTTTTTGAGTACTATAAATATAGGTAATATTTACGTTTAGTAAAATTTTGAAAAGGATTGGTTTGTTTTTTGGACAAATATAGAGCTTTGAATATTTTCAAGAATATTTAATATTACCTGCAATTTTTGATTTAACGGTATGATTTTTTTATAGAAGCCTACTTTATACTATTTAATCTATTTACAAAATATTTTGAAAATCGTGACTGACAATTTTTATTATGAAATGATAACTCCTTGAATATTGTTCGTAGGGATTTGAAATTTATTTTGCATATTTATATATGCAATTTACATTCGTGGTAAATTTTGGAATGGATTATCAGTATAATATATACCTAACCTAATATAATAACCTAACCTATTGAGATTCGCTCAGAATTGTATTTTCTAATGCAATATCATTGCATTCAAATCTTAATAATTTTAATAAACCACTAATTTCTACAAGAACCGAAAGGACGAAAGAGGACGTCTACAATCCGCCTACCCACTTTTTTAGTTTTAACATGGTATGAAATGTCTATAAAGTACGTTTTAATAATTTATAGTAGTATTAAATGTAGTACTAAATGAACAAATAAGTTTTGCAAATTTATTGTAATGGCGAAGTTTTTTTTTAAAAAAAATTATTATTTATTTTCTATTAATTTTATTAAAAATTAAAATAAATATAAAATTGAATTGTTCTAATATAAAATTCTGATCACCCTGTATTTACACACCAAAGAAAACCTTTTAGCACCACCATGTATATAACCAATAGAACACGTGCGTGCTTACTCGCATTTGTATTATTTTTATGTTTTATTTTATTTCTGATTATACGACCGATGAGATGTCGTAGTTAGGTACCATATTCGTTACCAGAGTTTTAATGGAAATACCGGACCAACTTTTAATTTTTTACGAGATACAATTATATAATTTTGAATGTAAATAGTTGTAGAGATCAATCTTTTATTTTGTATATTATGAAGATGATTTTATATTATTTAACGTCGTCAAGTGTCAAACAAAAACGAAAACAATAGAGGATAATATATTCTACCTATAGATAAAAACCATAACTCGCCTTTGTATCACTTGTTACATATACTTATCAAACCGTTTATTATCTAACTTAGGTAGGTTTAATGATGGATGTACAAAGTGTTCCAGATAAATTCAATAATTACAATATCTCTATTAAAAATAAAAATTGTTAAATGGGATTTTTTAAAAGTTGTTATTTAGGTAATGGGCCTATGGCAATGGGCTATATATAATAAAAAATAACATCAGAAATATAATTTTTACAAAAAATGAAAAAAATCCTATTATCGACATCATGATTAAATTAAGAGCTAGACACATCAAAATTTTTATAATTCTATATAAACTGGCTAATTTCAAATTTCACATAACTTTAACAATAAAAAGTTATTCTTTTACTAGATACTTAAAACTAAAAACAATAATATAGTTATTATTATGGCCCATTGCCTAAATAATAATATTCAAATGACTATATACATTTATACATTAAAACATTTTATTTTTCGTGGAATTATTGGAATTAGTTAAAAGATCTGAGACACCATGTACATAATTATACCTATAAAGTTCTATAACCTACCGGATTTTGTACGTATATATTTAGAATATGAGTTTGTTTTATGGATATAGAGGGTTCGTTTTTCTCCATGATGGATCACGCTACGATTTTGATTTGTATTTCCCTTAAGGAATTGAATAAACTTTGTATACTTATGTATACTTAACTTATTTTGATATAAAAATGATTATCTAGATAGTAAGAAATATAAACACATCTAATATTTCTATACTTGATAACATCTAGTTTAAGAACCACATGGGTAAAATCAATTTGTATTTGATACGTTATTATATTTTGACTTAATACTTACGACAAAGACGCAGAGTTGTATAACATGCAGTGCGGTTGGTTTATAGAAAATAGTTTAATACTCATTGCACCCAATGTCGAGATCAGCAAAAGAGATAAAAAAAAAATACTACCAAAGGCCAATCTGCACTTACGCGAGTGCATGGTGTCGTATTTTACGAGGGCTCCAGCAACCAACAACGCGGCGCTGTCGGGCGGTTTTATCGCGTCTGAAACTGAGACAGCAGCTGACGCTAAAATGCGATTTATACACGACTTTTTAAAAGCGGTTTGATTTTTATTAGATTTCGCCGAGTGTGTGTGTGCTTCAAGTTTATATGAATATACAGGGTTATCAAAATTTCGAGTTACAAAAAAAAAAAAACGTATAAATCATTGAGCATGTACTTCTATAGTTCTAAGTAATCTCTACCAATTTTTATAATTCATGAACTTCTTATTATTCCTATTCACACCACCATCGTCATTTATTATGATAAATACTGTTTTTTATCGTACAAATTCTTACGATTGGGTTAAAAAAACATTTACTGTATTGCAAAGCATTGCACATCGTGAAAAGGTGTAAAACAGTCGATGGTAATTATATTTCACATAAATTATTGACGTAATAATACAATACCCGCGATAATATATAATATTTATGAGCGTTTTTCCTTTGTGCGTTGATGTTCGACAGATTAAGCTAAAACGATCAATTACACGCGATATAATATTCTATGCCATTTTTACGTGTCCACTACAACGGGATTCGGTCCGCTTGTGTAATATCATTATAATATTATCATGTTTTACTAGGAAAAAACGTAGTGGAAATTAAATGTATAAAATTTGGAATTAAACAAAATATATAACCTTTTATCATGACAAAAAACCCAACCTAAAATGAATACTTTAAAAATCCATATAAACAACTGTAATACAAATAATAATGGCACATGTGAAGTAATTACAAAAAAAAAAGTAAAAAATACCTTGAAATCAAAATTGTCCAATATCTAAAATGGGGTGTTAAGGTACAAAATGTGTAAACTAAACTATTTCTTTTTAAATGTTAAAAAAATATTAAATAAACAAACATTAATAATAGTTTCATTTGCCATGTATATATTATATGAGTAATAAACTAATAACAGCTCAAAAAGTCATAATAAAAATAATCAGTAACAAACTAAAAACCTTCCCAAATGAAAACATATTCAAAGATTTAAAAGTGTACATGTCCAACAACTCTTTCAATGAAATGCATTATTTTATATTTACAAATTAAATCTTATTGACACTAAACCAATAACCTACAATACACGAAAAGAAAATAACCTAATAATCAAAACTTATAAAACTACAAAATCAAATAGACATTTTGTCAAAATAAGACTAGATTTATTAAATAATATGTCCAGTTCTGTATTAAACTGTAATAACTACAAAAATTATAAAAAAAATTATAAATATATGGTTATCAAACCAAATTTATGGTAAATAATTTCTTTCCTTAATATTATTTTGACTTCTATCTAAATTTATTGTTTAATTTATTATTATTATTTTTTCTTTTAATTATAATTAAATAAATACTATTTAACAAATAATACTTCAGATAAGAAATACTACATAAGAAAGATATTACCACATAAATAGGTAATCACTATACATTTTGTCATTTAATATTTAAAATTTTATGTTATTTATTATATTTGGTTTTATTATATGTTTCCTATTATAAATACTTATTTTAAATGATTTTTTGAAAGTGAACTCCAATTCCACCAATAAGATGAACTACCTCAATGGTGAATTGGGCCAAACAAGCAAATCAATTTATTTCATAATGATAATTTTTAATAATTATTTGTATTGTATAAATTGTATTAATTAATGTTTTAATAATTTTCTTATTTATTTTGGCCAATAAATTATCTTATCTATCTTATCTAAAAAGCATATACATATATAAGTATATTATTTTCCAAGAAATTGACATGGGTTATGTAAGTTTACAAAAATATCGTCCATTGAGGAAGCTATTGTTTGTTTAAAAGGAGTAAAAAATCAAACGGTTCGATGTCTAAAAACTTCGACATTACGATTCGAATAGGCCTGAATAATAGTTAGAACTTTTATTATACCTAGCAAATTAGTTTGCTAAAATTTACCAAAATTAATCAATTTTCTCAGCCTAATTAATATTATTATTATTATTTCTTAACCGAAATCATCATCATTAATTCGTTTTAGGTACATTTGAGAAACTGAGATAATCATATATTATATTATATTATTGTTATTATTATATCGCCATAGACGATAACTCGATAACAATAGTTTTAATTATTATAAGCGTGCCCGCGCAATAATGTAGATAGTATAATTTTAAATTGGTAGTTGGTACACATATTCTAATTTTTGTTCAGGCTAGATAACAACGATAGGTAAAAATTTAATTTAAATAATAATATTATATAGATAACAAGGCATATAGTATTACGATAAAATATAATAATTATTATCTTTATTTTTGTTTTTATTATAAAAACATACAAATAAATGATTTTCAAATTAATAACACTACACAGGTTTCTATATAGGTAAGTGGTCGTGTTTTGTACACTTTGTGCACGGTAATGACAGGCTGTGTTAACTTGATTAATATCAAAAAAGCTTTTCGGTGTATTGTAAATAATTATTATTAACACGTTTATACGTATTACCTTTACCTATATTATATTTTACGTGCTTTGTTGTAGGTTTTTTTTATCGTTTAGCAGACAGCGAACAGTGTTGTTTTTTAGGGTAAAATCCATAACGCGTCCGAAAAAACTGTGGTATTCATTGGAAAATAAAACACGATTTACTATAATACTGTATTAAAATAATAATCCATTGGAGATCGATAGGCGTATAATATAGCATACACTCATTCTCCTCTTCTATTCTCACACCATTTCCAGAAACCAATGTCATCATCATATTTCAAATTTAAATATCATATTTTTATAATAAACGTATTATTATATACTATATAGTACACAATTATAATATTATATAAGATATATTTCAAATTACAGAAATATTTTAAGCAATAAGTATAGGTATTTTTTATTTTTATAACACTATATAATATTACTACTACATAGTTTTAAAAAGAAAACCAATTTAAAGGATTTAATTTTCTGAAAATCGTAATAGGTAATGTTTTAAGTAGACAATATTGTGATTACAAGATTTTTTTTTTTAATTTATAGAAAAAATTATTAAATTCTTATATTATTATACCGTGTTTTTCATTATTTTATTTGTTATGTAAGCCATGAACGTGAAAAATCCGTCTACATTAATTTACAATCAAAACTAATAATACAATAATATAATATATTTATTTTAAACTTATGATCTTTTATACATAACCAAATTTATAATATTACCTACATTATATTATAATAAAATAATAAATATTTAATTTATGAAATATTGATGTACCTACCGAAAAGGTTTTTATAAAAATTATTAATTTATAATATTATTATGTTCGTGTTTTCCCTTTGTCTGTCCGTTATTAATATTCCTTTTCATGGTTAAAGGGAACAATATAAATATTGATTTTTTCATTTTCATGATTACAAATACGTTTTTTTTTTATTAAAAAAAATAGTTTTTATTATTATGTAAATATATACAATGTTTGTTAAATATTACATTTTTAGAATCCAGATGTAGTTGTAAAGTTTGCACTTTATACTTTTTTAAATGTTAGAATAGGTAAAAACATAATTACTTATCTAACCCAATATTTTTATTATTTATAAAAACAATATTTTGTGAATTAATTGTTACATTTATCATGATATTCCTATTAGATTAATGCATTTATGTTTAAATTAAATATTTTATTATACAGTGGTAGACATTTATTTTTATTTTTATTATTAATTAAGAATCATAATAATTATTAAACATGTTTAATGAAAACTAAACTATGAGTAATTTAATTATTTAATAAAATATTAGTGTTTAATGTTAAAAATGATTTATTTTAAAAAATAATTCTATTGTTATATTCATAGTTACAATAATTGTAAAACATCCACTAAGGTTTATTGCACTTTAGTGAATTTAAAATATTATTCGAAAAGTAATATTATTAACCGCATTAACGTTAATGCGTATTATAACAATATTTATGGATAACAAATAATGATCACTGGAGATAATGTTCATTATTTCATACCTTGCCTAAAATATTTAGTATAAATATTAATATATTTTCTTTAATATTAGATATTTTTGCAAACATCATAAAAAATAATAATTAGTCGTTTTATATCATGTACCTATAAGTAATTAAAAAAACTTTTAATTTAAAAAGTTATAAAAAAATTAATGCAGAATGAAAGGCAAAAAGGAGAATAGAAAAGGCATAGTGAGTAGTACATAATGATACTTTAAAACATTTTTTTGTTAAAAGAAATAAAACGAAATACACAAAAAAAAAATTCTGCGAAGATCATAATATAAAAAAACGACACAACAATTCAACAGTCCACGTAAAATCTAAATAATAATCATAATTATTGTAAAAAAAAAAATATATATATATAATATATAAGTACTCATATATATATATAGAACGTGATGAGAGTATATATTACGTATTTATTCTTGGAGAATGCTATGTAAGTAATATTATTATTATGATGCAATTGAAAAACAGTTGATGTATTAAAAGTCGTTACAACGCGATGAGATTGATAATATATTTTGATCTAGTATTTATGATATAATCCAAATGAAGGGACTTCCTACTCGATTTTCACAACAAAATAATATAATATTATTATTACAGCGTTAGTATACTATGAAGTTGATATTACATTATTATTAATACACGGTAACACTAGAATTAAAATTAAATTACGTTAACATATTTACAAAAATATTTTTTTTAACAATATATAAATATCATATACTAAGTATAATAAGTATCTTATAATAAAAAACAAGTACGTTTTTGATATTAAAACTTTAATAATAATTCACATACATAATATTATATATAATCTTGAGTGAAAAAGGATAAATCATTTTCGTCCGGTCAATTTAAAAATAATACTTTTTAAATTATATATTATTATATAAAACCGTGAGATGAAATTTTAACTAAAAACCAACATTTAATGGTATTGTTTCGAAATTGATTACGAAAATACCATATATAAAACTTTTGTACGCCTATATACCAAAACTCAGCGACTCGGATGCCTATTCATTTTCAAATTGTTTCATCTCACTTATCTATCTAACTTTTAGACTTATTTTTGTATTGTTCATCTTCACAAACTCATAAAATATCCAGTAGTAATGATTTCTCTTGGGAAAGTCCAGTATAGTCTTACAAGATACAGCTCAATCTACATGTCAAACATCAAAACTTGGTCAAGAGTATATCATTCTTTTTCATCTAATATATTTTATATTAACGAATAAAAAAACATATCATGCATAGTATATACAAATTATCACAATAGTATCTACATATACATAGTTTTATAGTTTCTACAATTATAGAAAAATGTATAAAATATACAAATTGTGACAAGCATTGTATGTATTATTATTTTTATATTAGAGCGTTTATCGTAATAAAACAATTGTTTTAATAAATTATTAGCAAGTAAGATATATAACTAATTAATATTTATATATATATTAATCCAAAAATTAAGTTTTGATTCACGTGTTATTTAACGCTTTACACAAAAAAATCAAAAAATATTAAGTAGTAATATTCAGAATATGAGTATAATATGACAGTTGTCTCCCTTGCGTCTGTTACGCAAATCATTAAAAAAAAAATCACACAGTTTACACAATAATATAAGTTATTGTACAGCGATTTTTTTTCTTTTTTATAATCGAAACTGTATAATTACTTAAACCAGGATCGAATTGAACGAGAGTATTTGTATTGATATCATCCGAACAGTCTATAGATAAGGTACATTCGTTTACGGTTTGACTACTGGTACTATTGTAACTTGCACAAAAATAATATTATGACAATGAGGATATGATTTATTATTATCTTTATTATCTTCATTTTGACGTTATTATGGTAAACAGGGACCGTTTGTGAATATCATTTGATTAACAATTTATTATTGCATAACACGTTTTATTTCTTCGGGTATGGTACGCTATGTACACGAAAATTGGAAAATGTATGTATTTCGTCTAACCGAGTGAAATGTGAATATAGTAATTTTCCACATCGATCGACATATCTTCGTTTATCACGTATGGCCGATGAGTACTTTACTTCAGGCAAGTATAAAGTTTGTGAAAAAAAAAAAAAATTACATTTTATTATTATTTACATCGGTGACGGTTGGACACTGCTTGACACCTGCACTCCTCCGAAACCAAAAGAGGATTCTCTAGTAACATAAACTATAATATTATTACGATTTCCTAGACTGCATCCATTACAGTAAACAGTATCATGCGCTCACGTAAAACACTGCATGGCAATATTATTCCGTGGTACACATTCAAATACTACATATAGGATGATATTTTATCTATAAGGATATTATAAATAAAAATACAAGATATATTAAAAGCTAAAAACCAATTACTAATTGGTTACCTATTAACTTTTTAAATATGCTGTTACACTTATGTTTTTATTTCCGAAGAAGAATTTAGAATTACAAAGTATATTCAATATGATTTTATATATTTTTGTTAACGTACTTATATAAAAAAAAAAAAAATAGTAGAAATTACGTAAGATAACAAAATAAGAGTTTATATATATAATATATAATAGTCATATACTGTACATAAAATACTTATTTATTTTTTTTTTTTTATGATTTTTAAAACAAATAGAAGAGAATAATTTCTTAAAAAATAGTTTCGTTTCTTCTTATATTTAGAGTGGTGTATGTTTATATATTATTATTATTATTATATTTCTATTATATGGTGTTATCCGAAAAGATAATTATATTTTGTTTTGTTTTTGGTGATCCCTTTGTATTGAATATTTCAGTTTTTATTATTTTCATTTGTTTGTTTCTCTTCCGGAACACGATGACGTACCGCAATCTAATTTCCAACAGCCCATTGGCGAGACTAGACATCCGTTTTTAAAGCCTGGCGCACAGTAAAAAGGGAGCCCGACATTTTGTAGAGATAAAAGAACGATTGCGTTGCCGCCGTCGGTATCGTTTCTACGTCATCCAGCGCGTTCTGATATCAAATTACGATATAATATAATATAAGTACCATAGTTTGTAAATCGTTTGTGCAAAATTGGATTTTGATACTTTTTTTTAAATAATAAACTTTGGCAAACTACTACAGTTGCCTTCGGTGAGTTTTATCCAAACCAATATTATTATTCGTTTTAAACTTTCAAATCACACTGAAATCTAAAATATACGTGACCGCGTCGCATTATTGATACACGTAACGTGTATGCAATGTGGACAAAAATTTCCAGACACACTTTATATGTACCTACCCAATAAAAATATACTCGTATCGTCGAAATATATAATATTATTTAATTTTTAACTATTTCAAAACATGCTAATGCTATTCATCTAACTTTTTAATCCATCATACTTTCGTTTCGTAACATCTAGAATCTCGATTGACGATTTTTTATACAACTTTTGTCGATTCTATTATATGAAATACAGAATAACGCATAATGGCGAGCAATAATAGGATTATAATACTATTATATATGAACGACGAGGAAGACTATTCTTATTATTATATGCGCGGTACAACAATACATTTTTTTTCTTTTTATCATTTAAATTCAATGTCACAACCGGTATAGCTGAACGTAATGCAGAACAAATAACTAGTTTATACTCTGTTTGTCATATATGGCGTAATTGGTAAGTTTTATTGAAATCACTCGTGAAAAACAAACGCGACTTTGTGAAAACTATAAACGTGTTTCCTATAACATAAATCTAAGAAATATATCGACAATCAACACGTTGGCAAATCTGTCTGACAAGTCACAGTGCGTTAAATACGATACATAAATTAACGAAAGCCACCACGTATACGTATTGATGATAAATCAATTAAACTCGAACAAACAAAAAATTTTAAATACGCAATACAATTTATTGAAAATTGCGATAGTACTGAAAAATAAACGATATTTATAAGTATTTTTTTTTTTTTTTTTAATAATGGGTCGTGTCAGATTTATATATTATTTCTAATGCAATAAATTAAGAATTATGATTTTTAAGTGTTATATAGTTCGATTTTATACAATAACGAGTAATTTATTTTAAATTTAGATGCCTATACACTTTGCTGCCGTGTCAAGAGTATTATAATATTATTTTGATTTGGTAAATACAACTTTTTTTTCTAAACCCGTTTGTCCTTTATGCGTACATAATGGTTCACATTACGTAAAATATGAATACGAGAAATACTTCACCGTGTGACGCATAAGTTGTGTAGCATCGAAACCAAAGTACGTGCATGATAATATTATATATTATTATTATAGTGGTAGTAAGACATGCTACATTGCATGGAATGTAGTATAATGTACGAACAGAGCGAATCACTGTACGCGCACAATCAACAACTTGCGTATACGAAAATGACGATAAAAAATATAAAATAAACTGCAGGACCAGGAAATTTATGTTCCATATAATGAATAATTCGATCGGACCGAATTAGCATAATATATTTTATTACTTAGTATTATAATAATAATTTCATTTATTGCTGAATAAATTCCAATTTAAGTACATTGTAAATAAAACACAGTTATAATACATATTTAAACTTACTATACGAAATATTTAATTAATACATATAAAGTATGAAAATTAATGAACACATAATTACATTTTTTTAAGAGAAGAATGTAGTAAATCTGCATTGTTTATAGAATTCTTTAATGACATAAAAATATAAGGTGTAAAACATAACATATAACCTAATTTTTTGATATCTTCGGTAGATGAAATAGTAGTTTAAACCTTGAAATATGACAATTGATAGTTTAGTGTATTTTAGTAGGTAGTAGTAAGTTAAGACGTTCAATTAGTTCTGAATAAATTACAATATTGCTTAAAAAGAAATTTGACATTTTGTTAAATCTTTATAGTAAAGAAAAAATATAATACAATATAACACAATAATACGCGTCGAGATCGAGGGAATGTAAAGTAGAAAATTGAGTAACTACGCAAAAGTAAATGGCAAAAAATATTACAATAAATCGTAGGTAATAACATTATTATCGTTTACTATTATCGGCCCGCGGGCAAACCAATTATTATTATTTCCGCGTCTTATCAATAACAATTATTATTATAATATTTACGAAATACGATTTATCATTGTTTTAAACGTTTTAATGTATTACGATATTCCTATCGTTCGTTTGTCACGATTTTCGATGCTGTACGATTATTGCACTACAATGTCAACGAGTTGGGCATAAATAATAATTATATTATTATTATTATTTATTATGATTACTTCATTTTTTGGCCTACACTCTGGGAGGTATATTTCATACCCGTTTCCGTCACCGACGCCGGTACGTTGTATTAATTCTTCCGTATTTTAAATTGCATCCAACACTTATTATTATAATACTCTATAGAATATATTATTGCCGTTTCGGTATAATGTCAATTTTTAAATAAAATTTATTCGAAATTTAACACTATGTCATACAAAATTACTATAATAAACGGTTACAAGTATTTATTGTCTTAGACACACAAACTACGCATATAGAAATCAGAATCTGTGGTTCGTTCGCATAATATATATGTCTGTAAACTCAAATAAATATTTTATATCTGACTATTATAATGATAATATTAAATTTTCGCAAACGCGTGTCGTATGAAACAATGACGACAAATTAAATATATTATCAGATGCGTATATAATTCGAGGGCAAAGCGAATTTGCTGATTTTACGTATATAAACAAATTTTTCACCATAATAACATCGTCCGTCGCTATCGGTTTTATATAACAATATGAATTGTATAATAATAACATTATATTACGTCACGATGTCGTTGGTTTCGCGCAACCAGCATCCGTCGACGACTACCTCGGTCGAGCTAGTTTAGAAATCGAGAAAATGTCACTTTTCGAACAGGCATTCGCGTAATTGGTTCCGCGCAGACCTCTAAGGGTCGTTTCCGGAATTAAACAGGGTGGATTTAAATGGAAACAGACACTCCTCTCCGTGTTATTTACGATTATTATACAGCCAAATACTGTCGTATATATATATATATATATATATATATAATATATATACAGGGTGTACCACGAGGATTTGTCGATTTTCAGTATATAATAGGGATGTAAAAATGTCGAATCTTCGTGATGCACTCTGTATATTACGAACGTAGGACGGATGCGCGGGACCGAGCAGGGACGGACATGTGTTGTTTACGGCGAACGCGAGTCGACACACAGGGCTTATATATTGTACGGCTCGCCGAGGGTTTAGGGTGCTGACGTTTTACGGTTTCCTCGAGTGGACGCGCGTCTCCCGCCGCCGTAAAGGATCAACATCCGGACGTCGTCGACACGCGGTATTTTCAATGGAAACATGAAAATCGTTTCGTGATTATTAATTATTACTCCGTGGAAATTTGTCGGCGGAGAAAATGAAATGTCACCGAGGCTAGGTTATTGTGATTGTATGCTGCAGTTGGTGGACGAGGAAAAATCGATGGATATATTATCGGTTTGTTTCGATGCTGTCGAACGAAAATTATTACAAAATATTATAATATCGTGAATTTTCGTTGTCTAAAACGTAAATTCACATTGAAAAATATGACTTTATTTCGAAATTTATTTCCCGAATAACAATATAATATAATCGGTACGTATGAGTTCGACAGATTAGTTTCTAGTCAATAACTGTGGGTGGTTGAAAACACGTGAGATTACTTCGATAAAATTTCTTTACCTAGTGATAATATTTTACCCAAAAAATGTACTAGTGGAATTCGACCAAATGTACGGTAGTAATATTTGACCGATGGTCGATGTTTACTAAAGTTTGACGCGAGTACGTACATTTTCTCGTTTAAACTTTTAATGATCACGTCACGATTCCAACGAACCCAAATGTGTTTGTGTTTCGGTCTTTTACATTATAAATATTAAAAAAAAAAAAAAAATCCACTGGCTGATATTTCGTTATTCTAATAATCATACATGTACTTATATTATATCAGTAATTTTAATATGTTCACTTTTTTAAAACAATAGTTTTCATTCAAACGTTAAACGTTTGCCGTGCGTACGAAATTAAATTAAATCATTATATTTACATATTAACATAAACAATACCATTACTGAAAGAGAAATAGAAAAGTAACATTTTAAAAATGCACAACTATTTTTCAGATAAAATGATCAAAGTAATTTCTATCCATCCATCCATAATATTATGGTCGTCGTTCATTCAATATTTCTAACCGTCCCTTTTTATATAAGATAATAATATCAACAACTACTCATATAAATGTTATATTCGAAATACCAAACACAATCGTATTCATTCACGTGCACATGATAATATCAAATATTATTTATTATAAATGTCTATGTAGTATGTACAAACTTTTATGGGTTTTCGTTAAATGATTACATCATCTGTTATGAATGTCAAATATCATTATAATACTATAGTACCTATATAACGAAGAACTTTATTTATTTATTTAATTAAACTTATATTCTATACAAAACAATCAGATTGACTCGTAAAAGTTTTATAGAAAAGTCATTTTTTTCTTTATATCACGGTTTATATTAACCAAATAGGGTATAGTATAATATATTTTATCAATCACGCGTATACTAAATTATTTTAGGTTGCTAAAATAACTTATTTAAATTAACACATAGACAAACTATAAATTATGTTCTTATAAAATATATTATGTTAAAATACATAAAACAAGAAGTTATAGTTACACATATTTTACTTAAATTTGGTTTAAAAAATATTCGTCTTCCGTAAAACTAATTTAATTATCTATATATAAGAAACAAAGAAAAAAAATGTAATATTATACAGAATATAGATTATTTAATTCTCGTGTTATTAAATATTATAATTATTTAAAAAAATAATATGTACTTTTTATATAGTTTTATATAGACAAACTAGTTTTATTATAATATAGTATATTTCACTTATTATGTGGTAATAAACGCAATCGAAAATGTCTAAATCCATAATAATAATAGTTAAAAATAATTGTTTAGTTAATTGCATGCATCTAAATTCAATATTTCGAAATTAGAAAGTTGTTGATAACAATTTGAATATTTTTTGATACAATCATCTAATATTAAATTATAATATACTATGAAAATTCGAGCGCTAATGTGTTATAAAAATATAAATGTATAAGCACGTTTTCTATTAATAGCCTCTTTTAAATTAGAAATAATTATAAAAGCTATAATTAATTTTGTGATCGCAATAATATATACATTTAAATTATACGTATAATTTGTTTGAAAAATATACTCGAAATTTTATAAATTATCATGGGTAATGTGGAAACCTATGTGTAATTTATTATAAATTAATGAGAAGCGTACTGAAAGTTTGTTAAATTCAATCTTCTCTGCAAGTTCAATTATTTTTCAAACGTTTCAAAATGATAATAACAACTTCAATAAATAGATTATATTATTATAGAATAAGAATAGCTCGCGACGTCTATACCTATTGATGTGTCCCAAAGTATATAATATGTACAAAACAGAAACTTATAAGATTCTCGCTGATTGTAATTATCAAAATATATTGCGTATTGATTGTTTTAAATCAAAACGTGCGCGTGTCAATTAAACTTTATTTTATATTATTTACTCGAACCGAACAACGATAGTTAAAGTTAAAGTTTTCGCATTGACTTTTTTGTGTTTTGGGCATCCTCGAGTATGGAAACCCTGAAATTCGCCGAATAAACCTTATATAGATTTTCATTTAACCAAAAAAAAAAATAATAATTTTCATTTTAAATATGTATATTTATTAGGTTAACTAATGATATTAAATTAATATTTATAATTATAAATACAATTCATACAACATAATATATATATATATTTAAATTATAATAATATTATATCTTTAAATTGTAACTTAATATATAAATTTATTTATGATTATAAATCTAACTCTTAACATATTTATCAGATAAGTAGGTAGCCTAATGGTGCATTGGTAAACAATTTTCAGAGGTATATTTATTTATTTATATTTAATTCACATGGAAAATGAAGTAAAATATAGTTAACATTATAGCAAATAATAATAATTATATAATTAACATTAGAAGTAGTAATAATATAAAAAACAAATTATGATTACTTAAAAATATCATTAAGAACATAACTGTTACTAAGACACATTAAAATATTAATAGAGTCATTTAAAATATATTTTTGAAAAAAATGATAAATATAAAATACATTTTTATTTCGATTATTATAATTTTTAACAGGCCCATAAATAAAAATAGAGTCATCAATATCGTTATTGAGTAATTTGAAAAACAAAATGTGTTTTAATGCTTTAATAATTTCACTTAAATACCGTAATATTTATCATATTTTTAAATATTATTGGTTTAATATTAGAAATTATTATATTTTCGTAATGATTAAATTAAGAGATCACGTCAAAATTCTCATATAAATAAACTCTTTAAAATGGCTATCTTCAAATTTAACATAATTTAAAAAAATAAACACTTAATTTTTTTATAAGACGTCTTTTTTTAAGCAAGTTATAAAAGTAATATATAAGGTCCGCTGCCTAAATTATAATTTGAAAAAAAAACTTTAATTTTAATAACAAAAATTTTTATTTTTCGCGGAGATATTGCAATTAGTAAATAAATCTGAGACACTTAGTATATGATATTAAGATATTAATCAAATTAATTTTGTATGCCATGATGTTACTTATAAAAATATAAAATTGATTAAAAATTGCCATCTTTGTCATCAAAGTGTAGACCCATCAAAATTGGTATAGAAATATAACTTTAAGCTACCTCCAAAGTCCAATTAAACTACAGTAGCATTAAGGTTATTTATTATTAAAATTTGTCTAATTTCAAAATTAAAATGTTCATTGTCCTTAACACAGATATTATAATATATATTAAACTTATTTTTTTCATAAACAAATCGAAGAGCGGCAGATATTTAGGTTTTTTATTAACATTTTCTAAACCATAAAATACAATTTTATTCAAAGTACTTATAAGCAAAAATTCCAAAACAGGCTCACTTTAATAAATTATTGAAATTAAAATATAAAAATAATATTACGTTTTTAGTTTTATAATACACATAAACCACGTCGAACTAAATATTATTATAATGATACGGTTTTCTTACAACCACGCAACCAAATTTATTTGAGTACTTATAACTATGCGACGATTGTCCCGAGCCGTGAATTATGTCGGCGGCCACAGTGTTTTGTATAATAATACAGTGTTTTTCTTTTTTATTTAACTCTTCCGACGATTATATATACGCATACGCTATAAGTACGGGATACCACAATAACCACAACCGCATTCTATGAGGATACCCACCCATAGACATAGTTTGGTTTTCGTTCCACGTTGGGTGCGGCATAGTTTATGAATGGGGAAAAAAATGATAATAAAAAATGTCCGAGGTCTATACGCATATACACACGCACAAAGAATATTTATATATTATAAGTGCGTACCTATACAGGAAACAGGTGGTACAGGTGGTGAGCAGGCATGCGTGGAGATGTCTGTTCAATGTTAATATATTATATATACAGTGTGATCAGAATTTCGTGTTATGAAAATAATAGAAATCATTTTAAAAACGTTCATGTATAATTATTAGCATTTTTGTATTATGAAATTTTGATCGTCCTGTATAAACGTATACACACATTTTTCTTTTATCATTATTATTGTTATTATCATCATCATCATCATCATCATAATATAATATTCTTTTTACGACGTGCTCGGGGTATGTTGTTCAGTCAGACGGATGGAAATCGTTTCGGAATTCCTCGTAACTGGGACGACCAAAAGGTTTCGGTTAGGTTGGGTATATCGTATATCGGAGATCTCCGAGGGATAATAATACGATACCGCGTGTGATGAATGAAACCGTTCGGTGTCGTTTTGGTATAAACCATATAACATTACGGTCATGGACGAAGACGGTGCTGCGCTCGAAATGAGTAACAGACGTAGGTAAATAATGTGTGTACAAATACATTTATTTTCACCAGATACATATTAATATTGTAGTGTTGTGTGCAACCAAGTGACCGATTTGACATGATTAATGTCAAAACATTGGCCGTTGCTTGGAAGAATTAAAAATATACTGAAATTATGAAACGAACATCACCTATAAGATACTGCGAATATATATATTATTTTTTAAAAACATGATCGTAAATAATGTTCATACTTTATTCTATAATTTTGGAATTAGTCGATATAGGTATATTTTAACGATAGATAGTAGAATTTTTATTTTGAACTATTAAGGCAATAATTTTTAGAAATTCCTTAAAAATTTCGAATAAATATTTAATAATTGAAACAAAAACTCGTAAAAACTAATATTTATTTACATATAAATGATATTTATAAAATTATTTTTACTATTATTGTTTATAATGTAATATAAAAAAAATAAATTATAACCACATAATATAGAAATCGTATAAATTCAATGCCATATTTATATAGTGAGTTTGATTTTGATTGCATCAGTTAATAATAATTTGAATACAATTATTATTATTCGTTAAATAATTGATTTAAAATTACTATTAAGAACCAAGGTATAATGTAATAAAATTATATGTATAGTGATGCACAAGATCATCAATCAAAAATATAATGTTAATAAATCATAAGGATTTTAAATGGGATATTATTATGATCTAAAATCAATTAATATTCATAAATAATATTATGGAAGTATTAAATTTTTCCGTGGCGGATATTTAGGTATACATATGTCCATATTAAACTGAACATATTTATTATAGTTTATACGTATTAATGTATCGAAAAGATCGTGACATAACTTATAAGTAAATTAGTTATTAGACATTTCATTTATTTAGAAATAAATTCGTATTTACTTATTTAAATTTCACACTAATTCATTATAGCATTGAGGTTTATATAGATGTTTTGTTAAATTTATCATTCGTGATATTATTATACAGAGTGTCCCAGATTTACTTACTAATTGGAATATATCCGCAAATTAAAAATTTTAAATGCAATTTTTTAAAATTATTATTTAGGCAATGAACTATAAGTTTTACCTTTATTACTTGTTTAAAAAAAGACGTCTCATAAAAAAATTAAAAAATAAACTCTTTATTTTTTAAGTTATGTAAAATTTGAAGATTGTAATTTTAAAGAGTATATTTATATGAGATTTTTGACGTACCGATCTCTTAATTTAATCAAGATTTCGATTTTTAAGAATTTTTTACATAAATTGGAGAAATGATATTTCTGATATCATTATTTTTAATAATTTAATATTTTAATATCATAAGACGTAAAATTTGTTTCATCAATATTATCATGTACGCTCTCAGTGCTATTATCATAGATAATTATATATTTATTATCTATGAATTTTATTACTACAAAATATCATAATAATATTATGATTGTATCTCATTACTACACCATAATGACGTCACTATAGTGACGTCAGAAATATGTTTTTACCACTAATTAAAAAAAAATCGAAATCTTAATTAAATTACGAGATCAACACGTTAAAATTATCATATACATATTCTCTTTAAAATAGCTATCATCAAATTGTACATAACTTTAAAAATAAAGAGTTAATTTTTTTATGAGACACATTTTTTAAACAAGTTATTAAAGTAATGATATAGTCCGTTGCTTAAATAATAATTTGAAAAAACTGCATTCAAAATTTTTAATTTTTCGCGTTATTCCAATTAGTAATAATAGATCTGAAACACCCTGCATATGTACCGTTTATCAATCCAGTAAAAAATAAATTACACGACGTCAAAAAACTATGGTGCACCCTATATATTATATTAGTCTCTAGCGAGGAATAAGGAAACGACGATTTAGTCGGGTTTCCGTTTTAAGGAGTCAATTTAAAACTGGACGTCGGACGGACGGGACTCACTCGCGTAGCGTCGCGAGTTTACGAGCAAATATACAGACTTCTGCCGCGTAGAACATAATAATACCTATATTACATAAAGTATACCTACATCAACCACGTTTATATAGGTATACTCTATAGGAGTCTTTGGAAAGGTTTATACCACCGTAGAATTGCGGGAGGCGTCGTCGGTCACTTCCGGCGTTCATTATACATCCGGTACACTTCGTTCGAGTGTTGCATTATATACTCGTATCTATATATACCTACTTACAAATGGGTAAAATGTAGTTTTAGAACTTTCAGTTTGCCACCCCAAGAAATTTATTGAGGATTTTATTTCTTGAGGTGGCAACGAAAACGGTAGAGATAAACGGATTTTAAAAGCTATATTTGTATATTACACAAATTATAATGCATGTTATTATTAAATAGGTATATATTTTTAATTATTATGATTTATTCCTCATGCCCCTCACCATAATATTCAGGTACTCCGAGTTTATTCGCAATTTATTACAATACATTCGGGTGTCGTAAAATGATTAAGGTTAGGTTTACACGTTTGAAGATAATTGTATTATAATAATAATTTATTTCATTTTTAATATCTAAACTGTATATAATTTATTAAATATGTTATAACTTATAAGTATATAATACGCGTAACTTGTTTTAATATTTCTACAAAGTATAAAGTAATATTATAAATAATAATTATTATAGGTACTAGATAAATGCATCGATAAATAATTTTTATATGAGTCGTATTGAAAAAAAAAAAAAGACTATTTTATAATATGTATAATAATTATTAGTAAATATATTAATATATTATATTTTTCATTGACTGTGTCCGTTTTATTATTATTTTGAAATATCTGACCCGAAATTCGTATGAAGTTTTATAATAATATATTAATACGTATAATACACCCACATTTTGTGGGTGTATAATATTTTTATGACTATTTCTATTTGTCCTGAATTAGGTAGGTGCTCGTTTTAGAAGACGCGCAATCCATTGTTTCATAATATTTCGAATCTATGCGTTGTAAAATTCATTTTTATACGTTTTTCGAGACATAAAAATGTACTTTTATTTTATTTTTTTTAAGCAATGGCGCCATATATTTCTCGCAGCAGCATACAATGTTTGACTAATCATTTTATAACCGAATTCCGACCCCTATTACTATCCTTCGAAACCGATTGTGGTACTTCGGACATTAAAAACCGAAAACCCACATAGCGTTCCATGGAATTATGTGCGTATTTGTTTTGTTGAGTATAATAATAATAATGAATGCCAGAAGGTCAGTTACGATCGTTTATTACTAAAATAATATTTGTGTAATGAATTTTTTTTCTCTGCTTCACGAATCATAGAACTCTACTTTTTAACTATAAAGATAGACTAAAAATATTATAATAAACTACTTCAGTATGGATCATTTCAACTATTATTTACATAAATTCATAGGTCATATTATTTGATTTTAGTTTCAATATTGAAATCGAAGAGTATAATGATATACATATGAATAAATAAAATATATTTACCTAACATTGATAAGTATTTAAATTTTCTTAATATTCCAAATAGATTTTATAGGTACTAAATAATAATAATTAAATATAATTTAGGTTGTATGGTTCCTTCTATATATTATTATTATTATTTTAATGATCACAGTGTGCGACCAGATCATACATTATGCGGTAACTAACGAGTTCTGTATACCAGGGTTTTCGGTGTAACAAGATCTGCCCGGTGCAACAACTCGAGTGGATGTTTATAATTTAAGAACGAGACTATATTATGTTCACTGCAATCATTGAATGAGGGTTCGTAAGACGACTGATACGGTTGTGGCAACGATGGTGGATATAGTTATAAATTACTACGTCTGGAATCTCTGACTCGTGACGCGGTGGACGTAATTATTAGTTGTTTGGCTGGTAAATATTAGGTATATATAATATTGTGCAGTGTTGATTATTAAGATCGAAATCGTAGGATCGTATTTTGTATCATAATATATAGATGGATGCATTCAAAAGGAGCAGAATCATCTCTAGAGGGACGTTTAATCCTTACTATGCTACATATTATTATTTTACATCATTACCCCACTATACTTTACATTATCCTCACCAGGCACGTAGTCATGATCAATTTTTGTGGGGGGAGGGGAGTGTTAAAATTTATTTAATATACGTATTACATAATTCTATTATTATTTTAATGATAATATTCTACAGTACTAAATATAGATGTATACAGACTTTAATAATAATAAAAATAAAATAAATTGTAGTTGTCCAATTTATATATAAAATTTGTAATATTTGATTTATATAATGTATATACCGATATATCGATATACTTACTCTAAAAATTTGAAAGGGGTTAAACTCTTAAACCCCAACCTTGATCCTACGGGCCTGATTATCATCCCCAACCAACGTATTCTTTATGTATCCTAACTAGACGTTTGAAGTCGTTTAAAATCTTGTTACAGAATTAAAAGTAAAAAAAAATATTTTGATTGATTAATTACTAATATGTAAAATTATCATAAATATCATGGTTATTTGGAACCCCAGTTATAAAAGCTGAAAAATTATAAATATTAAATAGAAAAAATTCATAGTCAAAATTTTTAATTTAGAGTTTTAAACTTCATTACCTATCTAGTTTTTGTTTCAAGACGTATAATTAATAATGTTTTATTATATAAGACATTTGACTATATGTCAATAATATTATTGTTATATGCGACTAAGGTCCAAAGCACTCAATGGGTTAAAAATGAAAAATCACGCATTATTTTTAAAAAATAATAATTGCCACGATAGCCTATATTGATTTCTTATCGATTCGAAGCATCATAATATTACCTACATATTGTAATTTTTAAAAATTTGTCGTTAAGTTTTATAGAGAAAATGGTTGAAAATCATTGAAAAAAATTATCTTGCGACCTGTTGATAATCGATAACAATTGATAATTATTATTGATAATCATTATTCGATTATCTTATTCTAATTATATTATTGATTATCAATTTATATGCGAACATACATAATAGTATTTGTATTTTTGCAAGGTTTATAATACAACTTCGCGACAAATAAAAATTATTTTTATGTATTAAAAGAGTGGACACCATTAATATCGCGATTATGTAAGGAAACTAAAAAAATTAAATAATATGATTTCGATACAAACTCAGATTAATAGAACATATCTGTGTTCTGTCAAAATATCAAGGAATGGACGATCTATAGTATTTAGAATATAATACGAAAAAAGTAATATTTAGAACTTTAGATTGGAGTAACAAAGTAGGTTAGTGCTCCATCTAGTGGATAAAACTTGAACAAACTATGTCTGTAATACAACTACTGTATTCTGGTAGTGTTTACCATAGTACATCAATGATGAATGTAATTATTAATTTTAATTATATAATTATATAGTTTTCGTATTTCTACGCATTTCATCATTATTTCGTATTTTCACATAACAAAATCTAAGGTTTTCATATTAATTATTTGTATTATGAACAATGTATTATAATTAAATGTGTAATTAACTACTAAAATCATTGTATCATTTTGGACAAGATTTTATAATTTTATATATTTAGTTGTTATATAATTGTAAAATTTTAATAAATCGTATTGATAGATATTATTATAATAACATATTTAAATATTTTATGAATAACGAAATTAAAATTATATCACGTTTCACTAGGGACTAGGTCATCTTAATACGAATATATTATTATATGATTCGATTCATAAGTGAACTTTTTGTTGGATCTGATTTATATAATAATGATAAAGAACCGAATGACAAAAATTTAAAAGAGAAAAAGAGAATGGAAAACCTAAATAATTGTATACTTATTTGTACAAGCTGATAAGGTTTTAGAATACTAATCAACTTGTTATATTCTTTGGTTTCTTTTCCATTTATAATTAATCTGAAAACGTGCTTGTGCACGTACATTCGAAATCACATGGCTTGTTGAATTAAATATCGCGAGCGCGTTGTCGACGGAAATATATTAAAACAGATGTAGATATATTTTCGCATACTATATTCTTACATCGGCTTTAGATTTTTCAGGCTATTATGAGCGAAATTGTTTTTTTCCACTCTCCGGATTTAACGTCATTTCCGAGTTTAAGTGTAACACCCTATCGGCGAAGTTACACCCGCGTCGTTTCCCCGGGACGGTTTTGATGTCGACGAACGTTAGCTGATGCTATATAAAACGAGTTTGGGTTCGCGTGCGCCTTGCGAGGGAAGAACCGCCGCCACCAACACGCGGGATTAAGATAAGAATACCCAAAGTATAAATCCCTGTGCGCGTATACGTATATTATTTTAATGTAATTAGATTTCGGCAGCGGAAATGTTATTTTTACAATTCCAACCCCCTCAAACCTCGCACCACCGATAACTGTGGCGTGGCCTGAATCCCCCAGTGAAACGCACGCACGCACGTAAATATTGAGGAAATTATAGGTTAGGTTCATTTAACGTTTATCATTGCTTTTTTTATAAAAAAAAAAAAAAAAACGATAATCACAAAAGCGTATATTATTATAATACCTACATTTTTACATTCTGCCTAATGTTTATATATACATTTAATATAATTGACTTTGGCTAACTAATTACGTTTAGATTAATAGATGGATTGGATAATATATACCTGCGTATTTTGAAAAAAAAAACCGTGACTATAACATTATGATAATATAAATACTATTATGATTGTCTCTGAAATCACAGTTGAAAATATTTAAGCCGTCGAAGCCACGCGATGTTGTCTGAGCGACGCGAAATAATATTGTGTTGCCGCAGTCAAAGAATGAATTTACCCGATTAAACTCAATATGGGATATTACATTATTGTACTTTGTCACGTCAATGAACAAAATGAATAAATCTGCTAACCTTTCCGAGTTGTGCGACTAAGCAAAGATAATGATTTGAATAACAAAATCTACTCGTTTTGTATATAGGAGTATACCTACTCGCATATGCAATATTCCATCGACTGTTTTAACATAGTATTTTAGTATTTCATTTAAGATTTTGATGCATTACTTAAAAATTTTCACGTATATAGTAATATATAATTAAAAAATACTGAAAATTAGAGTTTATGCTCGTGATGAAAATTAATCAAAAACGCTTATTATTATTACGAGTCTCGTGAAGTCGTTAAGATTACTTATTATGTAATCGTATATATTATATATAACGATAATACATTAACTCAGCTTTATTTTTTATGAACACATTTTTTTGTGTTAAAGTGTTATACAATTTTCTATATTAATATACAATATTTAAAATGTAGTAGGTATTCATATTTATATATACCAATACAATGAATTTACATTTTTTAACACTAAATCCAGGGTGAAAAATATTGTCATTGTTATATTATGACGTATGTTATTACGAAACATTATGTTAATAGAGTAGTCAATATGTAAATAAAACAATATAATTATTATAAATTTCATGAAATATAGATTAATTTTCTGATTTTATATTCATATTATTTGAACTAAATTCTTTTAATTGAAAATTAGTTCTTATATAAAAAATATTCCATCTGGTTTATTTTATTGTAAATAATCTTTTAATTAAAATAAAAGATAAAAATTAGCATATTTTATGACCTGCTATCATGTGAACACAGTTATGTCATTCGTTAATAATATGGTCATTACTGAACTTTAATAGAATAGAATAAGAGTTATCTGTAAGCATGACGTATTTTTCTCCAATTTCTTCGTTAAAAAATATATTTCATTAATTTCATAAATATTGTTATACAATGTTACTACTTAAAATTAATTTATAATAACGTTTATAATTTTATAAGCTTTTATAGTATTAATCTTAATATATACGATATTTAAAATACCATATGATTTCTATGTTTAGTGTATATAAAAATATTTGTTTAATATTAAATTGTTTTTTTACCATATCCAATACGAATAAATTGTTAGAATAAAAATCGATTTCTCTTTAATATTGACGTCCCCTCTATAAATATTTTTAGCCGCTGACATGGTAAAATCGGCCAATAACTATAATCGTTTATATACTAAGATTTGCGGTACTGTAAAAAAATAAAAAAATATATAAAACGGAGTAGACAGAACGTTGGACGAGTCCGTGACTGCTGTGAATCATGCGTAAGCTGATTTTTGGTGGTTGCCTGAAAATGACGTTTCGGTAAATACGTTTCCACGAAACCAACGACAGCCGAAAAACCACTGGTGACTCGAAAGTCGAAGAGTACCAAAATGAAAGTGAATGTAAAGATATTCATTTTTTAAATACTCGAAATTCAATTTTGTGGTAGTAATGTAATTTCAATAGTATATTAATACAGTTAGAGTCTATTGAACTCATTAGTTCGATAAAAAAATTATTACTTAATATACAAGCCCACAACAGAGGTTTGAATTAAGTACCTAAATCCTGGATTCATTAATTAAAATTAACAATATTAGTAAATAACTTTTACAATTTTGTTAAAAGTATACTTGAAATTTTCACGCCTAAATTCCCACTAAAAACTAATTAATTATACTACAATCTAATTATTGGCTCAGTCTAATAATTCATTAATAATAATTATGAGAAATATACTAGTATATATACTATAATATACCTATTGATATCATCAAATAATATAATATTATTATTTAGGAAATGCCTACTAAAATTACTACTTCATTTTCGTTCGAGCATAATTATAATAATTTTTAACGTATAATATAGGTAAATATGTTGTTGAAACATCAAAATGTACAGATTATTCGAAACGAGTATTTCAAATAATAATATTATTATAATAATTTCTGGTGTAGGCGTTTTATTTTCTCGTACATTTTAAAAACGAAAAGTCATCCACATATTATTATAATAATATATAGTGCTGTGTTCTCGTAATCTTTTGATTACGACATGATTTCGTTTATTATGTTCATTGTTTCCATTAGTTGTATATTATGCTCTCGGCCAGTAGTGTTTGATTTTAATGGGCTTGCCATGGTGGACGTCAGACAATGATTTAGGTCCTATCGTATTCATTAAATATCATATTATTATAGTGTGATTTAAATTATGATTATTATATTGATATTTAAAATGTTCGAGTTGGATCAAATTTAATACGTATGCCACTAATAACGTTTTTTTTTCTACACGTGAACGTTTTATATATTCGATAAGAATAATATAATTTTGATTGAAAATACAATTATAACGAAATGTTATTATTTACCGAAAATGAGTATAAACGATTATTTTAAATGTATTTTCGTGCATTCGCTTATAAATTTTAAAGGGAGAAACAAAATCGTACAAAACCAATAATATGTCCGCAAAAGAATAAAATATTTTAATGTTTTAATACCATCGGTAAAAATACGTTTGATTGTATAGCAGTTTCGTTAAAAAAACCAAACACCGTTTGTAACAAACACGCTGTATGAAAGCATCCGAATGACGATGATTTCGAGTGGTTTTCATCCAAACGTCGTTTGTTATCTTAATAATAATTATTATTGTTGTTATATGATAGTTTCGGTGGTCGGTACATATTCATATAATAAATTATATGAAAGTCATGACTTCCCCGCGATGGCGACGTTGAGGGATCTCGCATCGTGCGCTTCTCTGTTTTGTATTATCGGCTATACTCGTTTTATTTATTATATTATTTGTGTTGTCCAGGCGGCGCACTCGATTCATCGGACAAAAGGTCGGTGTATAAAAAAAAAAAAAAACCAAACAATGATATAATAATGTTATTATTATTATTTTCTCCGCAGTCTGTATGCAGTGTGTCATACACGACCAAAGTGCATATTATAGTACATAATATATACGTGGTATACGGTTTATGGTATACGAGTGGTATTAGGCACCTTTAACCGTAGTTAAAGTGGAAAAACGCACATACCCAAGACGCGTCCGGACGCGAAAAAACATCACGCTGCGCGCATTCTCGTGTCACGTCTCAAACGATGAGCCAGCGTTTTTTTTGTTTTTCATTTTTTTTTTTTTTAAACCGATTTCTCCCCTCTTGCACTTGTCCCTTTTTTATTATACAGTTGCGCATCCTCGCCGCAGTCGAACGGAAAACGAGTAAACGACCACCAGCACCGAATCTATATAATAATAACTGAAAATGTACGAATCGTCCACCGAAATAATATAAATATTATTATAATAATATTTGGTCGGGTTTGCGCGCGTGTTTCCGCATCCGGTGCAGTGAGGGAGACCGCGTGATTGCGCATGCTTTCCAGTCATGGAAGAAAAACGCCCAAGCGACGACGTTTGTAATAATGGGACAAGTAAAAAAATAATAATATATTACGTTTGGAATATTTTAAAAACCGTATAAGTATTTCTATGGAAAAATATATATATTACAATATTTTATGCGAATTCTCAGCTCGCCGACGACGACGACGCCACCGTTTCGAAAGTGGATATGATCACTAAATAATAATATTATGTGTGCACTTCCCCCCAGTGACTTCTATTTATTTATTTTTCTTCCCCCGTAGCAATATATTATTATTTAATACGAGTTTCAGCCGACAACGATGATATCCCAGAAATGTAATGTGTTTTATTTTTTTATTTTTTTTAAATTCTCATCGTTCTTGTGCGGGTATTTTTTAGTATTTTTTTTCTTCTTCTACGTAATCATATTGGGAAATGATAAATCCCTACGATATTTTGCATATGTTTTAAAATGGAAAAAAAACGTCGTTGGTATATTATAATAATATTGAAATTAAATTGATAAACTTAACCTAACCATTTATTCTCGGTAATTAGAATGCATATAAAAATATATGTTACGATTTGATAAAATAACATATATCATATTATTACGACTGTAAAATAATATGATGTGGGAACAAACATTATAAGATAATTTAATTTTTACTTTTAAATATTCTGCTGGAAGATAATTATATAAGTAGTTCAAAGTACAAACATTCAAATTTAAATGATTACAAACATTGTGAAATTTTGAATGTAATAAGTTCTAGTCAAACAAATTAAAAAGTTTTAAATTAAATCGTCTTGTTGATAAATAAATATAAATTGAATACATCATTATTATGACTATTTCAAGTTAAATAATTCACTAGAGTTTTTTTAACAAAACAACTATATTTTATATTATGATATAATTATAATTTGTTATTCTCTATAAGTATATTTTTATATTTGTAATTATGTTATTTAAAGTCGTACAAATATTCTTATTAAGAAGAAATGAAATGATTTTATATCAATGTAAAGAAATTCGACGCAATTTATTTTGCAGCTGATGTTAGTGTATTGATGTTCATTATATAATTACAAATTATTGAAATTGAAGGAAAAATTATATTAAATATTTAACAATAAAAATATATTAGTTACTTAAAATAAAGCATTCTTTGATTTGTTTTAATCATCTCATCTGACTAGTATTATAAAAGTAGTCAAATAATATATTTGGTACTTAATAAGAATAAAATTATGTACGATGATTTCAAAAAAAAAAAAAAAAAAAACACTTAAGACAATCAAGAAGGCCATTCGAGTAAAATGAAAGGAAAAAAAAATCAATGCAACCGGCTCGTGTAAAATATAATATTATCTGTTTGAGGTAGCAACATAGCAGCGCAGTATTGTAAATTACTAGTGCTGGGAAATATCTCTCATGATTACACAGAGGTGAATTTCATTAAGATAAAATACTTTTACAAGTCATAGTTCATATTATTTTTATACTTCTCATTACTCAAAAGTACATTTAATTTGACTTGATCAAATTATAATTTGGTCGAAAATTAACTAGGTATTACAATATTATAGTAGGTACACAATTTTAAATTAAGAAATATAAAATAATATGTTTTGATTATTTTGTAAAAAAAATACATATAAAATATGTGGTTAACTTTAACATAACGTATAATATATGCATTTTATGTTATATATTATATTAAACCAAAAATGTATTGCATATTGTATTTTGTACCTAATAATTTCTAGTATTTTAAGTAGACTTAAAATTGTATTTTTGAACCGCGAAACTATCATTAATGGATAAGCAATACAGTAATTATCTAATTTGAAATTTTATGTTTTGAAAGTTAACCCACGAAACTTTTAACTTAATGGTTTTCAATTTTTGATTGCTTGGTTATTACCTATTTTGCTCTTTTATATAGGTTACATTATTATACCTGGTTTTCCAATCAAACGAAAATGGGATCCCGGTATGAATCCGATTATTTCTCACTGGCTTATGTGCTGTCAGACATTATAGGTCGAGGATAAATTTTACAGGGTCATGAATTTTTTCGGCCGGTATTGCCTCATAATTTATTTGCTGGACATTAAAAATAATTAATATTTACCGAGCACTCAGAAAGTATAATAGGCATGTCTCCCTAGGAGTATCAATGGTCATTGCAAAACCAAACATACATTTTTAACATAATTTTCTTAAGTCTAAAATACGGGGCGGATTAGAAAACGTAATACCTATTATCTCGTTGGGGAGAAAGCAAAGCTTCCGGTATGGTTAAGTAGATTAAATCCAAATGATAATCAATGATTCACGGTGAGAGAGCCGAAGTATCCCGTCTTTCAGATTTAATTTCACAGGACGCTAGGTGCAATATGTATAGGTACAGAAATTATTATTTCATGGTACACACAAGGAATAAATTACAAATGTCCGTTTACACTTCTACCATTAAAATTCACTGGATCCGCACTAATACATCGATATCCGACACCATCTTATTCGCCACGTGTACACTATCTTTGCAATATCTTCCGCGATGGATAACGATTGTAATACTTATTAAAAATCCAATTTGTCAACGTTTTGTAACAAAAATAAATATAGCCGATAAATAACTGAAATTATTTTTTGGATATTTGACTAAAATTATTCAAATTGATTTCATCCCAGTAATTATATATTTTAATGCGATATTTTGTTGTACAAAAATGTTAGCAATGGGAATAGGATTTAAAAATTACAACAACGATATTAATATTTACAAGTAAAATTGTTGATTTTATACAAGATTCAAAACTTTAAAGCCTTATTTACTAAAATGACAACTATTTTTTTATATTATAATATAAATAATTGGTACCACTTATAATTTAATTTTAGATATAAAAATTATAGTAAATCTTAGAATGCAAAAGTTTTATTTTGCATTAATTTCATATCAGAATCCATTCAATAATCCACCAATTTATTATTATATATATATATATATATATATTTTAACTCGAGACATTTGAAATTTTATAATATTACAATTATTTTTCATATAATCTATATTATTATTATCTATATTATTGTTGTTATTATTTATTTTTTGATATTATGTAGCCTATATTTCTTCAAGAGATGGGTTATGGATAATATTTTATTGTAGTAGATAATAATTCTCTCAAATCTAAAACCGTTAGGTATTGAGAGATTTCTACCTCCCTAAAATATAATACTGTTAATTTTTAATATATCTATTAAATATATAAATTATTTTTTATTTGATATTTTTTAAAATTATTTATTATTATTGTTAATATAACGTTTTATTTCAAATTCAAATTGTACAAATAATATAGATATCTATATTGTATTTAATTATATATTGGTATTCGAAATTTAAAATAAATATTAAATAGTATTTCATTAATATAATTTGTAAAATTAAATAACATTATTTGAGCGTTTTTGCTCAAGTCTCAATACCTGATATTATTTCATAAATAATTTATTATATTATAATTATTATACGACTATAAAATGCTGCAGAATTAAATTTTATATGTACAATTTATACACTTCAACTTAATATTGAACAACCTTAATGTTAGATGAAACAAATTTTGGAAATATTGACTGCATATCTGATTTCACATGGTTATTGAGCTATTTTACGATATAATATTATCCAAACAGAAAAAATATGAATTCATATAACTATATAATATATATAGTATTATATACATATACCTACACAGTATATTTTGTCGAAACACTTATTCGTACACGACATACAAATCGTGCAGCTTGAATCATATACTATAAAAGACGCACTCTATCATATTTTTATTATTATTATTATTAACTATATATATATACGTATGGGTCACGTGTGCGTTTTTTTATGGTGACTGTTTAATATCACGAAATTCTAATTTATACAAAATTAATTTGGCACGTATGCAATCGATTAATGGAAAAATCAAAATCTCCAGTGCAAACCCAAACTTTCAGAAAACCGATCATTATTTTTAAACATTTTTTAGATGATGTATCTATCTGTCTTTGATTTTACTAAAAACTCATAGACAATATTATTATGATATACTGACGTGCTGTATGGAAGAACTTGTACCTAAACCTTTTCCATTGAACAAGCCTCGATAAACTATTGGCTTTATATCATACAGCTATGTTATTATATTTATCGATCGTCTCTACTCTGAATTACTATTTGTTGAATCAAATCTGGATCGAAAATGATAAGATTTTAATCAATGCTATAATAGTGGAAAGAAAAGATCAGAAATAATCCCGTTTTTTAACACGTTGAACACCTTGGGATCCAAATATAAGTCTCGCGTTTCTTCGATCAAACCAACACGTGATTTTTACCATAGGTTACCATAAAAAATTGTATCCATACGTATTATATAGCTTAAAGATTGAGTAATTCATATTTTTTAATTAATTAAAAAAGTGAGACCCCGGAATGTATCGTATGGTCACTTGATGGCAACTATCTAAAATTATTATTTATCTGTTATTGTGACACCAATGTTACACTCAATAGTAAAATGTATTACCTTGAATAAAACTCATAATTAAACCTTTACAACTATGTAAACAAACAAATGGATAACAAATAATAAACGGATACCTACAGTATTATATATTATACTTTATTAAATAACTAAGTAATTGTTGGAAATATACGTTAAATATGAATCAATAAAAATATATTCTTAGAAAATGTAAGTGACTTTTCCGTTGCTATAAATAAACAAATGATGTGGTAATATTAGTGTTCAAATTCCATATAAAAATACAGATAAATAAGACCTAATTACTAATTAGGGTCTCAATTTTCAATATTAAGTATGAGTCTTATTACGTATTTTTACATATTTTATTGTGGCTCAATTTTGGATAAAATTAAAGATTAAAGAGCGTAAAAGAGCAGTTTTAATCACAAATAATTAATATAAAGTAATATTATTAAATGATATCTATACTTTTAATTGGATATATAATTGATATAAAAACGTTATATATTCTAACCTAACCAACCATCATAAATGTTTATCGTCATAGCGGCGACAATGAAAGAATTAAACCACTTAGACTAAAATTATTACTATAATAATTGTGCTGTTTATATAGCGACACTGTATTACATAGAATAATAAACTAGACTATAAACCTTTTTTTTTTTTTTTAATTATTAGTTTTTATACACTTTTTTATTTTTTTATTTTAAAACATTTCATCCACATTGGTTTGATAAAACCAAATTTATAGTTTTCTTTAAAAATCGATTCACGTATTAATAATATTATGTACTAATTAATAATTATATATCTTTTGCACTTTGAACGTGCGTGAGTTATTTATCTTTAAATTATTTTTCTCACAGTTTATTATTATTATATACTTACACCTACCTATAAATAATCCGACACCTAAATCGAAAAAAGATTTGGCGTTCTAGAATTCAGTACATCTGTAAAGTTAATCACTTTTACTACAGTACCCAGGGTTCATATAATGTGCACTAATTTCAAAATCCAATTTGTCCTACCGACACGTTTAGTATACAGAGTGATTATAGAATGTTATGTTACTGCAATTTGGTTGGGATTAACAAAAAGACAATAGAAGTTATAATTTGATTTGGATGGTTCAAGAAAACATTTAAAATCGCCAAATAGTCTTAAATTGTAATAATTATTAATTTTCATTTCTTAAATTTTCCTCTATTGTGCAATATTGTAGTAAAATAAACAAATTGGTGTAATATAATATTTTCATTAACCTGTATACGTACAGAGAGATATTTTTACTGTAATAACTATTAAATTTTATAATAATCTTATAGTCTAAAAAAAATTATTTGGTATAATATGTGATCTAAAAATTGATCATAATTTGACTACAATATATTGGACTAGGTACTTTCAAACAATTAAACACATATAAACTCCGTTATAACTTATGTTTCTTTATAAACAAAAAATGGCTAATGATGTTTTAATTTTAAAATCAATTTAAAAATGCACAAAATATCTATAAAATAACATTTAACCACAACACAGACATTTAAACAAAATATGTCAAAAAATTAAGTGTTAACTTTTACATGTACATGAGTGTAGATATTGCAATATACCATTATGAAAATAATAGTAAAATTACCTATTCAATAACAATAAAAATTAGATAGTTATCGGTATAATATACCAACATTTTATAACACACGTGTAATTTAAATTTATTTTCATATTGGCAAAACAAGTATTGGAAAAAATCAGGACAAACATCAATTATCGCTTACAGGGAAATAATAACGTACTTACAATAAGTTAAAAGTTTAGTAGATACTGCAATAATGGTACTAATGATATCGATGTTTTAACCCAACTAATTGTGGTTTTAAATGTTCCTTTGTGATAATGATTATAAATTATAATCCATTATCCGTTAGTTTATTTTTTATTATCTAATGCTTGCTTCTGATATTACGTGTACGACAAATTATTTTTTTAATATTATCGACAACTGCACATTGTACCACTATAAGAATATGATTTTAATCATTTATTTAAATGTTCCAAACGTTAATTTTTTTGTCGTTAATTATTATGAGTGTGACTATTTTGGAATGATACAAATAATAAACTACCTTAATATATATTTCTTAACCGATATACGTTTTTCATTGTGTGTAATATATTTATAGTTTACATAATAAGAAAAATACAGAAATAATATTTAAACAAAAAACAAGTCATAGGTAGTAAATATTCTATATCCCATGAGTCATACAAATTTAACTCAATTAAAAACTTATGCTTGATACGTCAGCTAGTCATTAAAAACAGACAAGAAAACATTCATAAATAAAAATCTATGATTTAACTACTGAAAGCATAATTTTCTACACAACTAATCATAAAAAAAAACAAACTTTAAAAATAAACCTGACTTATCTTAATAATATGAATTGTCTATTTCGTCGATCAGTAGTGATATTGATCATTGATCAATCAATAAAAAACCAGTCAGTTTGACGATGAGATTATTGAATTTAATGACTTTTATTATTATTAATATTTATCTGGTACTGTCGCCAGATACTATAATAATAATTTATATGAGCGCAGACGACCAACTATTATGCAGGACATGCGTAGGCGGCTAAAATACAAAGATATTACAAATAATTATCTTTATCCAAAAACGTATATATCATTAAAATAATGTAAAGCATGAATATTAAAAAAAAAAAAAAATATTAATAATATATTTAAACAATTCACAATATTAATTTATTACTATTATTTTTTTAAATAACATTATTTAACTTTTAAGAACATTAATCAATATTAATAATTCATAATTGTATATATTATTTAATATTTTCTAAGTACCCAAAGATTAACTTAGGTACCTATTGAGTTGAACCAAATTAAGATATTATTAAAATTAACTTTAATATCATATTTTAATATTTATAATAATGAAAAAAATTAAACAAATTCAAAGCAATCATTAAAAATGGTATTATGTTAAGAATAATAAATACATAATGAACTAAAATACTCTTATATACAGGTATATATGTAGTAACATATGATATTATTTCATAATTAAAATTGCATTTGGAAGGATTAATTATTCCAGTATACTATATAGTATATTAGTATATAATATATAGGCACATCGCAATATCTAATTATCTCACTATTACCACAATAATTATTCAGCTTCCAGTAAAGACTCAGTGGAATGGCTGGAATTTTTAACTAACAATGTACGTCCTAAAAAACAAGTTCCAATTTTAATCGATCCGATTAAATCGACTGCGGCTATAATAATAATTATACTTCATCGATTTTACCCACAGTAATTCTTTCACTCACAAAACACGGTCTATCGTATTCACTTGTCACGAATCAATAATTTTTAATTTAGTTTTCTCTAAGTTTTTATTCTAAAATATTACACAGAAAAATAATAAAACTGTAGTAATTATTTACACCACAGGAACTATATTATTACAATGCTGGACTATGCTAGGAGCTATTACCTAACACAAGAGCATAATATAATAGGTTCGTTATATTTAAGGGTAAAGACATTAGGCATATCTATACTCATATCAATTATTGTCTTTGTATCGATTTATGATGAACAAAAAAATAAATTTGAAATATAACACATAAATTAACTCATAGTCTTCTACTTTTCCTAACACTTCTGATCATATCAGGGTAGGCTATTCTAGTCCAACATTTCCATAAGATTCGATCTCCTTCCTTTTAGATTCTGAGCAGAGCGAGGAATGTATTGTTTTTTCAAAGATTTTTTTTATGTATGAAAACATTTTTTGGATAGAAATAATGGTTCGATTACCACTAATAGGGTTTATTTTCTATAGCAATTTGTATCATCTTGGTACTTTATGAAGCTTATTTTTCGAGTTTCTCAAAATGTTTTCCTTAGAAGAAGAAAATCTACCAAAAAATGGCAAAATTACGATTTCCGTAATTTTTTATTTTTATTTCGTAATAAATAATTGAGTTTCGATTGTAGGAACTTGAAATATTTTTTAGTACTAACATAGATAATAGTTACGTTTGGTAAAATTTTGTAATAGATTATTAGTATAATAATTGTAATACATTAAGATTCGCTCAGAATCGTATTTTCTAATGCAATATCATTGCATTAAAATCTTAATAATTATAATAAACCACTAATTTTTCTATGGACTGAAGAGACGAAGGAGGAAGATCTTAAATTGACGTTCCCGATTTTTTACTTTTCGTTTACTCACACCCGTTCTTCATATAATATTAATTTTTATTCAATCTATCCTTCTTCTTGGCTATTTTCCATCTATGTCATTTCTATTATAACTTTCATGGAGTCTAAATTATCTCTCCTAATTGAATCATCTCAACTTAGCTATTCTTTGTACAGTTTATACAAAATAAGTATTATCAAATCAATTTAACATTTATATCTTCGCTACACTTGTATTCGTTTTAATAATATAAAACACGATTTCGTTGATGTTACCAATAAATTTTAATATTACAATGCTTTTATAATAATTATTATGACTAATAATTTCAGAATATGTATATTATGAATAAATTTAATGTTACACAGTTACACACTATTATGGCAATCATAATATACAATAAGTTAAATTAAAATATTATAATATACTAAGTAAAAATTCAATATATTTAAAATAGTTGCTTGAAATATGTCACGTCTTATCGATACATCATGCATTTATCTTTTATTGTTTATTTAGTCAATTATAATGTTTTTATTATATTTAAATATTTACCTAAAATGTAATATTATAATATAAGTATTTTTAGTACCTAACAATTACATTGCAATGGCTTAAATTTAAAACAACGACAACAATAAATCGAATATTTATTTTATTAAAATACGCTGTTTAATATTAATGAATACTGTTTAATAACTTAATTAATTAATAAACAAATAAAAATATTTAATTATATTCTTATATTGTTATTAAAGGTTTCTTTAAATACTACTAAGTTGACTAGTTGATTAAATTATGTAGATATTGTACTTGTATGAATTATTTTTGTTGAACTTATTCATTTTATGGTAAACAAATTTAATTTTAATAGGAAACATAAACCTATAAATATTTATTTAATAAACATATAGTTGGAAGTATACAAAAACTATAAAAATATCTAAAAATATCTTGAGATCATTGTTACTTAGTAAATTCAGCTTGTCATCTGGACAAACTTTTAGTTCAACAACGACACGGTATTTAGGTTCAATTCGATTTTATAAGATCAATACTAACATACATGAAATACAACTATTACATTTATCCGTTATCTCATGATAGAACCTGATAAATAATATTATAATCATATAACAATATAATTTAGCACATTCGTAATAAAAGTAAATTATAGTAGGTGCAAAGTAATAATAATTTTTCTTGCGTCTTCAGTTGAAGGAAAATGATGTACTAAGCCATTAAAAGTAATACGGATCACGTATCCACTTGGACGAAAGTTATTGTGCGTATATTTAGTGTGTTTCGAATACATTATAAATATTATTATGATTGAAATACTTTATGTGTGATGAAATTTCGGAATAATAATCCCAGTTGATATGAAATATACTCGTACCAATAAAATAATAATAATAATATTATTATTATTATTATTATTATTATTATTATTATTATTATTATTATTATTATTATACACGCAAACCTCTTCTCGAATGTAATCATAGTATTTCAAAAGAAGGATTTAGGAACAATAGCACTTGAGGCGATTGTTTAAGATAAAAATCCTGCATAGTAATATTTTTCTACGCGGCTATTAAATGTCGGTGAATCGTACCATTCGAAAAGTATATAACGTACTCCATCAGGTATATGTGTGTATTTTTTACGTTTCCACACTCATTAAACGGTAACTTTCAACTTATTTTTATTATCGATATTCATATTATTCATGGACGATATAAAAATACATAGACGTTAAACTATTACAGAAATGCTCGGGCCTACGGCTGATTTATGCATTATATGATATGTACCTACTTGAATTTATATTATATTTTAGTAATAATTTTACACGAAACCTAGTTAAAGTAAATGTCAAATAAAAACAACAATACAAAACATTATATATTTAAGCAAAAAAAGTTAGTATATAAAAAAAAATTGCATAGACTAATTTAAACGTACATTATAATAATATTATATAAGTAGCGAATTATATATTGTTTAATGCTCATAGTTATGATTCGACGAATCACATTTGTATCTTTATACACTTTTTTTTTTTTACATTGTACTTTGTAAAGATTTTTTTTTCATCATACGAGTTTATCTTAAACTATTTTTATAAAAAATAGGTTAGTAGTAGCATTTTAAATAATATTTTTTGTCTACAAATCCACCAATATTGAAAAAAAAAATATGTCCATTGTTAATAATAATATATGCTAATAGTAAATAAATATAATACCAATTTATGATAATTTTTCAATTTGTTTAGGCAAATTACGAATGTATAATACTATTATTATAAAATTATAACAATTGTATTATTAATTATTGTTCTTTATAATATGAATTTTGATATAAAACGCTATATTCTTAATAGTATAACTCTATTAGTTTTACTATTGTGTCTGTCGCGTTTGATATTGTTAACAACATGAAGTATTAAAATTGTTTTAACTTAATTACTCATTTCATAAAGCTAAATAATAAAAAACTATAACTATTAACACTACATAAATACAAATTACACAATTAAAATTGTATAATTAAAAATTATTTTATATAATGTTAAGTGTATTATAAAATTAAAAGTAATATTTTATATTTTCTGTGTTTTTTTTTTTCAGATTTAAATTTTTCCGGAATTTTTCAATCTCTATCCAGTAGTGTGATACGATGAGTAATGTACGCTTTTAGGAACCCGGCCAGAACCTTTCGTCAACAATTTCTGGCATTACTTTTACGAGCATTTTAAATGCATGTTTAACAGACACGTTACTATTATCATACGAGTATACAATTCAAAAAAAAAAAATCCCTAGTGTTGACTTAAAAATAATGTATTTTTATATTATAATATATTGCTTTTTCATGATCGTATCAGATGTGTATTGAGTCTTTGAATAAGCGATAGGTACCTTATTAACCTATATTAACTAAAATTATAATAATACTTATTATAATTAAGAAGCTTAAAAAACATTTTATGGTTTATTATCTTGTAATGTACATTGAAATAATAAATATTATCTATGCGTTGTGTATGTATGTTACTTAAGTATAATAAAAAATAATTTCACAAAATAGATTTAATCGAAAACAACCGTATTATTATAAAACCCATTCGCTAATAGGTCGAAAAAATAATAAAAATACACTACGGTTATTCGAAATCGTACATCATACATCACCGAGGTCTGAGGGATCGGTATATGTGTCGCTTGCGGACTTGCGGTATATATCTATACTGTGGTACAACATATAGGTAATATATATTATTGTGACCACCGTTATCGTAAACACGGTCGCAGTACAATAATGCATAAAGTTTTCGCCAGTGACCAGTGTGTATAACACGACATGACGTTAAATTGTTTGAGAGGAGATAATTATTGTTGTTAGAAATAAATTGTCATTTCTTCGGAGAATAAGGAGCACCACAACTACCACCATAATGGACCAGACTCACAAGTCGTTTCGTTCGCAAAGTCGGTCATTTCCGGCCGATCTCGTGATTTTTTTGCGTAAAACGTTCGCCTTTGGGCTTAAAATGAACACAAAAACAGTATGCGTACACTATATATAGTGCACGGAAGAAGAGAAAGATGATAATAATATGATCTTTTCGCGATATCGTAAATTGTACTTTTGCTATAATAATAATAGGAGGCGTGCTCGGTGACAACAACAATAATAATAACAATAATAATAATAATAATAATAAAAATAATAATAAGAAAACACTTCGGTTTGTTGTAATCGACGATGTTGATAATAATATAACGAAGACGACCATAATAATACTAATAACAATGTGTCTCTGATGCGCTTCCAAAAAGGTCGCCTATGTTAGACGAGTTTAATTCACGAGTTTAAAATATAATATTATAAAATTGTATTATTAAATAGCTAAATGAGTTACGAGTTTTTAAAAAGGTTTTATGTTTTATCAAAATTAAATAAATAACTATCGTTATAATAATAATAAATTAAATAGTACGTACCTAAATATTTTTTGATATTTAGAATTTTTTATTTAATTTGTTTAGGCTTCATTTTTATACATGAAATCTAGATAAATCTTGTGTTAAAATATTATAACCGTGTAGATATCATCATAATGCATATATGATTTTATTATAAATTATAGTTTGTTGATGAACGTCACAACCGCAAAGTATACCGACAGTACCCAATATTGTCTCTTTCGCTGGTATATCTTATTATTATTACAATATTACATACTACGGTGATAAACTTTCGAAAAAATCTGTGATATCAGTCGTAAAAAATAATATCGACGAGAGTACCGGACCCGGCGACAAAAATTGCCTATATTATTCTGCGACACACGACAATGTTCGAGTTGGAAAAGATCGTAAAAAAAACGTGTACATCGATCATAAAGTGTAGAAAAGAGGGAGAGAAAAAAATATGACATCGGGTCGTTTGGCGCGGGCCGATAAAAGTTGCAAACGTTTCATTGTCTCTGGAAATTTTCTACGCTTTTTTACGTCCTTCCGGCCCCATCTGTTCCGAGATAATCAAATCGTAATACGGTAAACGTGCGGGCGCGCCCTCGTCTCGCTCCAAAAATATTTCACGGTATATCTGATAAAACACGTGCATAATATTAATGTAATGCTTCATCCACTGAAGTAATCAACAATATTATTGTTATTATTATTCGTAACTGTTTAATTAAATAAGTATAATACTAAGTATATACCGTGGATTATATTATGGTGACCGGAACTGTAAACTAGGTAGTTATATAAATAATTGATAATATTTTAATAGGTATAAAAGACCAAGTATTTAGATACCTTGTTATCTCGCAAGAAAAACAAAGTTTTAGAGTTCTCTGAATCTTAATTTGGAAATTAATTTTTGAAAGGTGAAAGAGTATATCTATACAAATTTAAAATATCTATAGGAATTGAACTTGATCCACCAGAAAATAGCTTCAAGGATAATAACGAATGAAAATAAGTGCTATTTTTCACTAGTGTCATTATTTAAATAAAAATACAAAAATAAGACAATATTATAAAGTATATTCATAAGACTAGCACCTAAGTGTTGAGCGTGGGCATCAACAAAATCGAACTTAAAGAAAATAGCATTCAAAAGAAAAATCGGTACGTAAATAAAAAAATATATTGTACATGGATGAAGTAAAAATGATTCAGTGCTAAGGGCGATGTTTAACGAGCCAAATATAATGAGAATTCTCAAAAGCCGAAGAACTGGACGGGCATGTTTAAAGAACAGGGAGTAAACGTGGTAATGAACGTGAGATCGCAGTAAGGAAACCAGACAAAAAAGATCGAGGCAACAGTGTCTAACAACAATGACTAAACTTTTTGGATATACCTCAATTTCCTTAGAGTAAAAGACGAAGAGCAACTAGTCATGGAACGCGTGGAGAGCTGATGGGTAAAAATTGTAGGCATAAAATAATAATAATAATGTCAAAAACAACGTAAATATTTTTTAAATAGAAAAATAAAATTAAACAAAATTTGATTCTACACATTGTAACATTGGATTACATCGACCAAAACTACTGCTCTAAATTTTTGATTGAAACGTTATCTCCATTTTCTTAAATATATCGTCTGCTTAAGTCTTTCAAAAAATATTATTCGGTGATTTAGTATAAAGCTGTAAAGTCAACGTGAACGTTACAATTTTAAAAAATTGTTTATTTTAAAATTGTCCATTACGTACATCAACAAGGAAAACAAACAAAGTGCTAAAATTTTTTTAAAAACATGCCATATTGATTATTGGTATTTAGTATAATATAATAATAATAATAATATACCGAATACACATTGACACATTGACATCGGCTCTCTTCCAAGTTGATTGACTTTAATGCTTTACTACCTACATAAAGTTATTAGTTTTTCCACATTATTTAAAAACTGAAACGCCATATGGTTTCTTTTATTCGTTAGTATAATATTATATTTTCATTCACACAATGAATGTTATATTATAATAGCTTATATCGCGATTTAACTTTCTTTAAAATATATTTACTCACATGATTTAAAATACGCATATCATTTTTACATTTTAAATAACTATCGTTGTAAATCAATTTAAGTAGTTTTTCGTTTCTGTACAACAAACAACTTTAAATAATATTATATTATATTTTGTTTTTGTTGATATTTTAAACGGTCACCAAACATACCTGTCAATACGCACCCGGCGGCGGACACACAATGATGGCATAATAAAAAATTTTATTTACTAAGTACAATGACACCGGAATCTCAATTTTTTTTCTGTTTAACGATTCCCACTTTCCCCTCGAGAACTTCAACGTCGATCTCGTCAACCCCTCCACGCAACCACACCGCGATAAAAAAAACCTTGAATACCGTATTAGATTCTCACGCGAACACGTCCCCCTTGTTATTATTTTTTTTCCCCCATAAAGTTATTTCACGTTTTTATATATATCGTCTCTTCGTCATCGTTCGGATTGACCCGATAAAAATACGCACGTGTATGACAGCAAACGAGATAATAATAATAATAATAATAATAATAACAACAATTATAATAATAGTATAACAAACTTAGTGTCCGCATCAAAAACTGGTATTACAGATTACAATTCTGAGTGCAAACGTCGTCATCACATTAATATTATCGATTGTATAATATTCTATATAGGTATCTACCATGTCGTCAACCATGGTAGATCCAACAGCGGTATATAAATTGGTGACGTTACTGTTTCATTTTTTTCCGACCATTAAAAACTTCAACCGTCACGTGGGCGACGAAGTTACTCGCTGTTCATTTTAGTCCGCAGTCGAACGAGAGCACAGAGCACACAGACAGACGCCACCAGACGAGTCCATATTTTATTTTTGTATAATTATATTGAGGCGAAAAACTAACAATAAATTATAGCTCATTATTTTGACGTCTGAAAATAAAATCGTCGACATTTTATGACTAACGACGAACTGAAATGCATGGAAAGTATAATATAATATTATTATCCAAAAAATTAATATGATTTCGCAAACAATATTAATATTTATAACCGATCGATCAATACAATAATAAAATCAAACGCAATAATCCTTGAATTTTTACAATCTACTCTCCTCATGTCGACACGGTTCCTTGCCTTTATTTATTTTTTTTTACCTTGTGTTATTTTTCACATGCAAATTTGTCATTGCCGCAAGGAAAATTATTATCATATTAGTTATATATATTCCGCTGAGTTCATAACAAGGAAAATTACCATTGATTTTCGTACCGGTAAACAATATATTTATCTTAAAACATGCAATGATTATATCAGTAATATAAGAAGTATTTCATTTTAGACTTTTAAATTTAACATTAAAAACCATACAATTTATTAAGGTTTAAATTGTCCGCTTCGATCATAACTTAATCACCTAATTATACTTCTTACTCCTAATTTTGTAATACATAATATTTTTCATTTTTTATTCGATCATTTAATGGCATGTAATATTATTTAGAACTAGGTACTTAGAAGGTCGTAAATACAATTAATTTATCGTATAGGTACGTTAGAATATTATACGTCGAATAATATATAAATGACATTATATTAATTGAGTTAAATTAAATTAGACGACGATGCATAATTTATTTTTATCGATATTTATCATACACAATATGTATATTTTTATACGAGTCATTGTAAATTGGTTTGAACTTTGTTTTTAAAGTTTACCTAAATAGTAAATATGATTCAGTTCTTATTATATTATCATATTGCGGTATATATTATATGTTTGAGTACGTTAAGTCTGATAAACGTACGCACGTATAAACTATAAAACGTATTATTTGACACCTGTACCTCTATCGGAATAAGAAAAATATAGTATACTGATCATTAAATTTTAAGTTGTAATATAACCTGCAAAAGAATTACGAATAACAAATATAATTAGTCATAAAATAATTGTTAACTGTAGTTTATTTTTGGTATAGCAAACAATAATTGAATTTTTTATAAATTTTTAATACTTAATATTCATAAATAATACACCAGTTTTCGTATTCTTGAAATGAAAAGATGAAAACGTAATCATTCCATCAGTGATTAAAATTAACTGCGTGGGGATATTACCAATTGATATCATCTGGATAAAAAATTTACTATTATCTCTTACTATAATATTAATATTTTTTTTTTTTTTTTTGATTTAATCGATAAAAATAGTGTACCTATTAATAATACTAAAACTTATTATATAAATAAGGTGTTGCCATCGCAAAATATTGTGATGAAGGAAATAATAACATAATATAATTCACACATTTTAACATATAATATTTTATTCTTAATTGTCGTTTTGGATTATGCGTTATTGTAAAATTCGATTTACACCATATTATGTTCTTCATTTATGATACTAATATTATTTTCACCACTTTTTTAACATGTTTTCCTAATCATTCTTAATACGATTTTTTTCATTACAATAATTAGGTACATGTAAAGGTTCAATAATAATTAAATAACAATTAGTAAGTGTTGGTGTTTCGGTTTTATTTAATTATTACCTTATTTGTAGGTAAATATTTTGTATATTTTATCATTTGTATGCAGATGAAGATAAAACAAAAAACAAAATGTAAAATGCTCTAAGAATATCAGTAAATGATCCGAAAAGTTATATTTACCAAAAAAAAATTCTTAAGAAGTTATTAAAAATACATTTTCCAATTACGGAGAAATATTTCTGAAAAATATTGGAATAACAAATGATTTGATTTAATTATAAGAATCGTAGTTCTTTAAAGTATTATCACCGACGGATTAATGTACCAATGAATTAATTTAAGTAGTCATCATTTTCTTTAATAATTGATTCAGATTTGTTCGTTATATTTTATATGTAAAACCTATAATGAAAAATAATATATACAATACCAATGCAATTAGGTAAAAAGAGTTGCAAGTTTATTATAGTAATCAAGATGGGCATTAATAAGTTAAAAATTAAAAAAATTAAAGCTATACATAATAATATGTTACATAATGAGTTCATTTTTTTAAACTATTAACTTAATAAGCCTTCAATTTATACTTATATCAATCGATTAAATTATAATAATAATAATATATTAATTTTTATGCGAAAACACGTTCAAATAGGGGCTTGCACGCGTATGTTAGCTCGTATTTACGTTATTATTATTTTTTCATAATATTATTATTTTATACGTTGACCAGTCACGTTCTCGGCGTAACGGTGTGCGAAGGACAAGTGGCGGTGGAAGTGACACGATATTAGTTTAACAGTACGACGACCACGACCGGTATCGGACATGGGACGAGAAAATCAACGGATGCAGGAGCAAAAAAAAAAAAAAACCGAAATTATATTATGGATAAAAATCAATACAATAATAATAATACAATATTATTGTGTGCACGTGTCCGACAATTTATTTGGGTCAAGTGGTATATCGCAAAAATTAATGTAACATTATAATTTAATACCGTGTACCTATTTATACAATCGTCATTATTTTATTTCCTCCAAGGTTATAATTTTTCTCTTAATTTATTATTATTGTGCTTATTATAATAGTATATCAGTTATTGGCTATCGTATTATATGATTTATTGTTGTTTATTATATTATTATTTCGAAATTTTTAATTTGTGTTATGCATATTGTCGTTATTATGTATAACGAGTATACGATCAACGATGGTTATAATATATCTACTACATTCAATTTGAAATAATTATTTTTGAATTAATAATTATTTGTATAAATAAAAAAAAAAAAAATACGTATGGTCCTATGGTGGAGGATCGGTGAGAGATACTGTATAATATCTATAATGTAGAATTATGTCAAAAACATATTATTATGCTATATTATCTATCCTTTTAAACGAATAAATCTTGAAATTAATTGCTACTAAATGTTAATATATGCTATTTTGTAAAAAAAAGTTGTTTACAAGTTATAAACAAAGTTAAAAGAACAGAATAATTCTATTTAACTTTATCCATTCGGTTATCGAGACTATAATATGAGTATAGTGTACAATGTGAGTGAATTTGTGTCTCCTAATAAATCCTAAAACTCTTCCTCACGCGCGGGAGATCATGACGATTAAGTGCATATGATTGTTAATTTGGTAGCATTCACTGGGTCAGATAGACATGATGATTGGGTGGTGACTTTCGCAAAGCAAAATGATTTTCATTATCAGTACGGCATGGTCTCTCGAGGAATATAATATTATGCAATATAGACGAAATTCGCATGCCACAGCTGTCATCCACATTATTTTAATTGTAATTTTAGATAAGATAACGAATAATACTAATAGCTCACAGTATATTATTATAGTAATGTAAGTATGCTATATGTGGGACAGAATAATCACTCGACGACAATGACGAGTTACCGTTTCAATCGACATGTAAATTTTACGAGGGCATCAGGTGGTGCACCACTCGTACGAGCGTATAATCGCATAAAATCGCATAACAACATTACAACCACTACACTTTATATTATCATAATATCGAGCAGAATACATGAAATATCATAATATTTAATATTTTTGCGCACATCACTCACGATTACACTGTAGTTTAATATAATAAGAATATCATAACGTAAGCATTCATATATTTTACGTGTACGGGGTACAAATATTTATTGTAACATATATATTAGGTAGTTAAAGTAGGTATATTCATCGTGTTATTATCGTTATTATTATTTTATAGACATTTTTCAACGCGGATTTCAATACGCACTGCTGTGTCCTAAATTGAAATAATCTTCGGACCGATATGGTTTTCCATTATTATTATTTATAATAGCCAGTAGATCAAAACCCGAGGACATAAGAATAAATTTTAAATTAATATATTAAAATAGCTGTTTTTTAATGAAATTGTATTAGTTTTGACGTTCTGAGAAGTGAAAACAATCGCTCCCTTAGAAGAGTTTTATATCATAATTTATTATTATTATTTAACATATTATGAGTAATTATAGTGTTATGAGACGAGAATATTCTTGGGAATATTCTCGAGGTATAGAGAATATTCTCAACATTTTTATTTATTTTTTCTATAATGTCAATGTATAGTGAAAATATAATCATTTTGTTATCAATGGTCTAATTTACCTAGTGGTAGTATAAGCGGTTGATTATATATAAACTTCCCATATCATCTATTTACAAATTATAATACATTAGTTAATGACTATAGAATACAACATTACCATTGTTTGAACTTAGAAAACTATTTTAAATTATATGGTAAAATTTAAATATTATGAAATTCTGAGTGAAATGATTAATTTTTAAAACTACTATATGAAATGATAAATGATTAATTTATTGTTATTTTTTTTAAAGACTATTAACATCAAATTTTCTAGAAACAAATCAAACATACCGAAAATTCTCTAGATTTGAGAATATTCTATTAAAAGATTATTTCCGTAATTTAAAAACGCTATGAGTAATACATAACAATATGTTTGATACTAGTAGTTGTATTTTATTTAATTTTGATTAAAAATGAATATCCTTAATATACTATTATTATTAGTATACTAATGCTACAATGGACTTTGAAAATTTGAAAAATCCCATAAAATATATAAAACGAAGCTAAGAAAACCAAACAAAGAATTATAAAATTGTCAAAGATTTACAATGGTGTTTTAAGTAGTAATACGATATGTCTAGAAGTCGAATACGAGGTGTGGCTAGAAAAATAGAAACGCGTGAGTATAAATGAAGGTGATTCCAGAAACAGCTCTAGAGGTGCTTGAAGTTTGTAATATTGATATATTTCCCATAATTTATACTTTGGTGTATATATAAGCAACTTTGCCAGTCAGTGTAACAACAACTGAAAGATCCTTATCAACTTTATGACGGCTTAAAACTTGGTTGCGTACACGAATGGTTATAGATAAAAATAAGTAATATTCGAACGATTTACAAAAATTAAGAATCGAAGAATACATTTTGTATTGTAATTATTAATTGTTTATATTTTGTTCATTTTTTTTTTTACTTTTGTACTATTTTGACATTTTTATATTTCTCATAATGAAATAGGTAAAATAAGACTAATGTAGTATCATCTTAATAATATGTATTAGAAAAAAAAAAATGAGTGAATTTTGTTATGTATTAATATTTAGTAGTATTTCTCAAAAAATATTGTCAGTTTGTAGATCACAATTTATTATTGTGTTGTTTAACTTTTGATCGGATATTAATATTTTTATCATATGTATAGAATGGATATTTTAAACATTTAACCCGTATGGTATAATATATTGTAAATTGATTTTATGAACATTGTTTATACGTTATTAATTTCGAAAATAGAATTACCCTTATTGAAAATAAAATACAAAATGTATTTTATTGTACGATTTGATAATACTATTAATTCTAATAATAACATTTAGTGTTTTGATGTAAAATTTTAATTTATTAATATATTATATATTGGAATTAATGTATCTAAATAAAAATAGTAGATCGATATGTACAAGTCATATTTTTGCAATTTTCAGAAGTTATGGTTTTAATTAAAATTTTAAATTAAAATTTTATACACAACATTTCAATTTTGATTTATATATTTAGTGTATAAAATTTAAAATTAAATCTACGTTGAAGTTATTAGTTAATTACTTATAACTGTATCTATAACCTTTCTGTAGTTAAGTTACATATATAGATCGTTTTATAAAATACATTTCCCCAAATCCATCCATGTCAAGTTATTAAAAATTGTTATTAAATATATTCTTAATTTTGTATGAATTACTGCGAAATTTATTTTGTAACAAAATTAAAAATTAACTGAGTGGAGCTGTTAACAAAACGTTTTTTTTCCCTACCCTCATCGTAGATATTAATAATTCAATTTTATTATTTTATAATCTCTAATACCTACATGATTTATTTAAAAATTATTGTGTTAAATTATAGAAATTTACAACTATTGTGTATCTAGCATTATATGAAAACATTACATTTTAAAAAAATATAATGCTTCTAATTATACAATATTGTTATTGTTGTTGGCCGCCATATCTTAATAATGTTTTTTTTTTTTTTTTTTATTACAATAAATTGTATTTTCATAGTTATTTTTTAAACGTTTTTTAGGAAAGTTAAAAAATCAATAATAGATATTGATTATTATAGATAAAATAATATTATTTTTTTTTTTTTAATCAATTATTTAATGACTCAAATATAAACTATAATTGATATATTTATGAGATATTGAACCTAAAAGGATTCTGCAGAAATATATACAACTTTTTTATTAAATATTCACATATAAATTTTTAAAAATATGACAGATAAATGTGGGTTTGGAGCGATGTACTTTCGTTTTTATATGAAATTTACGATTTTATATAAACATAACTAAGGTATTCTATGTGTTATAAAAAGTATATTTAAAATAAACAAAAAATTAAAATTAACTCTTGTTTAACACAACATTATATCGACTCGTTTAGGAATTTATTTCTATAAGGACGTTTCTCAATTTCAATAGGTAGTACAGATATTTTAATTAATATGATATTTAAATTTTTTAAATATTCTTAATATTATGTAAATAACTGAAAGTTCACACAGTCGATTAATAATAGTTAATCGGATTTGAAGTTTCCAAAAAACTTTGTGAGTGTGTGTGATTAACCTTTTGATGGGTTTCAGGTAGCAGCGGGAAACTAATTTGACACTGGACGGGTTGTCAAGCAAGTTTTAATGAAGATATTTAATTTCGAACTTAACTCGTATGTGGGCATGAAAACTAACGCACTCACTACACACATGTTGCACATACACTCATATACGATAATGTCACGAATTTCGTTTTTTAATCACTTTCAAAACTAATTTTAACAAACTCATTACATTTCTACGTAACTGTGGTTTTTGTGTCTTGTTATGATAATAATATGATTTGGAATTGCACCAATTTTTGTATGATAAAATGTAATAAACAATGGAACATATAAACTTTAAATACTCAAATTTATTATAATAGCGTTCAAAATTTCAAACAAAATAAAAAGTAATAAGATTTTATCTTACATTCGGCGTTAAAAGTAGTTTTTCATTTTCGTTTAATTTGCACATTTTTTAATGTTTCAAAATAAACAATATACTTTTAGTGATGCAGATGATTTTAACTTAATATATATATTAAGTATATATAGATTATATATAATATATATATATATATTAATATCGATTATATAATTTATGTTAATCTGTTACTACAATATGAATATTAATTATATTATACAGCTTTTTATTCTAAAATAAAGATACAAAAATAACGATTTTATGTCAATAAATAATTGTACGATAAACTTTAAACTAGAATAAATGAGAAAAATTTAAATAATTCTTGAATAGGTACATATAATATAGAATGTATAGTTTTTTATAGTTGATTGTGTAGAATATTCATATTTAGTAAAAAACATTAAGATTACTATTTTGATACAGTCATTATATGAAATACATTATAGTTTACATTATTGTACCTACATTCTACATAAATATTATTGTTTTGAAACGTCTCAAATTATTTTAGTTGTATAATATCTAATATATAAAAACAATATCGAATTATTCTGATATTTTATGAAATTAATTAATTTATATTTTTTTAATTATTTAACGTATAGTTTCTTTAAAAATAATTTAAAATTTATCCTTTGTACTGTAAATAACATATATACATACATAATATGATTAGTGCTTACTAATTATGATTAATTATGTATGCATCGATAGAGTATTCTCAATATTTCTTTACCAAATTTATATTTTTTTTTTAATTACTCGTAAAAATTTATTGTGTTTAAAAAAAAATCGAATGAATCTAAAATAAGCAGTTAAGGAATGTATTTTTTTACAATAATTTAAGTCTAAAATGACCATCTGGACTTAACTCTTAATATTTTAAAATTATAATGATAAAGTAATTTTATATTATGATGCAGACTTACGAATAAAACGCATTTATTGTGTAGAAAGAAATTTTAAAAAAAATCAAACTAAACAACAACAAAAAAATAAATAAATAAGTAATTCGATGTAAAGGGCGATTTGTGTTTTGGTTACTAACTTTCTGTTGTACACTTCAATCCTCTCTCCAGGAAGGGAAGTATTTGCCCGTCGACAAATAACTTCAAACAAGAAGTAACGGGCATGAGAAACCCTAGAGAATTACGCAGCCGTGGTAGTGTTTAATTAAAATATGTTTACATAATCGTATCTTACAGGTTTTCCGTTTCGCGAGGCCTGTCGCGAACACACTTTCATCAAATTAAGATTTTGTATATTTTTTTTTTTTTTCATCCACTGTAATAAGTTTCTGTGTATAAGAAAATTATAATAATAATTCGAATAATACGAATAAAACCAAAAACCGGCCAGGTAAGCGTTCGCAGCAATATTGTAACATTCGGTTGTGGCATTTTCTGGTGACAAAAATATTTCTCTGGAATTCACTTATACCACCACTATTATAATAATACAAGTTTTCCCCACAAGTAAGTTTAGTTCGCGATATTTTCATGTTACAAAACTTTGTACGTGTTCATATTATAATAATTATTATGAGCCTAATTTAACGTTTTATAAGTAATTATAAGTTTAGCTGATCAAGCAATAAATAACTAATTATTATTTGTAACACAAACACATCTGAGTACCAGCGAAAAAATAATACCTATTTAATTAGTGACATAATAAAATACATAAAGTATTTATTAGTGATTATTTATGAGCGTTTTTATATAAAATAAACCCAAACTTATTGAGAAAAATGAATATTGTTTTATGATTTAGTATAATAATTTACGTAAGTCATATTGTTATGACAATGTGAAGGATAGTTCAAATAGTTAAACTACTCATTTATTTTTAAATCTATTGAAAAATATTCTTTTCTATTATCATAATAATATATTCACATTTCATAGGGATCATATATTATTATCAAACAGAATAAAAAATGTCAAGGTTGTCTGCTATTATTATAATATATTTTAAACTTTCTCTGACTAGACATTATCTAGACCATTTTTTTTTCCTATTTTTATTATTGTATATAGTAGACAGTAGATTTAGTAGAAATGTAAATATGTAAAATTTTCACGAAAATAAAAAAATACCTATTTTTGTATACCCTTGGCCGTTAGTTTCGTAATATATTAGTTTTATAGAATAATTTATTATTTAAGTGTTTAAACAATTTTAAAATTTGTTTTTATAATATGTTTTAAGAATCAGAATTTTTAAAAATAGTGTGGTATATAGTTATAGGTACATTTGTACTCTTATGATATTCGTATAATATTTATAGTATGAATGATAATACGTATTTTTATAATATTAATATATAATATAGGTATTTGGAACGTGATTGATGTTAATATTTTCAATTGATCTGGGATGATCTATAATTTATGTAGAATTTCGTTTTAATATTGAATTTATTTCCATATTGCTGACTCACCTTGAAATATCTCAATATAATACGTTTATAAAACGACTGCCGCATCACTCAATACCTGCATAGATTATACTGTTTTCTTCTCTTTAACTATTTAGTATGAACATTATATTTTATGAATGTTTATAGTTACGCGTATTAGTATTAATCATTATGTGAATTATCATCTGTCCGTCACTCTAATTATCTTTCATTTAATTTTATAGCATTTGATTTACGTGTTGTAAATATAAACTTGGCTTAACCAAAAAAACGTTTTTACTATATATATTTAATACTTTTAAACAATTTTCCCTTACAAAAAAATACAATAACAATTGAAAATTATATTATTCAATCGGGATAGTATTTTAATTTCAGATGACACGGAGATTCATAATAATGATATATTTGTAAGCTAGTATAGATTCTTAAGAAAATTCTGAGGAAAGTTTATTTTTCGAACTGAAAATATAATAATATATTCAAACTTGATTATTGAGAGATTCATTAATAAATAATTATAAGTTGTCGGTGTATGATGCCTTCATGTAAAATCATCAATTAAACGAATTTGTTTTTCAGCTCGTCGGTTTGTTAACAAATAATGATTCTCTGACACTCAATTATTCCGAGCGAAAAGTTCTAACTCGAAAATAACATAGCCATTTTAATTCGGACGATCGTTCATTCGTAAACAATAAAAGGCGACCGAATAATAATTATTATAATTGACGATTTTCTCGAAACAATCGTGTATAAGAAATTGACAGGTTTGCTTATAGTATTTTGTATTCAGAGTTTCATTTAAGTTATGAATCATTGCTGATGTAACGCACAAGGGGATATGAGGTTATTATGAAAATCAAATATCTACAGAAATAATGTTATCGCAAATAGATATAAATTGCTCTTTCTAAGGAGTCTACCATGGTAAATTTAAATAGAAAAGCAATCATAACCAATTTGATTTGTAATTATTATCCACTATTTAATTTATTTTAATTAATGTTTTACTGTTAATACGTATATTGTAATCACTCGATCAATAAAACTTTAAAATTAAAACCTGCACATAATATCTATGAAAAATAGAACTTATCAATAATACAATTGTAAATATTAAAAATCGTATGATATGGTAACAAAGTTTTATAATTTATTATTTATGTATTACTTTGGGTAGTGTTAAACGAGTATATTAATTATACCAATTATCGATCATGATTACTCTAGACATTTTGTCAATTGTCACCACAGAACGAATTATTTTGTATGTAATTGCAATGATTACAATACTCAGTTTTTACTTCAATAAAATATTTAATCAAAATCAGGATCTTCATTATAAGTAAAGATGTAGAACGCAGTTGATATCTGTAAATGCGTCATTGAATTTGAATAGCAGACTATATTATAAAATTAAAGTGATTAAAACGTGTTTTATAATATATAGAGTTGTGTGTATCTAGTATGTTTATTTCTATTTCATTACTTCTGTATAAATAATTCATTCATCCAAAATGAATATCAAGTACTCAACTCGTTTAAATTTGTATTAATTAATTTTATAAAAAAAAAATCTCAGTAACATTTGACGTAAATCGAATTTTTTAATATTAAACGTAATTTTCATAAGACAACAGACATGTTTGACAAGATGATAATAATATATGATACATCATTCTATGTGTTTAATATAAATTAAATGAAACTTTATAAATAAACTATCTACCTATAAAATACAAAATATATTTAAATTAGACTAGATTTCAATTTACTATAAGTATCTGAATAATCGTTTTGTTCATAAACACAGTTTTATAAACAGAATCGTAAAATGTTGTAGTCGTTACCTTGAATCACCCAAGGGGTGTTATTCATGCTTTTGTGCCAAAATTTAAAATTTAAATAATAATAGAAAATAAGGTTTAGAGCTGAAAAGTTGAAAGAGATTATTTGAAGGGTTAAATGGACACAGTTGACGATATACGGACGGGATTTTAAAAATGCATTACTCCTTTGGATGTTTATGGGTAAACGAAATAGTATTTTTTTCTGGCAAAAACTTTTTAAACATACATTATAGTTGGCGGAAAGACGAGATTTTGACATTAAAAACTTTTCAGACTATGATTTAGTATGCAGGTCGAAAAGATGCGAAACGGATTAAATTTATAAAAAAAACCGAAAATACTCAACTCCTTCTGTGAGCACGCATGCACGCCACAATTGATTTATGGTTTATCAGTAGTAAACACCAAAACTAAGATTATAAATATATTTTGAAGTTGAATATAATATATTATTATTTTGTTGACTTATAACTTAATGACATGCATTTTTTGGAACGATTCAGGATTTGTAATATTTTGTAATCCATTGCTCATTCTTCAAAGCATAATATAAGTTTAAAGTTAATCTGTTAATGGTATTAAATTTAATACATACTTAGAAATGTACTCAAAATAATTATTAATTATGTCACTTTTGTAGAGAATTATATAACGATAATAGATATAACAAGATAATTGATAGGAAACTACGTAATAATTCACTTTTCCTGCTAATTTACACTACCTTGATTAAAATTTCTTTCTCATACGAATACAACGATATTTTATGGTTATAAACATACACATATAATTTTATACCATCATTATTACACACTGCGCATTTGATCTTCTGTAATGATTTTGCTTCCCAGAACTGTAATGTCCTGTTTACGACAATGTTGACTTTATACAGATTATTAGATAAAATTAATATACATATGATACTTTCTGGATAAGATTTGTTTCATATAATACAAGTATTAACGCATGTGCTAATAATAATCATTAGTTTGAGTTAATACCTATTCTATGTAGACTGCGACAGCCGACAGTGTAATCTGTTTAATAATAATACTTAATTAATATGGCCGGTTTACAGAAATGTGATAATTATTGTACGGGTAATACAATAACGAGTAACAACGATACAATTAGATATTAATTAACATAATCCGTTAATAAGATAATATTCACAAATAGTTTGGTAGAATAAGTTTAATCAATAATATGTACAATAAATCATTTTAAAAAGGCAATAATTTAAGAGACGTTTTTTTTTTTATCTCATTGGTAGCATTTGTTCATATCAGCATTTTCAGATATAAAACGTCATTTCCACCTCGAACGATCGATAAGATGTTCTCTAGTCAACTAGTATGACAACATTGAAGAGAAAGGTAAATTTCAGAATAGTATAAAAGTAAAAATATTAATTAAACGGAAAATAATATAAAATATTCTGTAACCGATTTTATGTGAATAACCTATTCAATATTATTATAACTACCTAATTTACTAATGACAATCGTGTTTTTCGACGTCATAATAAGAACATGTTACAATAATAATTTATATAAATTTAAAAATAAAAAAAAAATATTTAAAAACAAATTGTAAATGCCAACCTTATTGACATAATAGTATTTTTCATTAATAATAAGACAGGTAAAATACCTACTTTTTTCTGTGTTTCAGACTACAAAATATATGTCATTAGCGTTTTAAATTTATATTATCTGGTAAGTATAGCGCTGTTGGGTTCATAATTTTTTGTCCCGTTTAACCCACATAGTTTAACGATCCAGTGTATTTTTATATAAAAAATAAAATTACATTGAATAACGCATACAAAACATAAAGTTAGAATATAAATAAATAATAATAGCATATAAATTATCGGGTATACACCACCGAGGTTGATCCTAACAATAGTATATAAACATATATATTCTTATAATATACCGAAATTATTATTTTTCATTCTTATTCTCTTACATTCGCATAAACAAAAATATTAATAATATGAATGAATTTATTTTTCCCAATATTTTTTAAATGTAAGCATTTTTTACGGTTTAACTAACAACAAATTATACTAAATTTTTGTTATCGGAATTGTAGTATTTATTTGATATCATAAATTAATTTTAATTATATGTATGCATTACATTGTATATGTCAGCATTTTATATCTAGGTCAATTTTGTTTGTTTTATATAATTATATACTATAAATATATATTACTTAATAATAAACTTGTTTTTATCAATCACCAAGAGTTTTTTTATGGTGAATAGAAATCGTTGAATTAAGGATAAGAAGATAACATCAAATAGGTTATTTATAGATGGTTTATAGTGATAAGTGTAAATATAAAAATATTGAATTAATTAAGTTGCAATTGATTAAAATCAAACATAATATTATTAAGTAGTAAGTACATATTTATTTTTATACTACATATTTTAATACTGAACCGAATATAAAATGGTAAACCTGTAAATACCTGTAGATACCTGTATTGTTTATTACACTATTATAATAAACAAAATGTTTGAAATGGATTATAAGTTCAACATTATAAGTGTCATTCTATTATGTCGGTTATTATTGTAATTATTATAACTAGATAAGATAATTGAAAAATGATACTCTCACCTAACCAAATCTATACTAATCATCAAGTACTGTCAGTCTTGACAATTTATCACTATTATATAAAAGAAATAGTGGGATCTTCGTCCGACCATAACTTAAATCATAGAAGTTGAAGGCAACCTATTTAGTTTCATATTTATTCGCGGGGAATGAATATCTGTTAATTTGTAAAAATAACGGAAATCATATAAAAATATATACTTGTTGTACAATTAATTAGATGTCATTTAAAGCAAAATATTAATACAAAAACGTTATATTTTCTTCTAAAAAAAATTACAATATACAATTATATATTTGTTAAAAATCAAAAATTTTAAATAAATTGCGTTTATATGTAATATACTATTTTTTCTTCTTCTTAGCCTTACCTCCCAACTATATGGGGTCAGCCACCTTAGTCCTACAACTCCATAAATATCGATTACTTACATCTCGTTCATTCACACCAGCTATCTTTATATTACTTTCAATTACATCTATCCACTTTTTTATTGATGTACCTCTCCCCCTTCTTTCACATTCATTTCCATAACAACTTTCACTATGTCTGAATCATCTATCCTCCTAACATGCCCAAATTATCACATCCTATTTTCTCTCATTTTCACGTGTCATGTCATAGTTCGTGTCCACAAAGACCCACCAAGCACCTGGCACACTAGGAGTATCCTCTTACTGCTTCACTCCGAGTTCTGATGTGGTGGACGAAATCCTCTAGTCTTGTGGGAATAGGTATGGATAAAGTAAATTCGAATGAAAAAAAAAACAAACTATACAACCAGAATATGTTATGGACAAATTAACGGATACTATTGATACTGGGTTAAAGAAACAAGAGATATAAATGTAAAAGCTCTAGAACAAGAAATCGTGAAAACTCTCAACATGAAGGAAATCAAAGCCCTGGTAGAAAACCTGGACAGAAACATAATGCTCATGGTTCAAACGGGACGAGAGACCGGGAAAATTAGGAAACACCTAAACTTCAGGAGTACACAGACGACTGATAATGCTAATGTACTCGTACCAGCAAAAGATATAGTTGTTCTGAATATATTTTTCGTGAATTTTCAGTGTTGTCGTTAGAAAAATTAAATCTTAATAAAGATATTAAAAATATGTTTGACTATTTAACTCACTAAATATCCACCAAAATAATTAATAAAGGTTGTTTACATGTAAAGTATAAATTATTTGCATCCAATCATATAATTTTTATTAAAAGTGCTTTGAAAAATGGTAGAACTAACAAACAAAAATGAATATCTTATATATTTTATGATCCATATAAAATTTGTGATGAAAATAACAGTGATGGAGATGATTAATTAAAAGAGGAATTAATACATCTATAATATTCTCTGTTTTGGGTAAAACAGAAATGGTGCAGCGAATCTACACGCAACATTTTCCACGTTGAATGACAAAATCAGGTCTACTGCATTTCGGATCATTTCAGTAAAAGTGTTTGTTGATTTATAAAATAAAATACTTTTTAAATGTAAAATTATTTGTTTAATATAATAATATAAACTTGATGATAGTGTATAATAGACTGAGAATTAATATAAAATATTCTTAACTTAAAATAAGTACTCGGACTATGTTAGTTCAATACTAATAACGACAATTCGTCTAGAAGAATACAAAATATAGTAATATATAAATTACATCCCATCATACATACTTATAATAATGTCTACTCGGATTTGGAAGGAATTAGAAAGGATTGGAGTTGTTTATATCGTTTAGTGGTTGTCCTAGTAAGTTCAGAATATTCGATTATATAATTTGTGAATAATAAAAATATGTTTTTCTGGGTTGTTGTTTTACACTTCGAGTTCATATACCCTTTTATTTAATTATCATATTTTTTAATACTTTCTGTAAAGATCTTGAAAACACCAAATATTATAGTAATAAAAAATAAGTAGTAAACCTTGGTATTAAAATAGCTTTAGCTTTTCCAAATGTCTACATGGCATACAAAGGAGTTTGGTACATTATCACCTACATCGGCTACATCTGCAACGACCCAAAGGTGTTTTCCAAAACTCAAGCTTATTGAAACCAATCTTAAAAATAATCTTATGTTAATATTGTTTAATTCAGATTTAAAAATATCAATAGACAATAGATGATGCAATTAATAAGTATGCTTCAACAACTACATAGACATGAATGTACAGATAATATAATTATGAATATTAAGAAATCAATCAATTATATATTTTTCTATCAAAATATTTAATATTAAAGATACTCAAACATTATATATATATATATATATATATATATATATATATATATATATTATAATACATTGTATACATGTGTTATATAATATGCTAAAACTTCAATATAAAAATGTATCAAGGCTATGTTAATTTATTATTTGGAATGGATATTCTTTCCTATTTAAACCACTAGTTAATAAATCTCAAACTGTGTATATTGTCATATTAATTATATTTTTTTAATACGTGTTCAAGATATTACTGATTTAGGTGTTATATTTAATTCAACTCTTACTTTTAATAAACATAAGAAATCTTCGATGACGCTATGCTTTATTATTAGGAATCGTAATGTCTTTACTAATTCTTAGTTTTTAAAATATTATATAAACCTTTATTCCAAAATTAGAGTAGACCACTTAGGTTTAGTCGCCAAACTTAGAATATCAGATTCAATGAATAGATAATGTTCAAAATCGTTCTTTTTGATTTATGGCTTTCAATGCAACGTAACTCAACATTCTTCTTAATAACCACTATTAAATTTGTTTGATATGGCTAGTTTATCCAATCGAAGGAAAATAACAGATATGACATTTTTGTTTAAACTTTGAAATAGTTTCATAAATTGTGCTGAAATTTTAGGTTTTTTCTCAATCTCAATGTACCTCTAAGTAGAACTAGATCTACCACTATGTTTTATATACTCACTCACAGAACTTATTATGCTTTTACTTTTCATATAAATCGAAAAATGCCAATAACTAATGAAATAGGAATTGAATTGTTTAACTTTAATTCAATTAAATCATTTAATAATTATTAGGTATGTAAAAAAATGTTTTTAAAATTTAAATATTTGAGTTATTGTATTATTGTTATTACTAAATTATTTGAATTATTGTTGAACTAAATATATATAAAAAATATTGTATTTGGATCATATAATCTGTAAAAAAATTTAACACCGTTGAATTGTGTATGTAACATATTTTTAATTAAAAAACCATTTCACTTTCAACTATAGGTATATAGCTGATTATTGTAATCAAATGTGTCTGAAATTTGTATTCTTCTTTTTACCTATGTACCTACTTTTTGTGAACATATGTATTTAAAAAAATTTAATAGGTACATATTATTTTAAAATAATTTGTCGTGTATACTTTTAATATATTTTAGCAACTTTTATAATAACTTACTCTGACAGTCATGTCTGGGAGTAGCATAATATATAATATTATATACTACTCCGATCTATTTAGATATGTCATTAAAGTGTTTCAAGTACGAAACTTTAGCAAGTTTTCACTCGCACGACTTAGAATTTTTTTTTTCTGTCTGTATTTATTATGTGTAATGAGTTATTATTAATGACCTATTAATGTAAACTTTATTAATATAGACATAAAATAATAAATTTATATTACAAAAAAGTTTTATTTTATCTACCAATGACCCCCCCCCCAACCATAGATCCACTGCTGTACTGCATCACTTGCCATGCCGCACGTCACGTTTGATAGACGCTCGGCCTAAATGTACGGTTGGCCGTAACGACTATCGCAGTACGACTGCTCTAATGCTAATATCTGAATGTGGTTTCTTATAGGTACAAATTCAAAAACGCGTTGCGCGCAATGCGTGTGATCGTATTATCGACTGTCAAATGACAAAAGGGGCTAAGCGACAGTTTTACTACTTTTTAGGAGAGTGTAAACAAAATTTTCATATTTTCTTAACTTTGACCATGGCGCATGGCGATATTTATTTAAGTCTTAGGAATAAGGTTATGATTTACTTCTATTCTATTATATGTCACCTTGATATCTTGATACTAATTATATTGAAATATTACTATAATTTTTTTTTTAATTTATAGTAGACAATAATAGGGATCAATCGCCATTTGTTTGTCGCTTAGCATCTAAAATTTTCAATAGTGTCACTTACACCCTTAAAAATATCGCTTGACCTCTACTTTTATAATAATTTTGTCGCTTGTCTCAAAAATTCCAATTTCTATTTATGTATATATATATATATCTCATCGAACGATCTAACTGTGGGTTATTCCGCAGCATATACCATATCACTTAGCCCATTTTGCCTTTTATCTGTCGATATTAAGTCGTGTCCACAGCAAACGCGCACCTGCACACAACGTTACTGTAACGTAGAAAAAAAAAATTGTATATTATTACACTTTTTATACGACAGTGAAAGTGTAGCACTTATATTACATATCTAAAATGTATGACATATAAATACGTAATAATATTATGTGTCGTATTCCCAAACTATTAAAGCTTATCCCTTACCGTCGAAAAACGGTTAAATTTGAGAATCTATCGTAAAACGTAAAATAATTATACATTTTTTAGTAAATGTTTTTTATTTATTTTTGTTTGCATACAATTATATACGTACGATCGAAATTATTTAACGCCAATGATAAATGTAATAACGATATTAAAATATCAATATTATTTTATTACTATATCTGTTTTGGTGGTAAACACTGGTCAGAAACTAAAATGTAGAAATATCAGAAAGAAACGCATAAAATGCGTTCACTTGGAATCAATGTATTTGACAAAATAACGCAGTAAATGTCGTATCGAAAAAAAAAAAAAAGATTTTGCGGGAGATAAATGTAAAACATAGTCGCCGTCGTCGTTGAAAATGCGTATTATTTTAAATCCGCCCGACGTCGTTCCTAAATTAAATTTAAGCTAATCGCGAGTCACGACTGTACAACGTAGATCGACTGAAGAAGAAACAACAACGCGTCTGTCGTCATCGTCGTCGCTGTTCGAGTGTCATCCGATTTTTTACCCTTCGTGTTACTTAAGGTACATTTTTTCTTCTCCCCGTCTCTTTAGTAAATAGTTATTAGTTTCGTCGCAGCCTTGGCGACATAAATATTAATTTATTTGGTACCATGTTACGGCGGTTTTTTTAAAAAAAAAAAAAAAAACGTCCGAAGGGTGTATTAACATAAGTTTATAATAACTGTTGTGCTCGTCTCTACTCCTTGTATTAAATTCATTTCTGTTTTTATTTTATGAAAAATGTATCTATTCCATATTGTCGAGTGCCTTTTTTTTAATTTGCTTTTTCCAATTAAATTTTATATAATATCGTGTACAATCGGCAGTGGAGTTATCTACCATGAATTCGCGTTGACAAAAAGTAATAAAATTATTATCAATTCATTCACGCGATATCATCCATTTATTTTTGATAACATATTTATTATGTTGTTAGTTTCTATCTCAATGAAAACATGCATAGTATATTATTATATTCTATCGTTATATTACGGTGCAAATAAGTATAATATAATATACATCTAATTGTACGTGTTTGACGTGTAAGTATACATCGCACGACGTGTAGGTACCGTAGTTAAATGATCATTCATATTTAAATTATCCGTTTCCCACCGTTGATTTATGATTTATAAATCCTAACACAAACGATGAGATTCGTTAAACATAACACCGACATACGAATATCACCTTGGGGTAATAGAGTATAAACCTATACGTTTGTATTGCATAATCATTAACATTTAGTTAATTTATAAAAATAATAGAATATTTTTAAAAAATTATATTTAATAAATTGACGCAATAGTATCCCACGCTATTATAATATATAGATTATAATATTAAAATCGATTATTTATTGGGAGTTTTTAACGTTTATATTATAGAAATTTAAAAACTAAGATATTTTGAATAATATTATAAAATACCTATATGTCATTTAATTATGTACTAATTTAAATATTATTATTCTCTCTTTATCCGTCACTAAAGTACATTTAAATTATTTTGTATTATTTATAATGTATATATAATATAAATTGTTTATTCCATAATCCGTATAAAATGGTAAAAATTATTGATATCTTCGATTATTGAAGTTAAATTTTAGTTATATATTTTATTATAAACTTAATTTTTTTCTATTCTATCATAAAGAAAATTTTTTTGAGAATATATCTACTACAATAAAGAATTATATTATACTTTAAGAAAACAATTTTAAAACGACGGAAACTATTCTAATTTGTACCTTTTGCGGTGGCAGTCTATCATTGCCACGTTTATGATCAAACTTAGTGGAATTGAAACATATTAAATACGTTTAAGTAAAATACATTTTCATAAATTATTAATGAAATAAATTTCTTATTTTGGTATAAAAATAGGCTTATGGATTTTATTTAAAGTTTTAAAGAAATGATTGTCATATAGTGTATGACTTTTTAATAATTAAATACAAATAAAATATATCTAATTTTTCAAATTGACTTAAGTCATTGAAAATGCACATGTTGAAATATGATAAAAAATATAACATAAATTTAAAATTTATAAAGGTAATAAATTATGTCGATTTACATCAAATAATAGGTATACATACTGAAATATAATATGAGTTTAATTTATGAGATTAATTAATTTTGTCTTTCCTTTTAATTTACATTTTAACAATGTTATTAAAATGTATGGTTTATTTTTGAATGAGGGAAAACTTTCTACTTTCAAGATAAGATATAATATACTAATATAGTCAATGACGTATAATTTGTTGAGGCAATATTATTATTATTTATTTATTATAATATTCTCTCAATGTTGATGACGTACAACAGACAAAAGTTAATAATAAATGTAAGTTATTCAAATACGCGTGTAACAGATTATAATAATATGAAAGTGTTAGTAATGGGTGTAAATTATATTCATATTGAAGCTCAAAAGCGTGTTTTTCATCATATATTAAGAATACTTAAATAGATATTAAGGAAAATAATATTATATTATGAAAAAACTTTATTGGATTTCACAAAAACCCGTGTATCGTTTTCACACGAAACATTTTGTGTCCGGCCATTAGTGGGAGCCATTGAAAATATGTATGAACTTCATATTAGTTCTCGTACGTTCAAACGAAACACGTCGTTTTTTCCAATTTAAGTTCATACATTATCATTATAGCCCAGACACTATAGGTCGAAAACAAAATTGTTCGTATGAAAGCGCTCAAATAAAATAAAACTCATCGTGTTCAAAACAGGTCAGAAAAGTGCGGGTTTACGGTACGGTAATCAAGTGCATTTAAAAGCGATAAATCGTACTTGATGTAAGCTTCTTATTTAAAATTGATTATAATATCTACAAAAGGTGGTGTACATACTTCAGTTAAGATATGCGCATTTAATAAACGCATACAAATAAAAAAAAAATAAAAAATAACTAAACGCCATAATAATAATATATATGTGGCCATTTATATAGCTACAATTGATAGTATTACGATATTACATGCTGGCAATCCGTATTGTTGAATATTATAACTTAATATCTTATTTATAATTTATGTGTCTACGCTGAGTAAAATAATATACCTACCTTTATGATTTTAGAAAAATAAAAACATAAATTACTTCTTTTTTATTTCGTATGAAAAGTATATTATTATTTTCAATAATATAAAAACAATTATATCAACAATAATAAATCAAATAAATTATAAATATATATCATAAACGCATTTAATAAGATTTATATTTTTGTTACTCATTTTAAAAAGTTAAATTAAATAGGTATTATATTATATATAAATTTATTAATAATACTAATAAAAGGTATATGAGTTAAGTGCATCATGTTTAATTAACCAGGGAAAAGATCTAAAGTTATTTACAAAATAAAATACCTCATTTTTTTATAGTGTAAATAACTTTCGTAACGTTTTTAATAATGTGACTTTGTCGACGTTTAATTAAAATGTCAAGTATTTATTTTAAAAACATACCTTGCAGCCATAGTTTTTATATATAAAAAAAAAAAAAAAAAAAATGAATACAAAGTCGATTGCCGCAAAATGTAAATATTCTGTTTCGTATTCAAAGGTAATTGAAAGTTGCCGATGAATCACGCTGTAAAACAAATACATATAGTTACATTCAATATTCAAAAACCATGATGCAGAAGAAGATAATTAATAATAATAAAAACAAAAAACAAAATTCACAATTATTTACGTTGTTCATAAACAATGAATATTATACCTAACACAAGTACATAGTACACCATTAATAATATACAACATAATATAGTTTGTGTTTGGACATTTAGCTTATATTTTCAATTTACATAAAGTCTGTAACTGGGACGTATTAGAAATTTGATATAGGACAACAAGTGGTTCCCAAATTGTGCGCACAGAAATTAATAATAAAAGGGTGACGTAAAAATTTGTGACAATAGATAAATAATCGCTTAAGTACTAATATTATATTATTATTAATTAAATTCATTATATTTTACATTATTAAAGGGTATAATTACCTACTTTTAAGAAGGATAAAATAAAAAAAGTTTTAGAAACTACTGATATTATATATAATATAGTGCATAATTTACATTTTATATATGAAACACATAGACATTCATCAGGATAAAAAAATATATAAGAATCATTAAAATATGTTCCGTGTGGACAACGGAGACTCCCGAGAGTGGAACACCACGTGTCTAATAATATTATTATATTATTGCGGATATTATAATACCTACGTATTCGATAAACGCGAGAATAGTGTACGTATAGTAATAATAATATGGGCAATTTACACAGTATAATTTAATTTATGTTAATATTATGTATGGAGGCCAACAAATCGTATCCGACACGATCTGTGACGGGCGCCAACGGCTGCGATGTCTGAGGGTATATATTATTATTATACAATATATGATATCTGCTCAAAACAAAATATTATTATTATTATTCAATACCCTGTGACTTTTGCTATATACAGGATGAAAATAAATGATTGTTGCGGTGAGAAATATTGTTTAAACTCATATTAAAAGTAAGTTTAGAAAAAAAAAATACTTGCGGGTTGTAATATATAAATATATATATAATATTCTATATATTTCGTACACGTATTGTAGATGATATTTGTTGAATTCAAAAAAATCTTATGCAAATTTAAAAAACTTAACTTTACAAACGGACTATAATCTTATGGATTAGTAAAGAAAAACAATAGAGAAATATTTTAAGTTTACCAATTTTGGTCGTGAGTAATCTATAAAAACAAAATATATGTAACTGTTTACGTATACGCAAATGGGTAAATCTGTTAAGTATGAAATAAATGCCTAGTTCTTTAGGCGGTCAAACGCATTTGGACACGCTATATCCATGCGCACGGTAGGCAGGCACGGTTGTCGGCACCATTATTAATTATTAATTTGTATACATATTATTATATTACTATAATCGTGTGTAGAACAGGATATTAAATTATTATTATTATTTTCGTTATTCTATTTTATTCTCTGAATTCATACACATCACTATGTTATATATGTGTGAAACGGTTAGTAGTAGTAGTAGTAGTAGTAGTAGTAGTAGTAATAATAGTAATAGTAATAGGAAAGAAGAAGTAGGTGCGAAAGTTGTGCGCGTGAGGAACGAAAAAATATTATGAAGCAATTATTATCAAAAAACCGGTAGCTGTCCTGTTAGCCCGCGCGTACGCGTATACAAATAATAAGCGATTACCATCGAACGCGTAATATTGTCCGTTTTAAATATTGCACATCATAATAATATTATTGTGTACAAATAAATAGGTGATATCGTATACGTCATGACCAAGAAAACGCGTTTTGGTGCACGAAGAGGACGCAGGAAATCGAATAAAAAACGAGGTCAACAAACGAAGAGTTGTTGTTTTAGTTTTTTTTTTTTTTTTTTTTTTTTTTTTATACTTCTTTCCCGTCATTGTAATAATTATAGCGGTCTCGGACGCGAAACTCCCGCCCGATACGTCCCCGTTATGACCGCGCTCGGACGTATTGGCAAGCCGCACAAAGCATAATAATATTATTATTATTATTATAGTAATAATATAATATGTAAACACACACTATAATATTATCGTAAGTAGGCGCCGGCAATCGATCTCTCCGCCATGGCCACAGGTACTTGGTATTTTTTTTCTACAAGACTCGGAGCATGTGACCTGAGTATTATATTTTTTTCAATTTTATTTTTTATACATCAGAGTTATTATCGTATCACCTGTGTGGTATGACTGCGGTCCGTATATAGTTATATATATATATATTTTTTTTTTTTATTATACCACCGGATACTGCCAATGAATCATTAGGAAACGATATTAAGTCCGCACAACATCGATATATTATTATTATTATTATTATTCGAGTCTTTTGTATAATGTTAGTTGTCTGTCGGAAACGATATAAAATCAGCTCATTGACCACGATAGACGGTCATATACTTTACGCGCGCATGTAAACACCACAAGATAACATAATATTGATAATTTGTAAACCAACCGAGGTTATATTTAACAAATATATAATATGGTGAATATGTTTTCAACCAAAACCTGTCCACGGTACATTATCTTTACTATTATGTTCTTTCAATGTTTGATTTATTTTTTCTGTCTTATAACTTCTATACTTAAATTGTTCTCAACGCGTCTACAATAACAATGATTTAGGTATTATATATTTATATTTGATGAATTTCTGTCATTTAACAAATATTATTTAACTATTCAAAATAAAGATCCATCAATATGTTAGGTTTCATAAATCGAAGCTGTAAAGGTTTTAATAATCCATATGCATTTAAAGAATTTTATTACGCATACATACGGTCAAGTTTGGATTATTTCTCTATAGTTTGGTCACTTAGTAGAATAGGTCTATAATACAAACTATATAGAATCGAAACAAAATTATTTTTTGAGAATTTGGTCTTTAACTACGGCATTCAACGTCTACCTTAATCTTCTTACCAGCCATTATTATCTCTTTTAAACATTAAATAGCTGGAGATACGAAGGAACAGGTTAGATCTTTGTTTCATTTTTAAATTACTTAACAGACAAGTTAATTATACTTTCTAACTTAAGCTTTCTGGTTCTTAACCACAACACTAGACAATTTAATACCTTTTATACACCACTCAAATCTACAAATTATGGTCAAAATTCATGTATAGAACTTACTTTGCATATTGATTTGTTTTCATGTAAAACTGCTAATACATTTAAATAATATGTACCTATAAGTAATATTGTAATAATCTATATAGAACCAATGAACAGATGTATCATATTTATATATAAAATATTGTAATTTATTTTATTTTACTTAACGTATTAATCATATATTAAAAATGTATTAATTAATTAATAATTAATATGTATAAGTGTAACAGTCGAAGATATTAATTTAGAAAATTGTACACTATATTTGATCATTTGTATATTCATATATATAAATTCATTATTATTGGACATCTGGCCCGTCCAAATAACATCGATAATATAATATTTTAGACAATATAATATAGATAATATAATGCAGTATTTCACCGAAGTCATTTCGAAATATTCTTAGATAGTATATTATTGATATTATAATATACCGGAGATACAATAATATTAAATACAAATCGGTTCCTATTAATATTTTTTTCAGGCATTGTATCCATGTAAATATTTTATTTTTTTTAAACAAATTGTACGTAATTGTAACTCGTATACGAGATTATCGAATAAATATTTCTGAACATTTCGTATTATCGCAAATTTTAGTCTTATATGATTTCGGTTGGATCAGATTTTCTTTCAAATACGTTTTGGCCTTTGGTCGCTAAGAAAATGAATACAATTTCTGCCTTTCTGTCAACTGTGTTCTTATTGTTTAATAAGAATATTATATTTTTGTTGTTTATTTTGTGTGCTTGTATAATATCATGTCGGTTGATTCGCAATACATTTTCGCTTCTCATGTTTTCATTTACAAAAATGACCAATTGAAAAAATTTAATATATTGATAAAATAAGAAAAAATTGATAATATTAAAGTAATCATATAAACATCAACATGATACCATTTTATAATAATGTTAAGAGAAGACCTGTCTGATGTGCAGCAGTCAAAAGACCTTATATATTATTTTACATATTAAATAATATGAAGAACAACGGTTATATTATATTACAATGATTGTCGGTGTATACGATGTCAATTGTAAGTATGTTTTACTATAAAACTCGTGATAATATTATATCGGAGCCTTATCGTCAAAGCTTCGACATCGATGTACGGACACGGTTTTTTAGGTTTTAACGTATCATATAAATTGTATAGGTCACACAATATCACCTATATAATATAAGTACACGTTTATTTATGTTCAAATGCGTTTACATTTTATTATTTTTATTATTACGGTTATTTTTGTTACAACTACAGTGTAGATAAATGCATGTTTTTATTTTACTATCGTCGAAACGCGTAAGAGCGTGGCATGTCGACTTTTTAAATTGAGCAATAAAACAAAATAAATTATAATAAGAGAAAATAAAATCGTTTCGACATTTTGTCAAACTGTTTTCCTTCGCATATACATATTACATTCGTAATAAACGGGGACACGGAGTTGTTACTGTAGAAATAATATTCGAAACATGCCACTGAATCGGATTATGTTATTTGTTTTATTTCAAATAAATTACAACTTACTAGATACACATCGACCACAATAATATTGGAAAAATTATGTACCTGTCGTATATTAATTTTTCTTCGAGACCTTTATGAAACCTATAATATACTGTACATAGATTTTTAATTAATTTATTATTATTATATAGTTTGAGGCATTTTGATTTATTTATGTTGCACAAAAATATTGTTAATAATAATATGTGCATAAATATTACAAAGTAAAGATATATATAGAAAGGGTACAATTATTATGTTATTGCAGCAACTTAAATAATTTCTGTTATCGTATGTACGATACAGATACGGTATAAATTAATTTTTATCTCGGACAACCTGAAGACATCACGAATATTCATGTTATAGATTTTATATTATAGTATCCACCATATCAATAATACTTACCTTTCATATTTATATCCTCATGTTTATACCGTTATGTTATAATTAATAAATGTTATATAGACGAGAAGTCGCGATGACTGTCGAGTGCTCGGATATCGTAGAAAGGGAATTATTGCGTCAGAATAGCTACGTGCAAAAAAAGGGTTAGCTGCAGATGTTCAACGGTGTTTGTATTCAAACACAGTATGATAATAACCAAGAGACAAAGAGGCAAGGTATGGATTTTACAGCATTTGCATATTTTTTATAAGATGCTCAAAAAATAGCTGAATAAGCTTAAAATGTGTTTCATACAGCAAACATTTTATTCTGTATAATTTGCAGATGTTTTGATTTTTATATTTTTTATATTTTTAAAATAAAATTAAGTAGTTTATTTTATATAAACATGTTTTCTAATTATTGTCACATATTTATAATTTGATTAATTTTCTTTAATAAATCGAAATTCACTTTATTGTTACAATTATATAATAAATACTATTACCCATAGAAAATTACTGACAATGTAGCAATTCTAATTTTGTGATACAATATTCATTTTTAAAATTAATTTAAGAAAAATACTACATTTAACACACACACACACACACACACACACACACACACACATAAATATACATATATATTAAAATAATATTAAAAAAAATAAAACATATTTATCCATATTTTGTTGTTTTTGGTATATATTTATATTATTTTAAGTGCTTTATAAAATACTATAACTGATATTATAACGAACGCACTTGCGAATAAAATATACGGATCAAGACGGGAACAGTTTAATCACATTATAATATGACATTGTACAATCAAATTGTAAATAGAAATTCATAAATTTCTCCATCGGGAGACGAAAACAGACGACAATATTATTAGTTTGGTATTAAATGTATTGTGAATAATTAATAATTATTACTAATAATATTACTTATAATATTTATTCGTAATATGTATATATATATATATATATATTAATAATTCTATATAATATTAACGTTAGTATACGCGGACGCGCGTACAACCGGTTTCTTCGGACGTTTTACAAAAGTTAAACTAATTGGTTTGTTGTTATTATATAATTTTCGGCGATCGTGATTACGAAAACGAATGGAAACATTAATAATTATTGTGATAAATGTTCTCGGAGTATAGTACGGTGCGGGGTCGAGGAGAAGTCCGACGTTCCGTGACGAATAAATAAGATGTATCGGTCGAGCGTGGCGATAATAATACAAGACCCATAAGGGCATTTTGTCTATAAATTATAAACGTGAGTAACACGATAACTACCGTGATCGTATTTATAGTCCGCCTCCGACGACGTACTTTGCGATTTGGTCTCTGCAGCCAGTCGGCGGAATCGTATATAAAAGGTGTATTATATTATAGACACTGACAGCCATATTTATAGACGCGTAAAACACTATGATATTATTAGCATAATAATACCGTCGGCAACACTCAAAACACGAATATTGAAATATTCTCAATTATATTATGTGTAACATTCGAAATGAATTTATACAATTTTTTATCCGGCATTCATTTATTATAGTTCAGTCGAATCAATATTTTGTTTTACAAGTATCGTTTACTTTATCGTTGAAAAAAAAACAAAAAAATGTTCTGCATTCGAAAATCATATTAAATAAACGTTAATATTTAAAGGTACATTAATATTTCGTTCGAACAAACAGTATAATAAAATGATAATATTATTTATGTGTTATAATAACCCAAGAAGATTATCAATGGTATTAAGTAAGTGAAGTTACTTACTATCGTAATGCTGAAAATGTTTTTATACGATTTTTAATGAACGAATTTTAATATGAAAATAATATAAACGTATATTTTTCGGTAGATTCAATTTATTTTTAGTATTTGTTTATTTTTAGATTCACCATTATTTGTTGAACAAACGGATTTCTAGTATAAGCTACCCGTGCTAATAAATTATATTTTTTTTATGTTTGTAAACTTATTATTTTATAACACTATGTGACATACAGACAGTTTATTCGATTCTAAGTTATTATATTTAAATGTAGGCGTACTGCGATATGTCAACTTTGAAAGCAAAAACATAAAAAACATCTTACAGTTATTATTTTGACATGACACATGTTTTAAAATTACTATAATGTTACGTTTTTTAAATTTCAGTTTGAAATGGTAATATTATAGACACAAAATTTAAGCTTATTTTTAATGATTATTTATTGTAGTATTTCGTTTTTTGCTTACCATAATAATTATTATACTATATAGTATATAATGTATAGCCAAAAATGTATGAATGAAAAATAAATTTAACTAACTTACCTATCTGTTTTATATTTAGAGTATAAATTATAGTTTATGACTGATATATGCATATTGTGCATATTCATATTGTGTAATAATAATATTATATAATAAATAAGCAAATTATTATGATCGAATATGGTGAATTATTAATCAATGCGTAATTAACGAATTTAATATTTTAAACTTTAATCTCAATGCCGTCATAAATTATTAATTATTATATAAGATATTATATACCTACGTATGTTAACTAGTTGTTTCACTTAAATATTAGTTTTAGCTTGTTTTTAATTTCTCATTTAAAATCTGTCATGTCCTATGTGTATCTATAATACGCTTATGTTCTTAATATTAATGATTAGACGAGAAATGGAAAACATAATAATTTTTTTTTAAAAATGTATAATGTTCTCAGATTTTTTTGATTAGACAGATAATAATACAATGCAAATTTTAATTTTAGTTCGAATGAGTTTGTTATTTTAACGATTTCCATTTAGATTTAATCATATCATACGAATATGTTAATATATTATGTTACATAATATTCTTTGTGTATTATTAGCTAACGTTGAACAAAACGTAAATATACGTAAATGTACGTATACCTGTCTGATTCTTAATGATTTTTGAAACTTTAAAATTGTAATATGTACAGAACTACTGAACATTTTGGAAACTTGATTATTATCATCATTTCCTGTAGCCGTCAAATATTTTTTCTTTCATCATCCTTCTATGATACTCTGATTTATAAAAAAAAAATCATTACATTTCATTTAAATGGAATTGTAGAGTAGCGATGTAAATCAATTTTAAAAAATTATACGAATTAATTATTTAATAATTATATGCAACTAAAACGATGCTTTTTATTAACTATATTTTATATGTTATCTTTTATCTATATAATAGAACATACAAATATTAAATTATATTAATTATAATGACGTTAAAGATACTTTAGGATAAATAATTCGAATACGAGTGATTTAAATTGTATTAAATCATATTAAATTTAAATAAAAAAATAAAAAATAAATATGAGTAATGTTCGTAGTTAAATTGATTTGGAATGTTTCTAATTAATGAATATTTAATTAGATATATTTATTATGAATTATTTATTTAAATTGCATTTAAATGATAATTATTATTCGTAATATTATTAGTATAATATAAATAATTAACTGTTAACGTTAAGTAATAGAACTGTCGTTGTTAAGCATTCAAGCCTCAAGGTGATCCGTAAAAATTAATTATTTTACATAAATTAATTTTTTTTTTTTTAAAAATATTATTTTTATACTTAATAGGTACTTACAATATAGTCTGAAATAATTTGATTTCACAGTATAAAAAAAAAAAAAGTTAAATCTTATATTTTTACGTAATTTCAGTGATTATAAATTAATACTTAAATCTTAAATAATTAGTTACCTAATTATTATTAGTATATTATACCTAGAGGCAGAACTAAGAATTTGACGCCTGGGGAAAATCATACAATTACGTCTTATTATGATATGTGCATCACACTACGTTTAAACAAAAAAATCATATTGCGTTTTATAAGTACCTACCTATATAAGAAAATTAATTACGTAACTTAAATGAATATTCTAATCTTTATTATCTATAAAATACAATACTATTAATACATTATTTTGTATTTCGAACTTATTTTTACTTTTTTTTCTACCCTCATAAATGATTAGTTATAAATGTTAAAGTAGGTATTAATTATTAAACTGATTTTATTTATGAAAAAATATATAAAATAAAATGCATAAGTGACTCTAAAAATATTATAAAAAATACTATATAATATACTAATATACTATATGATTCAGTATAATATAATGATGAATAAACTTTCGACTGACAGTTTTTATTACAAATATTATTTATTAGTATATTACGGAATACCTATCTATTCCAGCTCTATCTACTAACTGTACCTATCTGCGAAAAATTAAAACAAATGCGATTTTTTTAAAATTATTAGTTAGATGACAGCCTTTTTTCTTTTTTAAAGTACATCTCATAAAAGTATTAGAATAATAACTTTTTAATAAAAGTAATGTGAAATTTGAAGAAAACAAATTTTAAAGGGTATATTTATGTGATAATTTTAATGCATTCAATGATCTTTCAAAAATGATTCAAAATATTCATTTTTCGTGAAAATGTTACAAATTAGTAAATAGATCTATAAAATCTGTATATCTATTTATCCCATAGTAATTTTGTTCAAGGTTTTACATAATTAAAGGACAAATGTCATATTTCAATTACAGATTTATATAACTAATTGTATTAAAAATGCTATTGAACATTAAAAGATTACATATTCTAACATTTGTACAAATAATTAATATTTTCTATTAAACATTTACTTTTAATAAAAATATAAATATTGAATAAAATAAATTTATAACTAATTATTATAAATCAAATAAAAAATTAATCGAAACTATAGTGCTAATTATTTTCAAGTATTTGTCTTTTCTAAATATTTCGCTATTTAATAATATTGTAAAATAGGTTCGATAGTTGAATAATTGTGTATTATATTGACAGAAATGTTGTTATACAGCGCAATAGCCATTATAGCTAATAGTTGAAATAATATTATTAAACCTATCAATACATACAATATTATAACCAGTATATTACATAGTGCTACACGCGTATCTTATTTAATTTTAGGAATCCAAAAGTATTATAAAATAATAAATAAAATTTGTTGTTTTTTAAAATTACACCTCAAACATTTTACGCCCGAGGACAAATCTTCGTCTGCCCCCTCCCCTAAATCTGCCTACTACATATGTATAGATATATTTAATATGTAATCTTAGTTTGTTTTCTTTAATTGGCTATCCGTATAGAGATACACTTACCATATGAATAATATTATACGCCCTAGCAAAGTCATTTCATCAAATATAATAATAATAATAATAATAATATTTTTTATAATTTTAAATATTTGACAAAAATCAGGCTGGTAAAGATCAAGATTTTCTTTAATGACCGAAACAAATTAAGAGTTGTCCGGTATATCACTATCGTTATGTGGCAGGGATCAGTAAAAATCGAATGAAAGTGTAGAGATAACATTTGAATGGTGGCATCAGAAAACGTTAAAAAAAATTTCATGTACATATACCTATATTTATTAATCGTTATAAATTGAGCATAACAACTATAAGTATCCTTAAATAATAATAAAAAAATACGATAATAATCTACACGAAAATTAATGATAAATCGTGCATACAATAATGGTGAGTTGAATAGGTGGTCACGAAGTTGATGAATTCTGTTATATTAATATTATTTTACTTAAATTAATTTCGATTAAAGGATTATAATATGTTTAGATATTAAATATATGATTTATTTAATAAATAAACATAATATTATTAAAATTGTATATAATGTTATGTTCAAATTATGTTAAAACACATAATGGTAATTCTTTAAACAATTACAAAATTATTTATATAAGTTGATAATTTATTAAAAATTCCTAGGCTGGGCAACTTAATGAAATTTTTTAATTCAATTAATAATTTTATTTTTAAACGTTATTTATTAGAAAGGAAAACATATACATTTATATATATTTATACCTTTAACAATTTAATATACATGACAAATTTGCAGAATTCTAAGGAAGTATGCGTTTAAAATAGTGATATTTAATAAATGAACTTTTTTTTATGAAATATGTTTATTTATAATCAACAAATATTATATTGAAGAAGAAACTAAAGTCTTCGTCTCCGTATCTTTTAATTTTAATTTTAATGAGTTTCATAGTAGCATGATTAATTAAAATTTGTTTTATCTCTATTACAATAATGAACATGGAATAGTTTAGTTTTTGTTTTTTGACAATACGGTGTCCTAGTATTCTTTACATTATAAATTCATTACAGGTTGGAATTTTAATGTAAATATTTCTTATAGAAGTTATAATAATATTATGTAATATAAACTGATAATGGGGACATATTCTTAAACTCTAAATACTATTCTAAAATATCGTCGATTAGTTTTTTTTTAAAATATAATTATGTGAAAAACGATTCCAACATCATAATATAATAATATTATATGAGATTTTTAGTTAATTTGTTTATAATAAGTCCGGCAATTCTGATATTTTGCGCTTTTATATGGCGTGTACCTAATTATTGTTATGCCTATATATATATATATATATAAGTGAGTGCCTAGTCAAAAAACTAAAGAAAAAAAAAATCAGGACGTTAGTTTATTTGTATTTATTGTCTTTTTTTTTTAAATAAAAACATTACTTTTTCGACCATAGGCACACTCTAACAGATAATAAACACACACACAATTCAAAGTCTCCAGAGAAGAGGCGGATGACCTCAAATCGTGACTTGATTCTCTCATTAGGGCTCCGCCGCCTTCAAAACTCGCATTGCACACGCGCGCGCGCGAGCAGTTGTTCGTCGTCAGAGCCATATTATGGTACACTTATATATAATGTTGCCATGTATGTAAACGCATCTCTATTGTAACTTGTGAGGTTCACGGCCGACGACAACGACGAAGACGGCTTTCGGACGACTGACCCGATCGCGCACCCATCACACCTTAACACGTATAACATAACGAAACATTATAAACAGTATATATTTTATATCGTAGTATATTAAGATCGCGCAAAATAATACGATCGAACAATGGCAGATTATTATAATTTTGTTTTGGTTTTTCTCGTTTATTATAATATATTAAATTAATTATATTAATTTCGTTAGATCGACCACTGACTAGCTATTATCAGGCTCAGGGACTTATATAGCTATAAAAAACACCAAAATATGCAATAAAAAATGTCCAAATACGCATTAGAAGATATGTCCGAATTATCCGATAAGGGGAGTAGAGAACATTTGGGAATAAAACGTGATGGCATTAAATTTTTTTTTTTTCTCAGAATAGTTAAATAAAAATACTAAAAAGCTAAGTAAAGCTTATATATGTCCAAACAACCAAAAATCTTACAGTATGCGCAATAACATTTATATATGACAATAAATAAAACAATCCAAAAATAATAATATACAAAAGTTAGAAGTCTCTAAGCCTAGTTATTATGATAGTTATGACTATTCTAAATGAATATATAATTTATTATGTATATATTGACGGCGAACTTAATCACTATAATAGATAATGGCCACTAATACATTTGAAATCACTACTTTATACGATACAAAAATGAAAAACTTATTTTACATAACTACCTGCAAAATGTTATCCAATATTTAAATTATGTTGAGGTTCCTATACGAAATTATAACCAAATATAAATGTAATATTTGATAAGATGATTCGACATTTTGTAATTATTTCATAATAAACAAATAAATAATTATATTACCACAAAACCTAATTTAATATACATGTATCTATAAACTATATATAATACATCTAAATATCCTACCTAAATAGCTAGTTGGTACTCGATTCATTTTAATCGTTACATAATACTTATAATAATATAATATATATTATAATAATACAATACTAATATAATTGTAATTTTTTTATAAGTATTAAAATTAATTGAATATTAGTTATATAATATTATATTTTTATTTACATACAACTTTTTGACTATTCATTTTGCGTTATACCATAAAAAAAATAGTATAAAAAAAGTAGCTATTTATTTGTATACTATTTTAAAAACCTATAATATTATTAATTTAAATTATTATTACATTAAAAGCCAAAGACTCCAGTGGTTTGGACACGCGATGCGAAAAATAGAAAATGCAAATGTAAGAGAAGCAATCGAATGGTAACCGAGGGGAAAAAGACCCATAGGAAGACCAAGAAAGAGATGGATAGATGGGGTTAGAAAGGATTTAGAAATACTAAGTATGACGGATTGGGAAGATAGAATCTGAAATCGGAAATATTGGAGAACAGTGACGGTGACGGAAAAAATTTTTAACGAATTTTAAAGCCAAAGAAGAAGAAAAAGAAGAAGAATTATTATTAGTTAGGTAGTGAGTAGAGTAAATAATAGGTAAATTTAAATAAAGCTTACGGGAATTTTTATTTATATAGGTATTATCAGATATATAAAAATCATAAAATTGAATGTAGAATTTAGGTAAACCTAGTACGCGCATGTATATATGAATTAGAAATGAATTACATTTTTAAGTTTTATTATGAGCATTATATAATACAAGGAAAAGTTACCGATTATAAGTTTGCATCAGTCTTTAATTTTATGATAATATGTTATCATATTGAATTGAAATTAAGTTTTTTTCAATAATCGATAGTACCCATTAAAAATTCTATTGGACTCAGCAATATAATAATTTAATTATTTTCTAAAAAAAAACATTTGTATTATATTTTCACACAATTTTAAGATTAAAAAAAAAATATGGATGTAGGTTCTTTACATTATTATAAACTCAGTATACGTGAATATATGTAATGAAAGTTACATGTGAGTTTTCACAATTATGTAGTTAAATATAAATTAATGTTAAGTGTAAAATATAATTTTATAATCATAGTTATAGTAATAAACATTATAATGTATAATGTGCATTATTTTACTACTTCAAAAACTTATACAGAATTTTTTTTTCAAGCATGCTTTTATGTTTTTAAAATTAAAATTAACGTTATTATTATAAAATATCAAAACTTCAGTTTTTACCATTAATCTGTCAAAACTAAAAATTTTAAATTAAGGGGTCAAGCGGTAGAATTGTTTAAGCTTAAAGGTCTTAAAGGTGATATCATTTGCTATAATTACAGTAAATATTTTATTTCATATTACTTTACACATCATCATCATCATCATCATCATTAGATTTTAGGTTTATTTCTTAAGGTTAGAAAACAAAAGTAACCATATTAGCGAAAATATTTTAATACAATTTCACAATTATAAGTTTGTTGATATTTAGATGTGTATCGTGCATGAAGCTTTTTTATTCTATAGGTACGTTATTATAATTTAATCTTTTACTATTTTACCTAATATAACAATGGTTCATTATAATTATAAATTTATAATCTATACCATTATAAGTCTTATAATACAATAATGCGTTTATTTTTGTTTTTAATTTTACCAACAACATAATATACTCGTAATAATATTTTATATTTAAATGAAATTATGACAATTTTTGTATTATCAAATAATATTTATGTAATCTGTTATATTACCGACCAACGCAGTGTATATTATTGTTTAATGTTGAATGCATTAAAATGTAGAATATTACAATGATGATGCGATATTTCAATTAAAATCGTTTTTAATTGAAATCATGAATGTCAAAGATGTTATTATTGTAGTTTTGATAAATGTTTAAAATGAAAATTTTCGATTTAATATTTCATGTTATGAGCTTTAAAAGCTTTTGTGAATTATTATTATATTGTTTATAATAATGAGCACGTGGATTTACGTCCAAATAATTCATCAGTGTCCAAAAAATAAGGCATATATTATATTGCGTTAAATCACGATAGCTAAAGCGTTTCGAGTTTCTTTATAATCCTTGTGCAGGTATATATAATGTATATTATATACAGCTGACCACCATGGTCACTGCTACACAATTATTTTATATTAAAAAAAAAAAAAAAAAAAAAAATAATAATAATAATAAATAAAATGGACACGAGATACTGGTGATATAGTTACAAACGTTTTTGGAAGGGCCTGAAGACTTGAACGGAGGCGTGTTACCGCGCGCGCGTACGATATTATTATAATGCACGACTTTCATACAATATTATTTGTTCGAGAACGTATACGAATATATTATAATAAGTATAAGCTTTATAATTTATTATGATACACAAAGGATTAAACATAATTTTTTCTGTCAGCCCATAGTATATATAGTACGCCGTGAACGAAATATTGTAAATAAAAAATTAAAAAATAGTTGAAACGACATAATGCATAATATTATAATGATATGGAGTGCTCAAAACGTACGGTATTGTGGTACAAAAATAATGGAAATAACATCGAAAACGTTCGCGATCCGCCACCATTTTCGAAACGTGATATCACGAGCGCCCTGTATAACTATATACATGTATAATCTAACCTACCTGATACAAACGTGGGTCAAAATAGATGGGAAATAATCCACGTCGTTATAATATATTATTATTATATGATTATATCCGCGAGAAGGTCCGAAGATATCATAAAAAACTCGTAATTTATATTATTATAAGAGAAAAATTCAACGATAACCACGTGCGACTTCTGCGCCGGTTAATAGTCTGTATACAATTTTCTTGTCGATAGAGCAGGTAGGTTATATTGTGCATTATAATAAATCGTCACGTGAAAACCGCAAATTACGCCCGTCGCAGTATCCGAATTTGTACGGATAGTTTCGTTTTTTTTTTTTCTTTTCGGCCTATATGCGTTTAATATTATTTTACCTTCGTCTGTGTCGATCCAACGGGACCCCACCGATCAACGACGGCGACTCGGAATATAGTGCGGCGAATCGTAAAAGAATAGGTACCGACGATAAATCACGAGTGCCCGCGTGCGCGTCCGTAATCTATCCTGCCAGAACGCAAATTGGACGTCGTCGGCGGCGGCGGTGGAGAAAATAATACAAAATCACGATGAAAAAAGCACGATTGCGCGGTATATTATTATTATTATTATTGAAATCGACAGTCTAGTTTGCAAATATAAATCGATTTCGGTCATTTCGGTCATTTCGGCATTTATACACTATGATATTCATCGTATAATAAAATAATATAATTATTTTTCGCGCGTACTCAAACAAACCTGTTAGATTAATACGAACTTATTATAATATAATATTTTATTGCGTATGAACTGAAGGTCTCGACTTTATACTAAATAATGTGATTTTTAAAATCTTTTAAATAACTCAAACAGTAAGCTGTTGAAAACTGAATAACATTTATATATTTTGAATTTAATAATATTATTCACTTTTAACGTGAATACGACTTCTGACTTTGGTTTAGAAAACTTTAATCTTGGAAATCGTCTTCCTTATTGTATTCCTTTTATATTTTAAAATCTAGATTATACCGTTGGCATATTTTCATTTTTAGTGTGTTATTAATAATACAGCTAAGTTATGCTTACTCAGAGTTTACTGACTTTCACATTATTATTATTATTAGATATTTTGTTATAATATTGTGATTTCCCACCTATTTGTATGTATAATATGCCATATTATTCCGTAACATTATAATAAAAACATTGGAAAAGATGATGTTTTTGTATTTTAAAATTTAAATATCTTAAAAATTAATATTTTATAGAAATATAATAGGTAGCTACATAATATATTAATATAATATTTGAAAGATACCTAACTATTGCGTTTTATCAAATGCCAAAACCTAAATAAACAGTTCATTTTTAAAGAATTATAATATTATCGGATGTGACTTTAAATCATATATAAGTGTGAAATACACAAAATATACCTAAAATAAAATACTTTTATGCCAATAATAATGATTTATATTACAAAATTTTATTGACTTTATTTGTTTTTTTTTATTTCTCGTAATTTTAAATTTTAAACAAGCTTATCAATTTATTCGTAAACCATAATAATATATTAATATATTATCACATACATTTAAAAATATAATTATAATAATCATAGGTCAAACGAATATAGTGAATTTCAAAATATCAATGTTTATCATTCACATTCTATATAAATATATTTGTTTAATTTATTTAATTAGTTTTATTTATAATTTTAAACTATAACTGAACTTGCATTATATAGTTTTAAAACTGTTAGGTATACAAATATATTTATTATATTATTTTCATACTTAAATTTGTTTGTTTGATTACTTATATGAAATTTAATGTTATTTATAGTATTAAATTAAATTTAGTTTACTGTGCTAATATAATTATCAAAAATAAAAACTATTATTAGGCTTTTGATTATGGATCAAAATCGTTTTAAAGAATGTGTGTTAAATATATACAGAATGATAAAACTTTTGGTTTAAAAAAATGATGATTGAATACGTTTTCAATGTTATATTTATTATTTTTGTAATATAATATTCTGATCATTGTTTACATCTGATATTAATAATTTAATGATATATTTTTCTTTTCAAAATTGCAATTATATAAGAAATTTCATCCTAAAGGCAATACAATTAATGTTCCATACGTGAAATTGAATTCCGATCAAATATTATGGTATAGATTATTGAATTTTAATTAAAACACAGTATAACGACGCGTAATTTGAAATTTCTCATTTTCAACTATAAAGTGAAATTAATCCATTGATTATATTTAAATGGAACTGTGCAATCAAATTAATACTTTGATATGTGGTATAGTAGTGTATTAAATTTGGCTGTTCGCGAAACTGTTCAAACAGCACGATTACGGATATTATTTACATTATAATAATTGTACACTTATATTCATTCAACCTATCAATTTGAAATAATTATTATTTTATTTTATCCTTGCGCATAATATTATCCACATTTGATAATTTTTTTGTTAGGTCAGATTACTTTCTCATGAAAGTTTTCAATATTTTTTATTTATTATAACGTATTTATTATCGTATTTCATATCAATTTGTATTTTTATTATTAGATATTAAATTTAGAAAATATTTTACAATACAATAAATTATATTTATATTGTACCTACTATATTTGCGCGCGGAATTCTTAATAACTAAATATATTTTAATGTAAAAATTGTATTTTAAGAACGAATAAATAAAACGGAATCTACATATATAATCTTACTTATAATCCTATGAAGAATATAATAGGTATTATATTAATAAATAAATAATTTACGTATAAATATCGGTCGGTAGTATAATATAATATAATATTATGGATAGAGGGTAAGTCAGATGATTATCGGCAACAAGACACTAATATAAGTGAGAATATATTATTATTATCATATTTATGTTTAATTTTCTAAAGAAATTTTGTAAAGATTTACATAATCTTTGAATATATAAAAAGCAAACAAAAAATAAACGAGTAAGCATTATTTAATTTAGCATTCTCAATTTTTTTTTATGATGAGCTTAGGTGCTTTATATTTTTATTTTTCGATTCTGAGCGAATCGAAGAATTGATTGGTTTTACAAAGATGTTTTTTTTTCATGTGCCTGCAAACATTTTTTCGGGAAGAAATAATAGTCCGATTACCAAGAAATCATTAGGGTATGCTTTCGGTACCAAATTATATCTAGTTAGTAATTTTTTTTTTAATTTCTCAAAAATTGATCTTTGGAAAAAGAAAAGTTACCAAAAAATGGCGGAAAAATTACTGTTTTCGTTATTTTGAATTTAAATATTTTGTAATAACTAATTCTGTTTTGATTGTATAGGGATTAAAATTTTTTGGAGTAATTTCAAAGGTAATTTACACACGTTATAAAATTTTGGAACGAATTATCTGTATAATATATTATATATTTGACTGAGTTTCGCTCAGAATCGTATTTTCATATACAATATCAATGCATTCAAATCTTAATTATAATAAACCACTAATTTTTTTGAGAACCGATAGGATGAAGGTGGAACGTACATAATCAACCTTCACGCTTTTTTTACAAGTGTATACCTACCAAAATCGAACGGATGATAGTAGATGTGAGTGTAAAGATATTTATTTTTAAATTTAGAATATGTCATAGTGATTATACGGAGGGTCTTCAAACGCAATAATAGTATTTTTTGTCTTTTACGAGTTATACGAGTTTGATGTTTCATTTTTTAATTTTTCATTAATTTATACATTACAGGGTATCATTCCATAATAATTAATCTTCATTGTTCGTTTACATAATTTTACCTTAATAGTTTTAAAACATAACAGATTATTATAAAATATATAGCTTTTTTTTAATATATAAAAATTATTGTAAATAATTATTGAAAATTAGGAAAATATAAGCAAGTACATAAATTTAGTATGATTTAAATTTATAATTCATATATTATGTTATAAAATTATTTATTCTATAATGTATTAAATTAGTTATAATAGTTGTATACAATTAGTGTAGATTCTGTGAAATTGAGTACAGAGAAAACAGAAATATTTACCTATTGGCTATTGTTAATTAGTTTATAGTGTTTGCGTTTACAAAAAGATCAAAATATTGTAAATTTGGTGATCTAGATGTATTCTAAAAATTTAAATATTATACTTAATAATTATTAATAATATAATATTTTTTTTTATTACGCATGTATCGTTAAATACATAATTTGAAAATGATTATTATGTACATAAAAATTGAAGGGATTTGTGAAAATAAAGCAACAACTTTAGGTAAAACTAACATTTCTTTTAAACTATACCTAATTATTATTCGTGAGCTGAAACCATTAAGCATTTCCAAACTTAATATTTTCTCTTTATTATAATAATTATGTACATTTTACCAAAATATTAAATATTAGTATTTTACTAACCTAACTTTAGTTTCAATTTTTTTTTTAATATATTTTTATTTATTATACCCATTAACTAAATAAATAATGTTTTTAAGATTTAATTTAGGTTATATGAAAAATATGTAAACTATTTATTATAAAGCTTAAAATAAGTTAAAAATACATTCTATGAATTTGTATTATAAGTATTAATTATTTTAATTTAATCGAATATATTATATTTTTTTTTTTGTCTTATATCACCTTTATAGTTTGTTTTTTTTAATTTCACACTTACTATACACCTATACAAGTATATTTTAAACTATTATAAAATAAATGATATATAGTTGTATTCATATTAACCTAACCTAGTTGAGATACTTTCAAAATTACACAACTATATAAACACATTTGATGTTTTAATGAATAAAAAATCGAACCCGGTAGTTTTTTTAGGTGATGAGACGACTGAGGGTTGGCTGGGTGAGGGATGTCAGATGTTTGTTATGTTTGATGGTTTTGTTTCGTTTGGAAAGACGTCTGGCAATGATGAATGTCCTGTCAGTATGGACATCGTGGTCGTGGTCATTGTTTAGCTGCAGGATCTGATGGAGGATCAGGTCTAATTCTTTTCAACATAATGGAGAGTGTCCAGAGATTGTCTAGAGATTCTCATTACTGAACATAAAATTACAGTCTAAAGTATATAATAAAACTATTATTATATACATGGTAATTCAAATTATAATAGAAAAATTGAATGTAAACTAATAAGTTTTATTAATAAACTTCATACCATACTTATCTCGCTTAAGAAAAAAATGAATCTCTAAGTACTTGTGTTAATTTATTAACACTAAAAGGTAAATGGGAACCTTTTTTACCAAACGAAAATATACTCTTTTAGTGCAAGAATGGACTTGTTTATTTCTGCGCCTTCCATTTCTATAATGAATACTCATACATTTTAGTTTTATATAAAGCAATTTCATATTGAAATAACATATTATATAAGCTAAATACAAAGGAATAACAATAAATGCGTTAGAAAATATTACTTGTTTGTCGATTGGCTTATGATATGTCCGCACCTCTTTCATTTTTAGCTAAGTCAATTAAGGAAAAATTTCCATGTATATAATTAAGACCGTGTATACACAATACAATTTGGAAAATAGCATGAGACCTTGAAGGGTTACTATTTGCTGATGTTTGGCCAGAAGTTTTAACTTTAACAATAAGTTTCTATATATATATTATAATAATATAAAAAAATATTTTACCTGGTTACTGTTATTATCATCATTACCTAATTAATTTCAATACTTCCTCAACCTAACACAACAATTACACCCTATTATCTAAATTATTTATGTATTTATTATTTACATATTTTCATATAAAACAAATACCTGTGTCTTTGTTGTTTATAAATGTTCAAGTCAAGGCATAATATCGAAACATATATCGAATGTTCGTAAACATACATAAATAAAACTTTTGTCGATTTGTAGCCGTAAGTCGGATGTTCGAAACAATACCATTTAATATGTCTAATAGACTTTCGATGGTCAATTAATAAAATCAACAACAAATATCGCTGAACGAACGCAATCGACCCAGTATCGTTTGAACTAATGAAATTTCGGTTGCGCGCGAGGTTATGCTATCATAATATTATATAAAGCTACCACGGTACATACGTGACGGCGCGAGGGTGGTTTTCGCGGTCATTTCTGAACAGTAAACGTGTCAAGTACACCCTGTTACCACATGCACAAACCCAGCATTCATATATTGCTCCAAAATCCTGCTCGGACGACAATTGTTTTACTGCGAATTTACGACCCTCGTATATCAAGTATATACTACACACACACACACACACACACACACACACACACACACACACACACAAGATGAGAAAGTTGCGTTTAAATCAGCCGATGACTTCCGTTCAGCCCTCTGTATAGTAACCGCGTATATGGTAACGGTGACGACGACGACCTGGTATTGTTCGTAGGGGTTGTACGCCGCGCCAAAATTAACTGCTATGCAAGGAGAAATATATATATATATATATACATTATACACACCCGAAACGAAGGGGTGTTTTATACACGTGTACGCGAGACAAAATATTTCAGTGCTAAAATGGGGTTTTTCGATTTCCTGCGAAACGGAGATGGATTATCAAAACTAGACTGATGCCAAAGAAAATGGTTCGTTTCATAATTTTTACCCCTTTAAAATGGAGACGGATCGTTCTCGTTGCGTTTAAATTATACTATTTTGTAGATATCCAACGTAAAATGTTAGATATTATAATTTTAAACGCTAATCGACCTGTTTGGTCGGAATAATTAATTATTTATATATAGCAAGTAGGTACGTAAGTGTACCTATATAATATAAATATTATTATATAGAATCAATTTGAGTCAATTACTATTTAAGACTAGTTTCACAGGGTGTAATAAACAAAATATACATTTTTTTTTAAACTGCATGTTTACCTTTAAGTGCATGATATTCTGCGAACGATTACTCTGTTTAAATAGTTAGCCCAAAATCGTAAATATTTGTTTAGTTTAATTTCAATGCATGTTGTACTAACGTATACAGAACTAAAAGAAACCATTATATTTTTTATATAAAAAAAAACAAACAACGCAATGTTAGTTAGACAAAAAAAAGTTATTAATTCATATAGCCCGAAAAAATAGATAATAAATTGTTTTAATTCAATATTAATAGGTTTTGATAAAATGGTTTTTAATCAATGGAATAATATTCTATAAACAATTTTCATGAATTTTTATTTTCTTTATTAATAATTACTTAATTACGTAAAAGTAAAATAAAACATCTTTAATACCTATAATGATGAGTATAGAACTTATTGTAAAATCTAAAACTACTGAAAAATATTTATGTTAACAATCTTTATAAATATTATTCATTATTTTATATTATTCTCTTGTCATAAATTCATAACGGAAAAGGGATTAACGAAATGTACGCCGACGGATTAATATATAGATTAAATCCATATAATTATTACATTTTTATATAAAATATCACGATCCCGGAGAATCGATCTGAACTTTTTAAGCCGACGACATTGTTATTATAGGTTGCATATTTCGGCAATACGCTCTATTAAACCGCCGGAAAATAGTCCATGGCAATATTATTCTATCGACATATATCGATATTTCCTTGACAAACCCTTCAGAAAAAAAAAATAAAAAAAAATACGTTATAATAATGCGGAGTGCACACGCTCTCACAAGCGATATCGGAAAGATGATAATATTATATCGGAATCTACAATGACACGCGCGCATTGGCTTACGAGGCGTATTATATATTATCGTTGTAATGGTTTTTTCGCGCGAGCTCGTCCGAGTGGAACTCGCACGATTATTGCCGCCGAGGGACGACAACACTGCGACGCATGATAATAACGATAAAACCGATAAAAATGTTAAAAAAAAAAAATCGGCAAAATACGACCGTCGCGAATGATAACGCGTGCGCACCACGTGTGACCGCAATGACGCGGTACCGACCTCGGACCGATATCGTAATTATTATTACAACGTCGAGCGGTATGGCCACTTACCACGGATAATGATGATAATAATAATAGTAATAAAAAACGAAAATTAAACGGATAGAAAAAAAAAAAAAAAGTGAAGAAACGAAACGCGTTTATCAAGACACGGTGTCAGAATCCAAACGCTGGTGACTTATTGGCACCCGCGTAATCAAAAGCACATTAATCCGACCGGAGATCTATTACGCGCGTGGCTTTGCAACTGAAGGTGACCTCCGCCTGTACATTTACACCTATACGATTTCATAGAGAAACGAAAATTTATTAATAGACGAGTAATGTACGTAGGGTTGGATATGTAGTGTTTTTATTACAGGGAAATATTTTAAAGAGGCTACCAAAATGGAAAAAAAAAATTACTTGTAATACACCTTCAACATACTTTTAGTGATGTATTGCTAAATAATATATATTATATACATCTATGATCTATTATAGACTATAATTGATAAATTATGAAAGACAATATTTATCGCTTCACTCAAATTTCCAAACAAATAAAATAATAATACTTTTTCTTATACACATTATATTCAAACTTATTCAAATAATAACAAACAATGTATAAATAATTAACTGTTCAATACTAAATGAGAAAAAACATAAATAAAATAATTTAACTTCATTAAATATAATAAATAAATCTATTTAATAATAGGTACTAGACACGGGTAGGTTATATACTGTATAAGCCAGCTTATACATAGTCTATCAAGGACAAAACATCACAGAGTTTAAATATAAAGTTATGTATTGCATTTTATTACGATTTTCAAGAAATTTTTAATCTTATACTTAATAGTATATATAAATATTTTTAATTAAATATATGCATTTCAACATTTTAATTGTAGATACATTTAATAATTGTAATGAACGAGCAAATTATTTATATATTATTTAACGAAATAGGTAATAAAATTAGTATTTCATTGTCTTAACGTACAAAATGAATAAATATCTATAAAAGTGAAATTTTATCTATAATAAATATTGTAAATTTTTAAGTCCCAATGATCAAAACTTAATTAGTTATCACGAAATAAAAAAAAAAATTAAATAACAGAAACCGTAATTTTCTGCGATTTTTTGGTAGTTTTTCTTCTCACAAGGAAAAACTTTTGAGAAATTCCAAGAATGAGTTAAATAAAGTACAAACTATATGCAATTTGATACCGAAAGCATACCCTATTTGTGGTAATTGGGCCATTATTTCTACTAGAAAAAGTGTCTTCAGACATAAAAAAAAAAAACATCTTTGTAAAACCAATACATTCCTCGCTTCGCTCAGAATCTAAAAATACAATAGATAATGATTTTTAATAATTTTAATGTTTTACCATATAGGTAAATTAGTTTTATTATAAAAGTACTAAACAATTTAATGGTACCAAGGGGGTAACCGAAATAATATAAGATAAGGGCCCACAGGGAAAATTTTTTTTTTCTTATCAGCCTATCTTTGAATATACTTACGACGTGATGGTAGTGTAAACGATTACTGTAAATGATCCAATGACGCAGTTTACCATCTAATTTGTCGAAATTTCTTGATTAATCGTCTTTTTATATTAGTTGTTGATCCTAAGGGTTAAAAAACTATATTAATTATCTATTTACGGTTTATTCGTGTATTAAATTATTTTAATAAAAGGTAATTGACTGTGGAATATCAATATAGTATGTTGAATAGTTTAGAGAACTGTTTTCTAGACAAATGTATTTTGAAGATTCCTAATCATAAAAATATTAATTAGTCAAGTAATTACGTAAAATACAAGTTTACTCAAATATCGTAGTAAATTTTAAACTGTATTTTATTCGGAACAATTAATTGTCACATTTTTAATATAAAAAAAAAAAAAAAAAAAATACAAATTTAACATAGGTATTAACAAACTCATATTTGTTCATAAATAAAATAATAATAACAGTTTTACATCCTCTTTTTCTTCTTAACAACTCATATTTATACATATTAATAAAAATAAATTACATTATATAGAATAATGAAAAGAAATTGGATGGTTCGTACACAATATGTTACGTTTTTTCGACATCATATTTTTTGTATTTTCGTTAATTAGAAAAATGTCATGTCAAGTTACATACGTAGTTTGAGGTAGTGTGAGTAAAAACTCTACTCGACATCCCTCAAGCATCTGTGTTTGTTTCTGCACGAACAGTTGCATGACATCTTATATTATTCTCATTGAGATTATTATCTTTATTCACCTTGAAATATAAAATATAATATGTGCAAACCAAAATAAATGTAGTACTGTCCAGGAAATTAATTTAGAAACAATCATCGCGACAACTATCAACCTAAATTGAAATTATATCGGATATGTCATGTTTGATAAAAAAAAGTATTATAATTTATATTCTCTGTTATTCTATAAAAAAAACCAATCTAAACAAACACAATAAACATCTCGTGTTTTCAAGCTGTTTTTATTAACTTATTTTATATTATTATTTATTACTATTACCAAACATAATATTATGTTATTCAATGTTTTTGTTATAATACAATATGTTAGTAATTTTATGTTCAAATTTAGAAATAAATAGAAATATTAATTTTATTTAAATGTTAAATTATATAATGAAGAAGAATAAAGTTCATTGACGGATCCCAAATAACCGATGCGTTTGCGAACCTGTATTTAAAAAATCAATGACAACTATTATATCAGTGCGAGGATTTAATTACCATTCGTTTCGATCACTAATAAGCCAATAATTATATATTCTTGTTAATGTTAAACATTTATATTAATTTTTAAAATATTTATAACTTCAGTATAATTATTATTGGACAACAAAAATTTATTTTAAAAAGAAAATACAGTTCTCAATACGTCTACTTAAATATAATTTAACGATTTATTAGCGCAAAGTGAATGTAGAATAATAAATGATTACCTTAGTGTACTATTGTAATTATTTTACTTTTTTTTATCTGTTATCTCATGAAATTGGTTTTTTTTCCTTGTAATTGTAAACATAATTATTTAACTCAATAATTATGTAATTAAAAAGTTCTTATCATAAAAATTTATAACTTTAGTACATTGTTTATTTATAATACTATGTACATTTTTACTTATTTTTTGACGTTATATAAATTAAAAACCATTTATAAAAAAAAAAACAAAAATCACACATTTATGAAACTTTAAATTATTTTTGTGATAATCAATGAAATATTACCAGTTACATATCTATTATAATCAGTTAATTTACGCAAAAAAAGGGTCGTCGTTCTCCACTATAATATAATAATAAAACATAATTATGCCACATGACACATTCTTGAATATGTTTCCCCAGTATGATTAATAATTATCCTCTTGTATTTTAAGAACAATCGCGGCCTACCACAATCGTGGTAGTCGTATATTATCCTGCGACGTTTTACTACTTAATCGGCCACCAATATGTCAACGGGACTACATTTTACGCTCAACCATGGAGCTTTAAAATGGTTTGACCTCATTTTTCTAGAAAGCTCCTCAAGCAAACGAGAATACAAATATAAACATTTCGGATGAAAAATGTAATATTTTATTAAATTACCATGGTTATTGTCATTATATACACACATCAGTATATACTGAAACTATTTGGAGATTAAATCCAAAGGATATTTTTTTAAAGTTTTACTAGAATTAAAATTTGTTTTGTAAATTTGATGTTCTATAACAAAATATACATTATAATCAACCTGTATGTAATTAATTAATTTTATTATTCTATAAAGTTTATATCATAAACTATTGAAACTTATTATATAAATGTTAGTAGGCAGGTATAAGGTATGAAATTCCTAATTGATCTACTATCTAACGGTATACAATATAGTATCCTGCTCTCTTATAACTTATTAATTTTAAAAGTTCCACAACGATCTACCCACTTAACTATGTCCTTTCATGTATCCAATTTCAAAACAAATTATATAAAACATGAGCCAATGAGACACTTAATATCTATTGCCAATTATAGAACTCCACCTTACTTGTTTAATAATAATTATTATAATATTTTACTGTTTTTAATTTATATATCTTTGATTAAATTATGTTATTATTATTCATATCATTACTTAAATATAACTTTATTTACTACTATTGTATTTATATAGATATATATTATATTGTATTTCAAAGGAATAATTATTTTAATATACCTGAAAATTATCATTTGTAAAATTATAACGTTTTTAAAATAATATTGAATATACAATTATTGACGTTAAATATTACTTTAACAAGTTTACTTTCAATTGTCAGACAACTTATTATTTTAATTATCATACGAAGTAATAATCAAATCACTTTGTGGCAGTCGGACAATATAAACATAGTGATTATTATTTAGCAAAATATCCGTCCGTGAGAACTATCTAGAAGTATAATTAGATATTAAATTTACGCAAAAATCACTAAACATATTATAATATAGTCGGTCGAGTGATATAATAATTATAGTGCTCTCATTCTGAACTCCAGCGTTTGTATTCTCAAAATTGTATAATTTGATAATTTTTCGAACAAGCCCTATAACTTACCTACGCACACGCACAATAAATCGTTGGTCCATACCTAGGATGTTTTGATTTTTTTGTCGATTTATTATTATAATACTCGTTGTAGAAAAATGAAAATATCGTTAAATATTATTTTCTCAATGAATTAGCGTGCAATTATATCGGCCAATTTTCTGACGGACATAGAACAGATCGATTCTTTATGCAAAGAAGTCGGTTGTCGCGTATATCGTTTCACATCTTGGCATACAAATTTTAATATTAATAACGATAATACAGAATTTATATATAAATAAAACTATATATTTCAAAAATATAGTAGTTATGCGAATTATGACCGCGACGAAGGACGATGATAATAATATGAGCGGACTAATTATTTTTGCCAAATTTCAGGGCCAAATTTATTTTCCATATGGTGTCAAAAGTAGCCCAGCATAATAATAATGATAATATTACGTTAAAATATTAAAAATAAGGTTTCTATTTAATATTGTTATATAAATAAGTATACAGACGCGATGCAGGTGGAAAACATCAGAGTAGAGTTTTTTAATTAAATTTTTTCAGTACGCGCCTCTGATTATTATTATTTTGTTTTTTTAAAGCGATCATTGTTTTTTTCGGCTGTACCCGCAAAAAAACACAATAGAATGGTTCCACGGGTGAATAATTATTATTTAAATACACTAAATTATAAAGCGATTTGTTACTTTAATATCATATCGGTTAGGCCATGATAATAATTATTATTGTAGTTATCTATAAAAAAAATGTGCTCACCTAAAATTACACATGGCTGATATAGATACATTCGATATATTTTAAGTGGGTACTAGATATTATTAAGAACGATAATACTTAGATTACGTAAATATAAAAATGAAGTATCGTATACATAACATTAATATATTTATAATAGACAAGAGAGCGACCCCGTAAAATTATATAATTGTTACAAAATGTTTGTGAGATCAAATACGACTATGAAATCGATAGTTCTAAAAAAATACAACTTTTTTACGTTTTCGAGAAATACGCATCGTAATATAATTATAAATAATATTTTGCCAGCTTATTATTTCAAATCAGTAATTTAAGAAAATGTCATATTCGAAAAATATGTTTTTGTAATTTATCTCCAAACTCAGCCCAACGGTAAATGATATCAAATTCATAGCCACGAAAATAGTGTTTTTCGATATTATTTTTTACCGTGAAAAACTAAAAACTCTTCTAAAAACGCAGGTTGATGTGTTTTATGCTTTTTTCTACTTATAATTGTAACAGCTATGACTTTGTTGTAATAGCAGATACATAGTTTACGAGAAGACGTCAGAAATATTTTTTTTTTTTAAATTAGATACAATGAATAGAATATTCAATTTTATATTAGATACAATACATTAATTCAACCTAAACTTTACAATTCAAGAATTCTAGTAGTATTTTTCAAATGTAGATATTCCTACATTATAATTCTTACTAGACGACTGTGTTATATTTAGTATTATATCAGATAGTGACATAACATCATACTACAAAATGTATAAAAAACAGTGTCACTTTTACTTAGTTTTCTTCTAAAAATATGTCTACGGTTTTTTTCACGCTAGTCACACAATTAACACGTATACGCACGACAACATATGATATAATATACTAAATATTTTATAATGCATTACGAAAATAAAAATATTAATTAACTTATGCATTTAGTCTTACTATTTTTTTTTCATACGTTTTAAAAATATAATTCGTGATGAGAACCGTAAATGTCGGATCGTCGGCGACAACCAATTATAGCAAGCGTATTCTAAACGCGTTGTTATATATAAAAGCTGTGTAGATTAGAATAATATAATAATAATAATAATAATAATAATAATAATGATAATATTACGATATAAGTTCTGTACAGCAGGTTACCAATTATATGGTTTATGGTTTCGTCCGGACTATTTGTAACACTATAATAATATATTATTTCGTTCGTGTGTCGTATATATGACACAGGTCGCAGTCTCCGGAGTCGGCTATTGTATAAAATAATATATTATTATACGAGATGTAAAAATGGCATCACGAAACTGCATCGTGTATTTGTGTTGGCGTGCCGAAATCGGCTGGAGGGTAACGCGCGCGCGCTCAACAGTCCGCCACTAGTTTCACAAATTATTATAATAATAATATAATGTAGAACGCGTTTCGAATATCATATTGAATACCACCTTCGTTTCGTTTCGTTCGTCTCTCACGACCAACGGGCCAAGACGCGTTATAATATTATTATATTATTGTACAGTATTATTAATATAATAAAAAAAATTTTTTAATTTTTTTTTTTTTTTAGATATATTTATAAAGTCGACCTCAGCCTTGAGATTCGGCGGCCATTAATCACTTGCACGAGTCACGATAAAAAATAAAATATTATTTACTCGCTGATGATCGTTTATTAAACAACACGACATTCCATTTTTTATTTCCATGATGGGTGTTGCATTTTATTATATGTATTATGTATACTTAAGTAATTATATGTAGGTACGTTTTCGCGGCAATTTTTTTAAATATTTTAACAAAATATGTAGTTATTATAATATTTTTCATTTGTAAAAATGAAATTAACTATAAATCAATTCATTAGGTCATAAAAGTAGAAAAAAAAATCGTGATTAAATATATCTCGTAACTTGCCTAAATCTAATATCCTAATAACTTTGGAAAACAATTTCGACTTCTTAGCTTTCGGTAAAAAAAGTTTGGACGCCACTAGCCTAAACTTTTAAAACATTATATTTTATAGGTTTATTATGATAATTAATTTTTTCATGTAAAGTACAGCTAAACATCATATTTAAATGCATAACAATGTTATAATGTAAAAGAATGTATTTAACACATTATTCTCGGCAATTTAACAATAGGTATATTTTTATATAAAGCATACAAAATTATAGTTCTATAGCAGGACTTATTTTAATAGTAAAATAGAGAATTTTTAGTAGCATCTAAATTATTTTTATGAGCGAAAATACTTCATTTAGTTAAATAACAAGTAGACATTTTTGTATAGGAATATATAATTTCTATTATCTTTAATTATCTATACAATATAATGCAGATGATAATCTATCTATAACTGATTACAAGGCAACCGTTAAAGGCTTAAAGTTATTTAATAATATAAAATTAAAAAATCAAGTTTTTATGGCAGTTACGTTGAACTTTTAATTAGTATAATATGGATATTTTATAAACGATAAGAAAATTAATTAAAAAATTAAGTTTTATATTTGTAGCGTTTATGAAATGGAAAACTTCACTATGAATGTTTATAAAATGTCTACCGGTAAAAATTAAAGTATGTATAAATTATCTTTTATAAAATAGTATACGTTTGTTTTATAAGCATAATAATAAGTCTAAAGTTTATTTTTTAAATTTAATGCGGTAGATTACACTTAGTTTACATTCTGTAAAAAACAAAAATTAACTTGTCAAGTCACGCAGTTTAATTTAATTTAAAGGGGTTAAAATTCAAATGTTTATAACAATATTATTTTAAGCAAGATAGCTTTAAAAAGTTAAAAACTAGCTTCTGAACTTAATTAATTCTGTGTCATTCTCTATGAATCTTTTACATAAATGATAATGTTAACAGTTTCATAATACTAAAATATTGATTTTATACTTTAGATACTAATGAAATTAAATAACTAATATAAAAAATAATAAATCATTTTAAAATTATTAATATTAATTGAATATAAATTGAAAATACCAGTATTAATTACACATTGTTATTAAATAATATAGATTTAGTTTGCAATTATTGTTTTTCTCAACACGATTCTGATGATAATTAATAAAGAAAAAAATATTGATATAAACTAAATTGTTTTTGCTTTAAAAATATGATCATACATTTTTGTTATCATAGATTATCATAATCATAGATATTTTTCTCCTTAAAAAATATCAAATAAATGTGTATCCTGTATTAAACATTCAATAACTCAATCTACAATTTTCTATTTTCTTATTTGCAAAAATACACTACTTAAACCCTCAATGCACACTTATTATACCTGAATACACAATTTGTGTGAGAAAAATAAGGGCTGTTTAAATCATTATATTATAGAGATGACATAAGGAATAAGATATTATTATGAAGCGCTATTGGAAACAATCCGGCGTGATTATTTTCTTAAATATTTTATTTTGTTATTTGAAAATGTAAAATAATATTATGTAACAAAAAAATTCCATACAAAATTAACAAAATAAATGCAAAAATGTATTGATATTTAGAATACGAGAATACGTATCGTTTAAAATTTTTTGAATCACCACCAACAACTATATTTTGCTTCATGTCTAAGCCCAGATATCTTTATATGCTATCATTATATTATTATACATTAATGATTGTATGTAAAATATAATTATTGTCTCTTTGACATCCGATGAATGATATGCCTGTTTTATATGGGGTTATATGTGAAAAATTGATTTTTCGTTTAAAACTCGGTAATGAATATTACGTCATGTTCTCGGGCGGAAATTGACAGAACCCTTGCCTCGACCGGAAATCCGTTTGAAACGAAGGTATAACCATATAGGATATGAATGCCAACCTTCTTACTGTCGAAGGATTAAATGGGATCGGCAATAACGGGATATTATTAATTTGTATTGCTCGTTTACTTCAATTGCGGATTTTTCGAACAGGCAATACAGGTTATTATTCTGGCATCTGACGGTAAACGTGAACTATAACTTTGTCCGATATTAAAATAAACTGTAATTTCACATAAACATTACGATGAGATCTGACATCCGACGAATATAATCGGAAAAATTGTAAAAAAAATTATCATAACTCTAATGTATACGGTAACACGAGAATAATATGAGTTCAGATGTCAAACACGTGAAAAATGCACACAACTGGGTTATTATTATTATTATAACATATTATCGCAAAAACAGTTGCTGATAAAGAACAAGTGACAGTATTAAATTTACTATTATTGTTTTTTTTGTGGTATAGCTATCTACTTATACGAATCACGAATGAGTGAACGGTGGATGTTACCGGAGTAAAAATAGTTTAACGAGATCGTTATTTTTGCGTGAAATTTGACGGTTGTAGTAACTTTATACGGGTCTAAACAAAGGGGGGAGGGGGGTATATTTAAATTTTTAATTACCACTGATTATCATAAACCGTTCTCATTTAATATATTTTTTTCATCTTTCTGTGTAGTGTGGATGCGCAAAAAAAAAAAATAATAATAATAATATAGGTACCTACTCTGTTTTTATATCCACGAGGAGTTGAGTGATTTATTTTTTAAGACCAACAGCTTTCGTACACTGTAATAACTCAACCAGTCTTTCATTTAGGCAAGTGGCATTTCAACGAAATACTAACAACAATAAATGTGTATACTGTATAAAAGCGCTATTGTATAACCGTTTGGAAATGATATTTTTTCCCCTTAACGTTCCGACCGAATGACCTTTCAGATCTTTATATATTTTTATCGAATATTACAGACTTACCGAACTCAATGTGCATTCATGTTTCTCATATTATATACGTACAAAAATATTATATAAAGACCCTCTATATAGTCTACCTATTAGTTCCTGTCTAATTGTTCATTACAATGGTTGTTTACTAAACTAAAATGTACCAGTATTTTAATGAAGCCACGACATAATATATAAAAAAAACTATCGGTAATGATTTCTTAAATTAAAATATTTTTAAAGTATATACATTATATAATTATAAAACTGTAAATATTTTACACAATAGGAGTTTAAATAAAAAAAATTCCAAGCACAGATAGAAGATGAAACTTTTAAAAAGTTTAAAATATAGGCTTGAACTGATTTATTATATTATTATAATTATTGACGATTTTAATTTATAATTTATAACTTATATTATTTAAATAATATTCATTTTTATATTACTAAATAATTTTGTAGTTAAAATGATTAAACTAATTAAACTTAGTATTATTTTTAAATCGTTCAGATAAGAAAATATGTCAACAGAAAGCAATATGTTTTGTCGAATATTAAAAAATAAGAAAATTTTCATAGTGAAATGGTCAACGGTTATATCGACTATTTTGTTTAGCCGATTAAAAATTAAAAACGGTCAAAAATAATAAGAAACTTGTACAGTCAAAGTCGTATGTATGATATTATATTTACTAATTATCAGATTAATATATTATAAGGAGATATTCCGCTATTCAACATAATGATATTAGGTATACTATTATATGCAAATCGTAATAATTTGACTAAAATATTTGTATTATTAATGTCGATTATAATGGTGTTCCTTTTGAATTTTGTGAGTTAGTACACGGAGGCTGTAGCAAGCACGACTTAACTCTTAATGATTCTTGAAACGATTGAAACATAATTCATAATAATATGAACACGAAGCCCTTCGGCACACCCGGATCTAAACAGCAGTCGTCTTCGTCGATCGTCTTATATTAATATATATTTATATTTATATCATATTATCATAATAAATTATTGACCTAACATGACCTGCGACACCTAACCCGTTCGAGTACGTTTGAATTTAGCATGGTAATGGTCAAATTGGATTTTAAACGCGGTATAATAATATTATATTGTTTGATTTCTATAACCACCATTAGTATTATGAGTTATTTTCATAATAAATTATTAATACCTATTTACGAATATGATTTCTTTGGGATGCATAATCTGTTTTATAATATATATATAGTTATGGTATTTTGTTTTTTTCGATAAAAATAAATTAATAAACTTGTACAATAATGTTTGGCCATTTCCAATGGTAAAGATTCATTTAGTATATTTATGTTTTTTTCTTTTTTTTTTCACATCTTTATATTGTGGATAATTATGAACATACATTAATTTATGAATGATATTAAAAATATGGACTCATTTCCTGATATTAAGAAATCAGTTAATTCATAAAATTTAACAATTTCTATTTGATTTACTTTATAAATTAGTATTACATGAAATACTATATAATAAGTAAAAATCAGCTGATATACTGTGACTCTGTGATACAGCAAATTTACCAAGTATGAAAACAGTATAACTTAATAATATTTTGTGATAATCCTAAAAAACAAATAGGTAACTAACATGAAGATAATGTTTTGTGGGGTAGGTTTTGTTAGTTTCTGAAATTTATTGTGATAAACGTCTGAATATTTAAACATTTATTATACAAATCATAATGAATTCGATACTTTAAATTAATTTGTAATATAGCTTTTGACAATTTAGCAGTTTTCTACTGTTATAAGACCAATATTTAGTGACACTGATATGGAAAATATGATATTCCAGAATTTTTTTATTACATTAAACGATTAATTTTGGCATTTGTGATCGCGCAACAAACAAGTAGATGCATGATAACAATAATAATATTATAATAGTTAACCTATAGCAATAAATAGTATTAATAAAAATACATTAAATTTATATATATATATATGTATGTATATATACTTTATTATTATAACTTTATTAGATTTATGATATTTTTAGTAAAATCATATTGTATATCGTCAAAATAGTATTATTTTAAATATACATTAGAAAGAATTGAAAAACTGTGCCAAGTATGCTAAAATACTGCAAGTGAAAAATTATTATAATATTTAATAACAATATATTATTGTACAATATTTCGATGACATGATTAGACAAGACATTGACTATATAGATGATTTTAATGTCGAATTTTAGTGCGTATTTACTAGTGACGAACTGAAAAGTTAAGAACATTAGACGCGGACAGATTGATTGAAAGCCAGTCCCCTGAGACCCTATGCAGGATAGTATATTATGTTATTATTATAGATGATATATCTACATGTGGGGTGCAAAAGAAGAACACATTAGTCTAAATAAAAGTTGCCGAGTTTAATATTTACCGTCTTATCGTATTTTAGGGGCGAATAGCTCATAAACTGTAATATTGATGATTACTTTTAATCCTTTCAACGTCAAAAATTATTTTAGAGTAAAAGCAAAACAACTATTTTTATACCCTAAAATAATATCAATTTTGAAACTTATACTGATTAAAACTATTCTATTATTACTATAATATTAGTAAATAGATGTTAAGTGGTTAAATTATAATAATAATAATAATGAGTTTTAGATAAGTTAACACCGTTTAGAGTAGTAACTCTATTATCAAAAAGCTTAAAAATATTATTTCTACTGTCTCTTGTCCCATATTTCCGCGGTTACTTTTTTTTTTTAATATTATTATATAATTTAATTATTGCTAACGTTACTATGATTGATATATTTTACAAAAGACAGTTTTTGTTTTTGTTTGTTTAGGAACTCTAAAAAGTTTATTATTGTATTCAAGTAATTGATATATAATATATGCTATGTACACCGGGCTACGTTTAAAATAATTTTGGTTTAGTTCTAAATTAGTTATATAATTATATTATACTTTATGTCTTTAATAAATCTATAAAACTATCACGGAACCTGCTAAATATGTGTTTTATTTTATTTTTCAATTGTATAGAGTAGAATCCTAATAAAAATTAAAAATTCTAAATAAATTTATTTATTTATCATTTTAAAAACTTGTAAGTAATAACCTTATAATATGTATATATACGAGTATAAAATATTAAATAAAATAAATAATACATTTAAAAAGTTTGTCAAAATGTTAAATAATTATATGTATTATACATAAAATGGTATTGAAAAGTTTTTTTTGATGTTTTTGTGTGATGTTGAGAATTTAATTAAAATAAAAAATTGTAATTATCAAACAATTTTAACTTCATAGTTAATAATATAGATGACAGTACTTAATTAGGTTATAAGTATTTTTACGAGAATTAAAAAGTTGCAACAAAATTATTTTGTTTTTTCTAATATTTATTTTTTTGCTGCGCTATTAAAATAACAAATTATTACACAAACAACAACCATTTTTAAAAGATTATCTATATTAATTTATTGAATACGTTTTAAACAGCTATATATATTCCTTCAGTGATATAATCATATTTTGTGTTCGTTTAATAAATGTAAATTTTCTTAGTTTTGATATTTTATACTTTAATCTATAGGGGATACATGGGTAAATGTTCTAACTAAATAGTAAATGTATATTAAGCAAATATCGTGTTAGTAAATAATTAACAGGATTATGGAAGTGGGTGTGGAAAGTAATCTTAGAATATAAATTTAGACGCCTAGCTGGTCGGCAGATATTAGTATTCAATAAATATGTAAATATGCATTGAACTCACTGGTCAGTAGTATCGTAGACCGTGGTATATAATAAAATAAAATATTAATACCATGGTACATTGGTCTGATCTCAAATAAATTTGGGTGGCGTCGGATCCCCCGAGGGCGCCGATAAGGCTGTCAGTAGGATTATTGTATTATAACTTGTGTTTTTGTACATGATCACGAACACACAGCGCGTGCATACCGCATTTCACTTTTATACTATCGTCTGTGATATTTCTGAAAAAATAATATTTATATTGTGTCTAAGTATAATATTTATTTTATAACGATACATATTTCTCCAAGCCTTCTAAAAATATAGTTTTGTTTTGTTTTAGTTATAGCCGAATGCACATACTAATAATATACGATATATGTATTAAATCATATAATGTCTGTATAAATATAATATGACGATATAATAATACTCACATAAATACGTCGTTTTGTGAAAAAAATATTGTTGTGGCTATAAGAAAAATAACATAATTTGGACGATTTGTTTTTGAAAAAAACAAATAATAATAATAATAATAATTTTCGATAGATAGCGCTGAAATGTTTTGATGCTATAAATTGAACTCAATTTTATTTGTTATAAAAATAAAATAAAATGTGTTTTTATTACTTTAGTCGAACATCAAAAACCAATTTATGATAATATTACTTTAACATCAAAACATTCGATTTTCACTAAATATATTTCTTTAGTAAAGGTAATCTAATAAAAAGTGAAAAGGCCGATTGTAGACGTTCCTCCTTCGTCCCTTCGGTCCTCGGAGAAATTAGTGGTTTATTATAATTATTAAGATTTAAATGCAATGATACTGCATTAGAAAAAAAGATTCTGAGCGAATCTTAATATATTATACTGATAATCCATTCTAATATTTTACTAAGAGAGTAAATTACACATGTATATATTCAAAAACAATTTCAAATTCCTACGATCAAAATTCAAGGAGTTATATTCATGATAAAAATTGTCAGTCACGATTTTCAAAATATTTTTTAAATAGATTAAATAATATATAATTAGGTTTCTACAAAAATTTTAAACCGTTAAATAAAAAATTGCAGGAAATATTAAACATTTTTGGAAAAAATTCAAAGCATTTAGCCAAAAAACAAACCAATTTGTTTCAAAATTTTCTAAACGTAAATATTACCTATATTAGTACTCAAAAAAATTTTCAAGTTTCTACGATCTTAAATTTAATTAATAATCAAAAAATTAAAAAAACTAAAATATCGGAAACTGTAATTTTACCAATTTTCCGCTTCTCAAGAAAACACTTTTGGGAAATTCAAAAAATGAGCTTAATAAAGTACCACAATTATATGAAATTCAGTACGAAAAAGTTACCCTATTTGTGGTAATCGGACCATTATTTCTACCCGAAAAAATGTTTTCATATATCAGAAAAAAAAAATAATAAAAAGCCTATAAAATAAAATTGTCAGTCACGATTTTTAAAATATTTTGTAAAATAATTAAGTAATATATTATTAGGTTTTTGTAAAATTTTCAAATCGATAAACCCAAAATTATAGGCGATATTATTTTTTTTTCGAAAAGTTCATAGCTCTATATTTGATTAAATAATCAACTAATCTGTTCAAAAATTTAGAAATCACACTTGTATATTATTAATATTAGTACTCAAAAGAAATTTCAAGTCCTACGATCAAAACTCAATTAGTCATCACGAAATAAAAATCAAAAAATGACTAAAATCGTAATTTTGTCAATTTTTTGTCATTTTTTAGTAGTTTTTCTTCTCCTAGGGAAAAACTTTGAAGAAATTCGAAAAATGAGCTTTATAAAGTACTAAGAAGACACGAATTGCTACCGAAAGCATTCCGCACTTGTGAATTATCAGACAATTATTTCTATCCGAAAAAATGTTTTCATCCATAAAAAAAAAAACAACCTTGTAGAAACAATACATTCCTCTCTCCGCTCAGAATCTAAAATAAACATAGATGTATATAGTTTTAAGTCATATTACAAATATTTATTTTAAAGTAATATAAGTACTTGAGTATAAAATTTTACATTATAATTTTACTTAATAAGTAAATTATATATTCATAAAATACATATTGCTTAATATGTATTTGTACACAAGATATCGTATTATTTTACTTACCATTTATAAAAATAATGTAAAAAATTTAATTTTTTTTTTTTTTTTTAAATAACTCATTATGTAATAAATTAAAATGTTCTTATAAACGTGTTAATGGTATTAAAACGATATATTCGATTTCAATTTACTTATTATGAACTAATCATTAAAATTGACGTAGCATATTATCTATATCCTATATATGCGTATAGCAGGATGTGTTCGTTCAAATGTAAACCTTTTATATTAATTTAATTTTTTAAATTATCTTTTAAAGTTCATCATATTCACCAAATACTTCACAAAAATAGTTTTTCTAAGTATTAAAAAAGCACCAGCTTCACGATAACTAAATGAATAACATAAATGTTGTTTTGCAAATTATTGTTCTTCTTTATTTTTTAAATTTGTACGATAAAATATTATTATTGACAAACATTTATAAAACAAAACAAAATGTATTGGATTAATTTTAAATACTGTATCAATGTTAATTTATTGATATTTACAGTAAATAGTATTTATTATTATATATTATAATATAATATAATATATAGTATAAATATAATAATATACTTTATAACATATAAATATGTATATACCTATTTATCTACAAAATATGATATTATTATGATATTTTTTTTTAAACTCTTTTGAAATATTATTATTAATATTAGTGCAAGTAGTACAGTATAAAATAGAACATTTTACTTAATAATTTAAAGTGACATGTTAACCTAAATGTTATTTTTATTCAACAATTTTAAATTAGTAAACCTGTGCTAAGTATTCCACATTATGGTTAAAAATAAAAATCGTTATCTATGAAAGACACAAAAAAACACCCATATTCCATTTTACATTTAATCTTGAATATATATTATCATTATTTTTAAACTCAACTTCCCAGGAAAATAACTTAAACATCTTGACCTATTTTGTCGACGACAAACACGCTATAAGCTTAAGTATTTCAAAGTATTTAAAATGAAAAATTATAATGATGTATTTTTATTAAAGTACTTACGTAACTAACCTTTCGTCATCTACATTTTTAAATTATAACCGAGATCAAACATTTTTTTAAATTTATAATTAAGAACACGAAATATATTTTCCATAATCACACCAGCAGCTATAAAATTTAAATAATAAATTTACGTATATAGATTTTTGAATTCTTAAAATAGTGCGAGCAAATATCTTCGATGTGTATAATGGAACAATCTTGTTATATTCTAAAGGGGTACTCGAAAATATAGAATGTCTAAAATCATCGGACTAAACCCATAGCGACCGTAATATAATAATTTGGGTTATCCAACGTTACCTAATCCTTAAAACTTTAAAGTTCGTGTAACAATATGTGACTCAGCACAATTAGTAGCCCTGGCAACCTTCATACAACAAATTTAATTATTCATGATAATCTATATATTGTAATATCTTGTACCTTGATTTCTGAGTTTAATTTTAATTGCCATGATGTAAATATTAGGTACTATTAACGGAGTAATGTCCGGATTTACCTAAATTATCATAGTTTAATTTCTAATGCAATATGAAATACGGATAACGTACTGATAAATTATTTAATACATCCTTCATATATTTATATTACAGTATAATACTATAGAATACAATTAGTATATTCCTAAGTACAACATACATATAATGGTAAAATTATTCATATAATGAATAATTATTTAGAAACATAATCACAAAAGTAGCTATTATATGTAAGTTATTATAATACTTCATATTAATTAAAAAATTGTTTTTATTATTTTGTTTTTATACTTATTCAGTTATTAAATTATTTTATAGAAAGTATAAATAATTTATCATATTGTTAAAAATATATAATAAACATATAAATCATATTAAATTTAAATAATATTAATTGTATATGATTAATTTGAGTTCGATTATATGGAAAATTTTCAAAATCCTACAATCAAAACTCAATTAATAATAAAAAAATATAAAATAACGGAAACCGTAATTTTACGAATTTTCCGCTTCCCAAGGAAAAACTTTTAGAAAATTCAAAAAATGAACTAAATAAAGTACCAACTAGATGAAATTCGGTACGGAAAAGATAGCCTATTTGTGGTAATCGGACCATTATTTCTACCCAAAAAAATGTTTTCATGTATCAGAAAATAAAAGCCTATAAAAAAAAAATTGTCAGTCATTATTTAAAAAATATTTTGTAAAAAGATTAAGTAGTATATTATTAGGCTTCTGTAAAATTTTCAATTCGATAAATCTAAAATTGTAGGTAATATTTTTTTTTTTTTGAAAGAAGTTCAAAGTTCAAAGTCCCTACGATAAAAACTCATTTAGTTATCACGAAATAAAAAATGACGAAAATCGTAATTTTGCCATTTTCTTTGGAGATATTTGAAAAATGAGCATTATAAAGTACCAAGAGGACACGATTTGCTACCGAAAGCATACCTCATTGTGGTAATCAGACAATTATTTCTATCCGATAAAATAATTTTATACGTAAAAAAAAAAAAAAATACAAATTAACTATATTTATATTGAAAATGTTGTGTAAATAATATTATCTTTCTGGAATATATATTAACAATGTTTTTTTTTTATTTGCTTAAAAAGAATTTTTTTTATAATATTTTATATAATGAGTTAAAAATTATTTATTAATAATGATTTCCCAATTTTATTAAAATGTTAATATTAAAGTAATATCAATAAAATAAAACAATCAAATATTTAATGTATATCGATTGCGTGCATGAGTGCACTTGAATTGCCTATATAATGCGCCCGCATAGAATCAAAATTATTATTACAATAATATTTGTTTGAGTATTTATTTCAACTTTTTAGATAACTTTTACGTTTTTATTAAAATGTTTAAAGATTAATTTTATGTCTCAATTAAAATAATAGATTTGTGCTGTTAAAACAAAGAGATTTTTGATCAAAAATATTTTATTTGAGCTCATATGGCTCTAGATAAATATTAACAACAATATTATTTATATTGAATTTTGTTTAAATAATATTATAATTTAATGTGTTTCTTTTTACATAGTTACATAAATCTATCTCCTTAATATTTTATTTAACATTGGTAAATAATACACGTTTAGAAAATAAAGGAAATGTTACCTTACGTGTCTAGGTTGTCAAAAAAATATGTTAAGATACATACATTTTCAATAATCACAGAAATATAGTTATTTAATTTAGTAATTTTAGTTTGTAGACTTTATATTCAAAATTATAATATTCTAAATTTTTAAGTTTTTTAATTAATAATTATTAAATAAGTGTTAGTACATATTTTTATGGAATGATAATTTTTTTTCTTTAAAAATACATAAATCAAAATCAAAACTTTAGATTTATTATGCAATACATTCATGAAAATTATACAGTTTCAGCTTAAAATGTATAAATATTTAAAACAAACTATATAGGTTTTAAAATAATTTCAAGTCCTAAAAATGTTTAACGAAACTATAATAAGAATAACTTATATAGCGTTATTGGGTGTGTCTTAGTATTATATAATTTTATACTCGTATTTAAAGAAAAAATAATTATACGATATAACGCGAAGGTTACAACTTTTGCGGAGGCGTTGTTGTTGCATATTATATAAATTAATATTTACTCAATAGATAGGATACTTTGTTATGAGTTAATGACCAATGTAAGATATTGTGGTGTGTTCCTATTTATATGATAGTTATGTTGATTACATTAATAGATTTATTTTATTTAAATTAATTAATCCACAAGTACTCGAATACAAATTAAATAAATTATAGACTAACACAATACTATTTATTCTAATATATTATTATTATTTTTTAATACTTGAATAGTGAAATTATCAAACGTTTTCAAAATGAGTATTGTTCATATTGATGCAACTTCATACTTCGTGGATCAAGTAACAAAAATCTTATTTTACGGAATATATATGTACCATTATTGAGAAATTCCTTGTCGTTGACGGATTGTAAAATGTTTATAAAATTTCTTTAGAATTAGACCAAATCACATTGAAATAAAATATATATTTTCTTTAAATTTAAGTTGCCGAAAAAAGGTTATTATTACATTTGAAAAATGTGATTTAGAAATTGCAACTAGTATTATAATCGTTGGTCAAAAAGTTATTACTCATTAGCAATTTAAGAACTAAGAAAAGCGATAAATAATATTTATTTTCTACAAGTTATCAGGTATTTATAACATGGTAGATAAACAAATATAACAAACATTAATTAGATTTTCAATGAAGCGAAGAATTTTTTGGTTTTATAAGAATGTATGTTACTTTTTTTTTCTTTATATATGTTGATATTTTTATTTGACAGAAATATTGAAATAATTGTAACAAATAAAATATACTTTTAGTAAAGATATTTATTTATTTGGTACTTTATTTCGATCATTTATGAAATTTCTAAAAAGTTTTTCTTTGACATAGGGAAAACTACGAAAATTGTTTAAAAAACTGCAATATTCACGGAATCTAATTTTCACGATCTTAATTTTACAAATTTTATGATAACTATTGCAATTATTATCACAAGGAATTGAAAATGTTTTGAGTTTTAACATAGTTCTATATTTGAAAAAAAATTTAAACTGTTACAATAATTTTATAAATAAATATAGTAAGTACATTAAAATTGTTTTCTCAATAATATTCAAGATATTTTGCAATTTTGTATCTAACAGTTTGAAAATGTAATAAAAGTATAATCCTATAATACTTAATTCAATTTACAAATTTTAGTAAATCGATAGAGTTGATTTTTTAAAGATAAAATTAGATATTTGAGTGAAATTTGTTATATTGAGTTATATTTTCATGGCTGAAAGCACTTCTTAGGGTAGTAGATGTGTTCCAATCACTAAAAGTAATTTGGCAAATAATTTTGTCTAGTCGATATTTTAAATTTGTTATTTTTTGAAATTTTTAATATTTTTTTAATGAAATAGGAAAACTTCTAATAACAGCAGAAAACGGCGAAATTACAGAATCTTAATTTTTTATGAACTTGAATTTCATTATTTTATGATAAATAATTTTTTGATGCATATTAGATAAAGAAAGTTTTTAAAAATTAATATTATCAGTTTATATCATAAATCTGACTGAATTTCGCTCATAATAATTTTTTCGAATGCAATTTCATTGAATTAATATCTTAAATATAGTATAATGTAATAGCATTCTATCAATATTTTTTTCCTAGGAGCGATAGAACGAAAGAGGAAAACCCAGAATTGACTTTCCAGCTTTTTGTGTTTTTTATGTTTTTTTTTTATAATATAGAACAATGATCATTTATATTAGACCAAATTGCATCATACACGATTATAGAAAACAATTATAATTTATTTATTTATTTTCAATTTTAAACATATTGTTTTTAAATTACAACGGTTTTCGGTTTCTGTTCGATTTCAGTTATTTATTTTATAATAATTAGTTAAATTTGGTACTTTCCAAACAGCGGTTTTTATACATAATAAATACAGGACATTTCTGCACACTAATACCTGCTTATAAATTAAATATTTATATATACATATTCACGTCATAAGTACTTCTGTTGGGTAGTTCCTTAAACTCATGTGAATTCACATAAAAAAAAAAAAAAACATAAACACCGCATTTATGCTTATTGTAAATTACCCTTACAGATTGTATATTTTTCAAGTAAATGTTAAAAAAATATATATATATATATATATGTATATGCATATTTGTTACAAGGACATTGTCGTACATCGCTGACACAATATTTTATGGTCACACCTTCACACGATCGCGGTGACCACAGAACCAAATGTAACTCAGTGGGCGTGTACTGATAACAATTTGTAGGTATAGAATAATATTATTAATATACAATAATTGTATTATTGTTATTTATATATAAATAATATATATATATATATATATATATATATATTTGTACGTAACGATTAATAAATCATAAAATTATCTATAAATAGATTGGGTGAGTTAAATGTGCGTCTGAATCTAAATCAAAGATTATAATTAAATAGTTTACAAATAAAACGGCGTAAGGTCATTCGTGATTAGACAATGGTACATATTGGATTTGAAGCATATAATATAGCTCATTCCGTTTACCAACACTCTTACAAAATATTATATTATTTAAACTCGTTTGAATTTATTAGTTTATTTATGTATAGTTCGAATAGTTTATATAAACAAATTATAACATGTTGGATAATTAACATTTTTTTTTTAATCATCGTTAATAAAATGTACCTACAATTATAATACTACTATCGTACATTAAACAATATTATATTTTATATAAACCTACACTCTACACTGTTTTTCAGATTGTTATTATACGTAAGCAATTGCATCTATTTGTTTTATTCGCATTCACTAGATACTGAGATAGTACTTTTACTTGGCTCAAATTCTTTTATGAATTTATAACATATTTAGTTTAGTAAATTTTGTATATATATATAAATAATATTTATATATATTTATTAAATATATATATATAGGTACTTGTAAATTATAATACTTAATTATTGCAGCAATTGTTAAAAAGAAATATTGGAAACCTGTTTGTTAAATTAATTATGAGTAGTTAGATGTAAGATGAAGCAAATTAAAATGCAGGTATATGCCATATGGACATATTTGATTGAACAAAGTATAATTATTTCTCACGAAAAATATAAAAAAAAGTTTTTTCTTCTTTTCACAAATTCAAAGGACGATTTGTTTTTCAATTTTATCACTATTATTTGGATTTAAACCCTCAAAAATGTGTATTTTACTCATATAGTAAAAGAAAATTTGAAAGGAAATCAAATATAATATTATATACTTATGAATCATTCAAACATATATAATGAAAAATGTAAAAAATAACCGACGGCAAAACGCTGACTTATTCGGTCAAAATAACTCGTATGAGTTAGTATATGATGGTAAAATATGCATTTATTCAAATGTTTAAATAATATACTAAGTTCAAAAAAAAAAAAAAATCGTGAGATGCACGGTTAATGTTATAATAAAATTATATTATATAACTATTACAATAATATTATATTAATTTTATTAATGCGATTACAATATAATGAAGATGTAATCATATACGAGATATGTTATCTTGTGTGTTCACGTCAATGGTCAAACGCCTAGAATAATATTGTTTGCATATCAGGACGTGATGGATGATGATAACATTGTGACCGTTACCATTCGTATTTTTGTAGAATATTAGACTAAATTTCTTTGACTTTATCTCTATAACTATGTTTTTGCTTTTCTTGTTACTTTAATTCTTAGACATTGTAAATATATTTAATTTTAATTTTCCCTTTATTGACTATTATCAATAATATATATATAAAATTAACAATAATATCATGTTATTGTTAAAAATGATAAAATTGGATGTAAAATATATGCTTTAAATCAATTAAATATTAATAATTTTATATTTAGTGTAAAAATAGTAATAAACGTTTTAAAATATTATAGGTCGAATACCATTTTAGGTGATATAATATGTAAATAATTATGATTTATTTTAAATAATAGATTGATCATTAGACAATACTACCGGGAGAGGATACAATGAAGAAAATGTATTTCCTTCCTTGATGGTAATTTTATTTTTAAAAAAAAAAGGTTAGAATAGAGTTTAACGTCTACTTAAACCATAATAATTATAATATTAACATTATATTGACAATTATGGTCACATGACGTTTGTTAAATGGTATATACCAACAGCGTCGACATCCACATTTATAATTTCAGTGAATTATCGTGATTATAATAATAAAATTATACTATGTAGTGATTATCTCATTGTTTTCACAAACAATATTATATCGTTTATGCAACTGGAAATTTTACGGATTAGTCGTTGACAAATTATATGTACACGTCAAATGTTGTGTAAAAAATAATAATAAGAAGAAGAAGAGAAAAAGGTGGTAATACTTTTATTGCGGACGGATGCATAACGGTGGCTGCGTAACCATACATGTGAGTGCCGTATGTTGTGTATTCTGTCGAATTGCAATGTCAAGGTTCGTGATTTCACATCCAGTAATCTATATCGGACTTTTCATAGAAAAAATATATTATAATATACAGTTTTTTTTTTTTATTATTAAGAAAAATAATTTGAAGATTGATTTAATTTCGTTTGTTAAAAAATCTTATACCTCGACAAGGTTAATCGTGTATAGGTAATATTATACTCTATGTTTATTACGTTTATTATTGTAAGTAATTGATGAAAAAAATATCAGCCCACAACGACAATATTGCAATAACATTACAATATTAATATTGTACTGTTTTTTATAAGAAATGACAGTATTTAGAAAACGTTTTCATATCATTATTCTCTATCACGAAACTAGATGTTTCTAATTTTAACCGTTTCACGCGTGTAATTTTCGAGTTATTATAATAAAATATACATGGTAAAATATAAATATTCCCATTTTGTAGATCGTGCAAATGACCTAACTGGTGTACTGATAGTCGTTGAACCTATTTTTAGATGTACAATTTGAGAATCACTGCACCAAGTTAACACGCCTTATGTATTTTCCGTATAGTTATTATGACCAATGATATAGTTATAATATATATAATATTTTAAAACAAAACAAAATTAACTAACAGAAATGATCTATATCATAATAATATATTAATAAAGTCTAACATATTTCATATTTTAATACCTGTAAAATTCACCCGGTTTTTTTTTGTCAAACTACAAATTATTATTTTTTATCGAATAGAATTATTCGATAGAATGTTATCGAAATTGTTAAAATACATTGAAACAAATAAACATTTTTCAAAAAGTTATAATAATGAAATCGAACAATACAACAGAGGTCTTCTTGAGGTACGTAATGTATCTCAGAAAATAATAAGAGCATTTATTTAACTATTTCAGATATTAGGAGAAATTCGCTTTCGTCGCAGCGGGGAGATTAGAATAATAATATATTGTGAAAAATTACAAAATTTATATTTTGCAACTGTTGGGTGAATTCGTGTATAATATTATTGTGATGAGTATGCGACATTTATTTAAATAAAAACATAACAGTGTGAAATATTACTATATCCTATATGACTATATCCTCATATATGTTCATCTGTGTTCAAGTTCTTCTGGATATCAGTAAAAGTGACACACTTATTTATAGAAATTCTCCCACATTAACATCATAATAATATAATGTAAAGTTTAACATATTTCATATTCTAATACCTATATAATTCACCTTGATTTTTTTTTTGCCAAACAACATATAATTATTTATTTTATGTTTTTTTAATTGATCATGAACTAATTTTAATTGATCAAATTTACAATAAAATATCAAAATTATGAATAATTAACTATATATTGAAAAATGAAAGAAGGTTAAATTTGGGGGAAAAAATGTAATGTTAAGAACAATGTTAAAGTCATATGTTGAAGGTAAAAATGACATGGGAATGATCTTACATTAAATGCAAAATGTTTGAATTTCTTCAAAAATTTTCAAAAATCATTGTAAAAGAGCGAAAATGTAATTTTTAATATTTTACTTTGAAAAAAAAAAAAAAACATTATATTTTAATGTTTAGAACATTGTTAAGCATGGTAGATGCATAATTTACATAATTTCGTATATATAGTTTATAATTTTAGTAAAACATAAAAAAATTAAGTTTTTTTAAAATATTATAACAACACGTATACCTAATATACGTAGTTTAAAGAGATTTATTACAAAGACAAACGCGGAGAAAATGTTTTGAAAACAATTATAATGTTGTTAAAAATAAAATATTATTTTATTATAGAATTTTTAGCACATTTATTGGGAATGTTTTTACGCGCATGTCGCGCATTACGAATAATAATTGTTTTCACGGCCATGAAATCTCTTCTTTTCGAAAAGTATGACTACGGCTTTTTTCCTGTCATTATTATTTTTTTATTCCGTTTCGTGATAATTAATATTTTAAATGCCGCGCGAACATAAATTTATATAAAATCTTGATTCTTAAGATCTCAAGCGTCGTTATTAATTGTAGTTAAATTAGAAAAAATTCGTCGCTATGTAGACTTTTAAACAAAAATTTATATCGTTCTCAGACAACTCTTGTCGACGTGTTTAATTTAATTGCAGTGCGACGTACTACTTACGTTTTATATCTACGCGAGAGATAATTATTATGTCTGCGTGCCATTTATATGGTAAAAATAAAAATCCGCCTCGGGCTTATTTTATTATTTATAAATATTATGTTACAGATAGAGAATAATACAAGTACTCACGTGATAATTTTACCAGTGAGCACATATACCTATATGTTGCAAAATAGACACACAAATAAAGAAAACTATATTTTACTTGGATATTATATTATATTATATAATGATATGAGTACATCTTATAATAATATAATGTGTACTATATTTATATACGAATGAAATTTATTCCATCCTAACACATAGTCTGACGAGCAACAACAATGATTTTATACATTAAATTCCACGTAATTTACTTACGAACATAGAATAAAATAAAACCACATTTGAAGTATCTATATAGACGAGACACCGAACTTTTGACGCGAAACAGTCTATAATTATAAAAATACATCGCAGTATAATGATTAAAATAATATTACGTCGTTGCTGATGTGTAGTAGAGTATGACAAATGACGTATGATTAATGTTTTGATAAACACTTTTGATATCACCTTTGATACATAATGATAAGAATAATAATATACGAATAGACAGCTCTAATTAACAAAAGCCTTAAATTATAATTTGACGACCTATGATTATAAATACATTACACAAATATCGTGTAAGTGTAATATCAAATAATGTTTAACAGAAACATAGGAATATTACAATATGTATTCTATTGTGAAGAAGGGAAAATTATTTATTTATTAGAAATTATAAGAAAAAAAAAGAAAAAAGAAAAAATAGAAATGTAGGTACAATAAATTCTATAAATAATAAAAATTAACTATTCGTCACTAGTTATGACATTAATAATAATCACTACCAAAGTACAAATTTAAATACAAATACAATTAATATACGATGCTATTGTTTTCTATATGTTGATATGAACTTTTTAATCAAATTTGAAATTAGTTCTATGACATTAATAAATTAGAAAAAAAATATATAATGATTTTAAGTATTAACATTTACTCAACAATTTAAATTTATTCTAATATATCATGTTATTTTTGAGATAATTTGTTTATGATGTTAAGTTAAATAGGTCATTATATACTTTTATAGAAAATAAAATGTATTTATATTTTATTTTATTTTCTACAATAATAACTATGTTTTAGTAATAGAAAATGTATCAATATTGAGGTAACTAGTTACTTAAAAAAAAAAAAGTAGAAGGTAAAACTAAAATATACTGGTAATATTATATTAATTTTTTAAAAAAAACTTTTAGTTTAACTAGGAAAACATATTTTTATATTCATTAAATATTTAACTTTTAATTGAGTTTAAACATTTATAGAATAACTTAATTTATCGAGTTAAAAATTTAGTTGCCCAGCTTAGCTTTTAATTTTTACTGAAATGAAAAACTGCTCAATGTTTTTTTTTTTTTTTTTTACACGGCGTGTCATTTAGGCATTATTAGTACATAAATGTATATAATATGATGTGTATATTGACAAAATGGTAATGGTATAGTAATAATATTATTATAATAAACACAACTTTTATGCAGCGTTAAGAATGTTATGTTCTTTTAAAGTTTTTCATCTCTAATGAATTTAATTTTAATTTAGATTTTTTATCAACAAAATAATTTCCATCAACCATTATTACGTTAGATAGCATGAATTTTGTACAATAAAGAATGATATTATATAATATATTTGCAAATTTATGCGTTCCCCCAAAATTGTTTAAATCGAAAACTTTTCGTAGTATTCAACATAATTCATAAAATATCTACAAGTGAGAATATATTATTATATTATAAAATGAATAATTAATACAAACTATTTCTTATAGTAATATTTTACTTTAATACAATTTACATTTTAATACATTTATTTTTAATGTTGATTTTTTTTACGTTAAATAAAATATGAGTGTATTTGGATTAGGTAATTTTACATAATATATATATATATATATCTAATGAATATATTTTTATAATATTTCTCTTAAATAAATTTAAAAATATTTAAATCTCTCTGTGTTTTTTTTATCGGGATAATCATTTTAATTTATATGGCATAATATATGCAATTATAATTTAAATATTTTGAAAATTGATAAAACATGCAATATCTGTTGTTCAGTTTCACATCATAATATAATTATAAATTATAGTATTAATTATTAATATATTTATATTCATTAAACATTATTATTTTTATAAAATATATTAAATAATAATACACACAATACAACATAACATGTACAAACCAAATCATGAATAATTTTAATTGCGTTTTGTCTATATTATTTAAATTAATTATGATATATTTCAATTTTCAACATCATTAAAAAATAACTTCCAACTTATATTTTTAAATTACTTTAATTGTATAAAATAAATCAAAAAATCAATAATAATAAAAAGAAGAACATTATACAATCATGAAGCATAGATACTAATTTGTTTTAATAATTATTATATGAATACCAATTTAATAATTATCTATATTAGAATTGAGACCATATTATAATTGGTAACCATGGTAATGTATAATAAAGATGAACTGACACAGCTAAAGTAAAAATCTATAAATGGTACAAGGGCAAACGAATTTATTTTAAAATTTAATAATACCTATAGAAATATATTTTAATTTAACGAAAATATGACTTTAAATCGTATAGCAGCCTCTATATTATATAAAAAAAAATTAACTGTTCTTAAATCAAAAATAACCAATTAAATATTATAACATCATATTTTTGAAATTCCTCCGAATTTATTCTGAAGTACATTCATTTGAATTTCAATTATTTATATGTAAAACATCTCATTTCTACGAATTCCTGTTTTTAAATTTGCTTTGGTTCATAAATAATACGATAGGCATTTAGATGTTTATCTTAAAATCTTAGTCAATTAGTTTTTCGAAGAAATATATAACGTATATCGTAAGTCATTTGTTTTCTGTTTATTTTTAATTTAATATAAACATAATTATATAAACAAAGATTGTAAATTTAAATAAAAAAAATGTACTTTAAAAAAAAAATGAGTTAGGTATAATTTACTTGTTATATATATATATATATATATAAATACATTTTAATAAATAACAAAATTAATTTTTATGTAATAATGTGTTTTTTTTAGATTAGGTTTATTACTTTTTAATTTAATATATTTCTAAAATAATCATAATTAATAAACCCTTCGTTTTACATTTAATAGTATCCATAGGTACTATAACTTACGGTATTATTTAAACATATAAGGAAACATTTAATATGCAACTTTTTAGTTTTATTTTATCAGATACAATTTCGTTTAGGAAAGTATTTCGATAAAACCGTTGATTTTACATGTTATGCAAGGTGCTAAAAACACTTATTTGAAGTTTAAGTATTATCGTAATCTTGCAGCTCGTGTGCATAGTATGTATATGCACAAACGATTAGATCGAATAGTAAATAGTTCTTGAAAAACACCTATGAAAAAGCCCTAGTCGACGTAATAAAGAAAGGATTTTCTAGAATTTACTTTTAAAAAGTTGCTTATCGTTATATGACCATCTTTATTTTTACGAAATGTAAAATAAAGTTTCTTCATCTCTCTTATGTACTTAAAATGTGATAAAATTCACCGTTTTCAACATTCACTTCAACCATAATTTAGATAATTTCTAATAATAACTTAAAATTTTTATCGCTAAATTTTCAATTTTATGAAATTTGTTTTATTAATACGAAAAATTATTTAACATTAAACTTTATCATACAACGGATAACAAGATGACGATTAAGATATATTAGGTTTAGAATGTCTCCATGATTATCAGTAGTAACATTTACGATATAAATTAATATATCAATTAATATATCTGTAATTTCTTTTTAAATATTTTATTTCGAATTTCAATTTTGTTTCTAGGTTAAATAGTTATAAATCTGTAAATATCTATTTATATAATGTTTATAATTATACTCATATATTATTACCTACTTTTAATAAATTTACTGTTATTTAATGTGTTATAAAGATTCAATTTGATGATTATTTAAATTTAAAGTAAAAAATAATTTTATAAATTGATTATAGACTTCTAGAATATTAAATAATATTCTAGAATAGAATATAAACTACAAATCATAGAAGTTTCTATGATTTGTAGTTTATATATTATAATTGCAGAAGAGATATATCAGATAATTTAAAATTACAATACAATTAATCTGCACGTAAAATATAGAAAATATTTGACAAACCATGATTTATAATAAATTCAATATTATAATCGATTTCTAGTTTATCAGATAAAAAATAATTGTCTATGTCACTTTAAAAGTATTAGCTCTTAATATTTGTTTTTGGTCTCAATATATTTATAACTCCTAAACTAACCATTCACGGTAAAAAGCATTGTATTTAACTGTATACAATATTAGAATACAACATATTTACAAATAGAACACTTTATTTTTGACTGATTATCTCGATTTCCGTGCGATGTGTTCATCGTTTCACAATGATTTCATCGTATGGAATATTCTATCTATACCCGGTAAATATTTTGGACCTGTAGGTCTAAAAGTTATATGCACGTTTCGATCCGTCATACTACAGACACAGTAATCATATTATTATTATCTACGGACTGCGAAAATGTTCTGTCGTTTTGTGCATTTCCATTAGTCGGCTGAGGACCTCACTCTAAAATTCTAGATGATGATAATAATAATATTTATGATGTCAGTGTGTGTGACGAAAATATTACAACAAATTATCGGACGTCAAACTGTCACAAATACACACACACAAACCTTTTAGCCACAGACACTAAACTTATATTTAGAACGAAAACGTAATATTTAGACTCAACAATAACTAAAATTCTAATAATAATAATAATATAATATAAAACTTAATGACAGGCAAAGACGATATGCACAGGCAATACAATATTAATAATAATATAATATAACTTTACTAAAATTATAATTATACCACTCATAATCACGATTATATGTCAACTGATATTAATCTAATTTACATACTGTACTGACGTATTATAAGTTACGTTTCACCCCCCCCCCCTTCCCCTGTCCAACGTGCTGGAATTAGCCGCTAAGAAATTATGCTTAATTGACAGAAAATAGTAGAGCTGTCTGAATCGCATAGTGGACCGTAACAAAATAAACTGTAAAGTTATCAATATTGTAATAATTGTCATAATTAGACAGTAGTTATATGCGATGTAAAGCTCATGTATAGATTTATTCAACTACGGTAGTTTAAATTTGAGGCAGTAAAAGAACCTGAGGGAAACAAATAAAATGATAAAGTAAATAATAAAATAATGATAAGAAGATTATTTTGTTAAAAATAAATTTTCTCAAGTAAATAATAATATTAAAATAAATAAATATATATATACATAATTATAAACAGATTACATAATGGAGCAGTAGAGGAAGAGCAGACGGACTCCGGTGCCGACTATTGCACAGGCTATGTTTTGTTACTTGTTTCAATGGCATGTGTGATAGACGGCACAGCAACAAGTACAACAGGCCTATGCAATCCGATCACACAAACATCTACTATACATATACAATATGAGACCAAAACAACCATGTAAGATTAACATTAATGTAAGAAAAATGTTTGTAAATTTATGTTTATAATATATAAAATTGTTAAATAAATAAGAAAAAAAATCTGTTAAAAATGTATAACAAATTGTATGATATGATTCCATTATAATAGTTGGTAATGGTGGCGCCCGAATAACCCCTTTAAAATATTAAAGAATAAAAAAAAATGCCACAAATGTTACTTACCTGAAAGGATAATGTCGCAAATTGTTAAAAAACCATTTGTCAAACAGTTCGCTCGTCGACGTATGGCAATGAAAACAATAATATTATTATTCAATATCGTTAATGAAGGCGTATTATAAATTATGACAATATATTATTATTAATAAGATATATTTATGGTCGCCATAATTGTAATATTGGTGTAATAATACAGGAAGAGTTACTTGTAGTAACTTAGGAGTGACGAATTGCGAAAAATTCGAAAAAGGTATAGATAAAAACAAATTTAAAAAGAAATGCAGAACAGTTATACGAAAATCATATTACAATATAATTATTATTCATTCAAACGCCCTTTGTTATATAACGTAACTATTTATAATAATAATAATAAAAATATTTTCGTTGTTTCACAGTTGTTGAACGTGATCTGCCCACGAACACCGTGCATCAGATATTAATAACATTTATTGGTAGCTTCAGGGTACGTGTCGTTCGATTAGCATTTTATCAGCAAAATTTTAATCCGCCTATATTCGTTATAAGGTTAGGTTATTTAAAATTATTATACCTTTAATCATTCGTCATAATGCAAAAGTATCTGAACTACAAATATTTTGAAACATTGATTATAATATTATTTTTATAAAGTGATATTAATTAAAACACTATTATTGTTTTTGTCATAAATAGTAATTTATATTGATTCCCGATATGTATTTCATGGATGGTTTAATACAATTGATATGATTTGAAAGTAAAGTATACGCATATTATATAGTTTTAAACTTTTGTTCTTAGATTATGAAGACATACTTTAATGTTAAATATCTATTATGTAAACATTATTTCAACGTATATAAATATGTTATATATTATAATATATTTTTGAGATTATAAGAATAGTAGATTTTAAGTGCTATCCGCCATACTCGATCCTGGTAAAAGTGGATTGTTTGTGTTATTATAATTTAACGCCTCGCCAAACAATAATGAAATGAATGTTGTATTGTACAACGACTTTTATATTTCGGTCACGAGATAAGTCATAAGTAGTTTATTAGATCCAAATTAAGTATATGCCTTGTTACCAGTAAAACGTCTAAAAAATTAATTTAATAAATAAAATAAATTATTTATTTTATTTTTCTGGGTATTTTAGCGTAATAAAATAGGTATTCATTTCATCATATAAAACTAAATTTTTGGGAATTATTATTAGATTCTGAACTTGGTATATATTTGGAGAACTTGAATTTTGCGATATTTTTAATTTGCTACCTTTTTTGTTTTAAGATATCTGAAAATTGTATGCGAGTATAAAATTGTATAGTATATTGTATTAGTATGATATACATAAAATAAACTTAAATGTTGTCGAGGTGTCTTTTGTTCTTACAGTACAAAAATCAGAAAATACATATAATATTCAACGCTTTTAATTTGATAATTTGAATCACCAAAATCCCATAATATAATATCTATTTTCCGTTGCTATCTTAGATAACCATGATATAGACTTTTAAAATGCAACTATTTTCAGAGATTTCTAGCTAATTAAATTTTTCTGGTGGATCCAGGTAGGGGGTAAATGAATATGTATCTCTCTCTGTTAAAAGGAGAGACCCTGGGCAAATTTTGGGATATCATTATATTTTTATAGTAATATATTTAGAAATTAAATAAATACACATAATTTACCAGATCTTGAAAATGTTTTTAAAACGTTATAATTATCACGTTAAACTTGTCAAAAAATGATTGAAATGTAAAACGTTAAACATTAACAGAAACAGTAAACGCTTATATTGAATTATCACTAAACAAAACAGTACAATAAATGAAACATACGACATATCATTAATCATAACTTAAATAAAAGCAAATAAAATTGTAAAACAATTAACGATAATAAAACAATATAATATTTTATTAAATTTATTTTTGAAATTTTGATTGTTAAATTTATTTATGTAAATTTAGCAGTTATAAAAGTATTGAATAGGTTACCTACTAGTTTACTCTACCCGAAAAAGGTTTGATGACATTGTTATTTTTAAAGCAATAAACGTTAATATGTTCTAACTCAATTGTATATTTGTATTTTATAAATATACAATTTAAAAATAAGTTGACTATTTTATAATTAAGTGTAATTCTTCTAAAAATTAAGTTTAGATAGTTCATTTATTGTATTTTAATCATAAATTATAATTGCATATTTGCATATTACCTACAAATATTCTTAATTTTATTTTTAATTGTATTAAATTAAAAATAATGAAAAATTAAACACACATTAAACATTTATTTTACCTTTATTATTAAACACAAAAAATTAATAACGTTAAATATTTTAATAACTTTAAAAAAAATAAAATGCGTAACGATAAATAAATTTTTTTTTTTTATTCGAGCCCTGTAACTCACCATAATATTTTTAAGTGTTTTATGTTATGAGACAAGAAGTTATATTATATAAATTGTATAAATTGTATACATATATTAAATAATTAATTATAATTATGTATTAAATATTTAAATTTATATTAAAGTATATATTTATATATTACATATTAATTTCAAAATAGATTTTACAAAAATATAATTAATGTGTCCTCTGTAAAATACTTCTAAATAAAATTTAGTTACTAAATTTCAAGATCATTTGTGTTATTGTAAATTGTTTGTATATGTAATTAAAAATTGAAGAAAAAAAAATGTTGTCAAAGAACAAGTTTCATCTATCATTAATATTTGTATAGCAGCACTAGTCCACTAGTTAAAGAGTACAGCAATATTAATTTACAAGAGAATTTATGTCATACGGACAAAGTATTAAACTCAATCGCATAATGATGGCGTGTTTTAAATTTCTTTTACGATTAGTCACTTCAACCCTTGTTAAAATCGTGCTTATCCGTGCGGCGTATTACAAATATTACGAACACAACATGTACGGGTATATGAATCGATAACGTCAATTTATTGAATTACGATGTCGTGATAAGTGCCAGTTACGAAAACTGTATACAATAAACTCGTGTTACGTAAAAATATAAAGAAACCTATTGGATTGCCATTTTGACGATCGAACACGATCCAGATGTTTGCACAGCGTGGCCCCTGGGTATTTATCGGTCATCGAGACAATTGAATAGACTACCTATTAACATTATTATATTTTACATTCATTATAAAATAATATAATACTCGTTTAAATGTGGGCTAACAGTGTCAAAGAGGGCAATTGCATCGCGTAGTCGTTCAAATAATAACAAGACCATAATATTGCGAAAACTTCGCGCATCATTGTTACTGGACGTCAAAACTCGCGCACGCTTCAATAAATTTTGATTTGTTTGGAAACTCATTTAAAATCGAAAATGTGTAACTATACGAATGATAAAAATAACCTTATATTTTATTTTGTCTCGGTGTTTCTAACAAGTGACAGTTTTCGCACAACTATATCGTTACTAATATGAATTCTAACCAGAAAAATGTGTTTGCTAAAGTTATTATGTTCGATAAGACTTGAAAAGGCGTTGTATTTATTATAAAAACAATTATGGAAGAATTCCGTACATGATTATGAGATATATCATGTAGATGAGCTTGAAAAAACTCTGCATCTCCTCCGATAATCGTGTCCGATTCATCACGACGGGCGGCTGTGGAAAAATCGAACGTCATATACGTTATTCGCAGACTTCACTTCCGGTCTATGGTACGATATATTTCGCGGTCCATCCGTGAGAACGCTCATGAGAAGGAAATGAATTTCCAATCTTACCGGAAGCGAAATTGACTTGTGTCGCTGGATCGCCATATCGTCCGCCGCCCGCCGATAGATCACGACAAAATACTCGACAACATTATCCGGCACGAGATTAACAATATTATATTTTATACACTGGCGAGCGGTGGTCATGACTCATAAAATACCGGAATGAATTGAACAATTTTACGATGGTCCGTGTAATAGAACACGACAAAAAATAATAATAATTGTACCATTGTACGTTACAACATTTTATATATTTGAAAAAAAATGTAATATAATAAAATATTAAATAATAATAATAATATTAATATATACATATAAAATGTTATGAATATAATGGATATTTTGAAAGGAATTACATCTTTTTTCTCGACTTTTTGATAACTGACAAACTTTAACTATTTGCCAATTATAGTAGTATTGTAATTTATTAAAATGTTCATAAAATTTACAATAATCCTTTGAACAATAATATCGGTCAAATTAATAGTATAACAAGTTAGATGTTTGGCTAAATATATTCTTTAAATAATACGTTTTATTATAAAATATTAATAATACCTATTTAATAGTTATTTAAAAAGTATAAACAAAATTATTGCCTTGAAATTTGTATACATATTAAAAAGTATTAAATCTAGAATGTTATTAGCATTATTCAATGTTATATTATAGTTTGACATACATATTTATTTATTTTACTATAACCGATATGTTGGTAAAATTATTTTTTTATTTTCCCCATGATCGTAATTAATTTAAATATTAATATTAATTTTATGAACGTTAATATTTTAAAGTTTTGATAGGTAAAATTGGCTACCTCAATAAACCGACCGAAGGTAAATTATAAGTTCGAGTTGTATTTATAAACTTATTGATATGCTATTATCATATTTTGTACGAGTTAGTTCACCAAGTATATAAAAGTATATTAAAGGTTTATAATAAAGTGTAATACGGTATCGTTATTTTATCTTGTTATTTATTTCTACCCTACTATAATACTGTCATGCATCCACTCTTCTTCTTTATAAAACTTTCTGTAGTAAAAGCTAATGAGTTACTAAAATTAAATTACGCTATTATATACAGCAATATAAAATGATAAGTAGCATAGGATTAGTTAATTGTTTAAGTTTTATATGAATGATATACAGGTACGTAAGTTACCTACCCTAAATTTATCCATGAAAATAGTACGTTGCGGAAATATAATGAACATTTATATTTATATTATATGACCTTTAGATTTTAATGACTAAGTCTAAAATTCGAAATAAATAATATAAAACTATACTACGTAAAATATGTTGCATATTATTATTATTTATGTTTTCTATTGTCAATATTTAACGTTTAATGGTAATTTTATAATATTTCAAATGGACACTATTTAGTATTTACACATATGTATATTTTATATTCTGAGCGGTGCGAGGAATGTATTGTTTCTACAAAGATTTTTTTTTTGTATGATAATATTTTTTCTGGTAGAAATAATTGTCCAATTATCACATGTAGGGTACCCTTTCTCACGTTGGTACTTATTAAGCTCATTTTTCGAATTTCTCTAAAGTGTTTTCCTAAGAAAAGAAAAACTACTAAAAAATGAGCAAAATTATGATTTCCGTATTTTTTTTTATATTTTATTTCGTGATAACTAATTGAGTTTTGATATTAGGAAATTTTTTTAGTAATAACATTAGTACTATACAAGTGTGGTAAAATTGAAACAGATTGGTTCATTATTTTGCAAAATATAGCTATGAACTTTATTCCAAAAAAAATGAATATTACCTACAATTTTATATTTATTGATTTGAAAATTTTATAAAATCCGTATAATATGCTACATAATATTTTTACAAAATATTTTGAAAATCGTGACTGACAATTTTTTTTATAGGCTTTTTATTTTTTTTTTTCTGATCTTTGAAAACCATTTTTCGGGTAGAAATAATGGTCCGATTACTACAAATAGGGTACTCTTTCTATACCGCATTTCATCTAGTTGGTACTTTATTTAATTCATTTTTTGAATTTCCCAAAGTTTTTCCTTGAGAAGCGGAAAATTGTTAAAATTGCAATTTCCGTTATTTTAAATTTTAAATTTTTTTATTTTTAATGGAGTTTTGATCGCAGGAACTTGAAAACGTTTTTGAGTACTAATATAGGTAATATTTGTGTTTAATAAAATTTTGGAACTTATTGGTTGATTTTTTGGCTAAATATATAGTTTTGAATTTTTTCTAAAAATGTTTAATATTTCCTGCAATTTTTTATTTAACGGTTTGAAATTTTTATGGAAATCTAATTTTATACTATTTAATCTATTTAAAAAATATTTTGAAAATCGTGACTAACAATTTTTATCATGAATATAACTCCTTGAATTTTTATCGTAGGAATTTGAAATTGTTTTTGAATATATACATGTGTAATTTACTCTCTTAGTAAAATATTAGAATGGATTATCAGTATAATATATATTAGTATATTGAGATTCGGTTAGAATCGTATTTTCTGATGCAATATAATTGCATTCAAATCTTAATAATTATAATTCACCACTAATTTCTCCAAGAACCGAAGGGACGAAGGAGGAACATCCTAAATTGACGTTCCCCCTTTTTTATATTTTACCTAACCTAAAATAAATTCGTGTAAGTATTAGTTATTTTATTATTTATATATAGATTATTAAACTACCCATAATATCTAGAAAATACATATCACTATTAATCGCATAATTTATATATTATATTTTTTAAATTATGATGTGGTTTTCCATTGTTAGGTATTAACAAATCATAATGTTAAGTTAATTATTTATATACACTTTTTATTACGCATGCTTTGAATTAGTAAAATATACAAGTTATTTTTTTTTCAAATTCCAGTCAAGTTAATATATTTTAATAATTAGAAATGTTTAAATAACAACATTTTTTATATAAAATACCATAATTCAATAGGGATAAATAATTTTCTGAAGACTTGAAAATAGTTTTATATCAATAATTATTATATTCTTCTACCTTAAATCACAGTCTGATTGATTTTATAAGTTACCTTTGTCCAATTAATTTTAAAGATATTTAATTGTTATTTAAATAAATATTAAGATATTAAAATTAAATTACTTACCTATAAAATGTTATTAAAAAATTTTGTTACTATATTCTAATAAAATATACATTATATTATTTTGTAGTAAAATAATATTATTATTATTTGAGTTGCTTATAGGCAATTATATTTCAATAATGCAGTAGTGTAGTGAAATTGCCTATACAAAATTGCCGTCTTCGCAAATTTGATAACTCATATTATTAACAAATAATTTTAATAAACATCAGAAGAAATCATGTAATTGTTTCATTTGAATTTCAACGAAATATTTTTATATGAAATACTAATTTGATTGGTACAGTATATAAAATACGACTGATTTGTAAATAACTAAATAACTATTTGTTTTTCGGTCTTTATCCTAAAAATTATTATAAAATATTGTTTGTTTTACGTTAACTTTACGCTGAATACCAGACAATAGTAATACAAATATAGGAAGTGATACAAAATGATCGAAAAATCTCGAAATCAAACCATGTGATTTTTAAATAAGACGTTTCAAGCCGCGTTACGAAATTCGTGATAAAAATAAAAAACGGAACGGAAAAAAACGTAATTCCCCGGCAGAATATTAATGTAATTTGAAATTCGCGGAACCGACGAAACTGCATAAAAAGAAATGATTAAACATAATAATTATGAAGTAATTACAACCGTGGGGCCAAAACGTTACCGTAATTATTATAACATTTTATCCGTTTCCGTAAAGTTTCGTCCGTGATTGGGGACCGCTGGTCTCGGTGCGGTCGTCGTCATCGTCATTCGAAATTCGGGAATAAAACCCGAGCGCCCAGCCTATTTCCGGACCCTGCTGCAGGGTGACGTCGTATCCGCAATCAAATCTGAACCGATACGAGAAACACGATATATTCGACGTGGCGGGACACTGATGTTTTTAACAGTAGTTATATTGCAGCTAGTGAAAAGGGGCGGAAAGAGGCTGAGATTAAACTTGATTGTATAGCGCGTTTAATTTTCCCATTAAATGAAAATGTTTCAATTCACTGCTGCAGCCAGTGTTCGGCCGACCGTAAAATTCCAGAAATTTTGATTTGGCATCAATGGGACAAAAAGAGATATATTAACACGTTTCGTCTTAACCATGTGTTACGAATAATAATAATGACAATTTCGTAATTTTGTAGTTTTAAAAAAAGTCAAACAAACATCGGCTTAAAACGTTTAAATCAAGTGATTTAAACAACACGATAAAATATGTTTTAACTAAAAATAACTACACATTTCTAGAAAATTTTTACCAAAAACACATAGATTTTTCAACATAATAAGGTATCAAAACGATTTATAAATTAAATACCTAGGTAGTCATTATATTTCATTTTTACATTTCATCATTATAATTCAGTTTTAATTACATAACAAATTATATTTATTTGTTATTAAAATATTTAAAACTAATTTAGTAGATCAGCAATTCATCATTATCATAAATATAACACAAGTAAATAATATATAATACGAATTAAGTCATAAATATATATTTTAATAAGCTATAGCGTAAATTGTATTATATTTTAAATTAATCATCTATGTTTTATAGTTTGTACTTATAACAATAATTCAAAATAAAAACAATTTTAGTAATCAAAATAATCTTTATAAATAATTATTTTGTATTAAACTCGTTTTAACAATAAAAGGATATTGTTATTTATTTATTAACATTGTTGTATCAAAAATTAATATAATTTGATATATATATCATAATATACATAATAGTCATTACTGGGGCTCGAATATAATGCATATGCATCTTTTTTTTTTTTGGAATGCTTTTATATTTTTTATTTTTATGGCATATTCTAACATTTTTGACGCAATTTTGTATCTTTTAGTTTATTTTAATCTGTATATTGTGATATCACAAAATAAAAATAATTCTTACTAATAATACTTTATTTTAATATGAAATAATTTTTAATATTACCAAATATACAATGAACAAATTTAAATTTAATTTATATTAAATTTATTAAATGTCTATGAATATGTTATTTGTTAATTAATTAAATTGTATCCAAAAAAATACAACGTTTTAGTGTGAAGTTTTAAATTAACATTTATAAAATGTTAATAAATAATTGTTTACATTATATAAAATATAACTTTTTATACATTATTATATCGAATTGCCTTTTGTGTACCAAAGTTTGGGAACCTCTAAAAAAGTATATTATTTATTAAACGGATTAACAGATAATATTTCACTTAGAGAAATTCGTAAAACACATAGGAACAATCGCAACAACAATTGTGACAGATATGCACGTAAATATAAATTCGTAATGTGGTTTTAATCGTGGTATAATTATTTATTTAAAACTTGTTGTTTTATTTTTAATATGCTTTGCGTGAGGATAAGGATCTTATAAATCCGCATAAAGAATGGTTAATAAACCTATTGTATTAATAAATGGTACCAGTCATGAAGTACAAACCAAGGATAAATATACCTCCTCTAGATTTATAAAATTACGATCATTTTTTTTATTCTATGGTATTACGACCAAGGATGATAATAATACAATAAATAAATAATGTCAAGGATAATACTGATATAGGTTTACCTTTATTGCATTATATCATTTACAATTTTAAAAAATGCCCATAAGTTTTTCGATAATTATATTATACTATAGTTATACTCTTAACTGTACAATAATTTAATTTGTTATTTCTTGTATAATAATAGTATATACTTTAAATCCAATATAAAAATCTTGCTTAGCAATATTAAAATATATTTTGAATCCTATATATATGTATTATTTTTATCTAATAATATATTATATATTAAACTAAATGGTCTTAATTCTTCTTTATTTTCTCTCGATAAATTTTATCTAGTTATTTAATCTTGTTATAATTAATATGAATCATTATAAAAATATATTATCGCAGTTCATACATATTTGGATAAATTTTGATATTAAATTAATGAACTATAAACGAGAAATATATAACTGACTTATATAGTTAGCGAGAAACAAAATAAAATAAGTATATAGATTTAAAAATTATTACATATAACTACAAAACCTTATCTAAACACTTATATAACATATATCCACTGAAAGTCGTATTATTTTTATTTTTATCTATACTTTATTAGTTAGTTTTATACGAAAAAATTATTAATCAATTCCATATTACACCAAATCAATTTCACGACTATCGTAAACTGTTTAGTTAGTCAATTTTACATAAATATACCCTTTACATTAGTCATTTATAATAATATGCTCATAAAAATAAAACTAGTTTGTAGAATATTAAATTTCATTGTTAATCTCAATCCCGGACTAAAATAAGAAAATATCAATTTACTTGTTAATACCTGCGTTTTTTTTTTTTTTTTTTAATTCCTTAAAAAAATTAGAATATTATATTTTAATAAATTATCAACTTTATTAAAATATAGGTATATATATATGAACAATCGTGTATCCACACAGCATCCAAATACGATTTAGACAAACTCATAAGTCACTTTTGCACGACGTAAATAATATAATATTACATAACATGTCTTTGTCGACCATATTTTACGCGTCATGTCTGGAAATCGACCCGTGTAAAATACATCTGCGCGGTTCACGTGAACATTTTTCAAAACACCGAACCGACCGTGTATATGGTTATAATACCTAATTTATTGTTATCATTCTTCACTACGACAATATTATAATATTATATTATACGTGTGTTTACAATTCACGCGTAAACGATATGATAATATATTACAGTATAATATAATATACTATTTGCCGGTGTCCGAACAAGGAGATTAATAATAGAATTCCGTGTGTTGTCTTCCTCATATTTTACAGACGCGCTCAAATATCTATATCATTTAAATTTGAACTATGATAGTATGATGCCCATGTTGTGAATTCATATCGAAATCGTTGGAAATTAAATTCAATAAAATTAAGTTAGTTTCAAACTAACACCATAATAAATTGCACTATCAATATACAATTGAATAAAAAACGCAATTTGTTCATTTCATTAGTTTTAATGTTATAAGTTTAATATTGTAAGGACACCTCATTCTGATTATTATAACATTAGTAACTTTTTAAATCTAAAATCATTAGTAATTGGTTGAAATAAAGGATCGAGTCTAGGACTTTTTGGCGCTGCTAATTCGACGACGCCGTTTGGACGACCGTCGATTTAGACGATGCTATTTCAGCGATAACAGGAAAAATGTTGTACATACCTCGTTTATCGTTTTAAGATTATTAAAGTTTTGATTGTACTAAAAATTACGCAGAAGCCACCGATTAATGTGTGAATCAACAAATATTTAGTAGTCTTTTAACAAAATGGACCTTTATAAATTGTTTGAAAAAAATTCAACCTAGAAAAGATGTTTTTTATGAACAATTAGTTACCGTTAGGTTATTGTCCGCCAAAAAACAAAATAATACAAAGACATCAATAAAAAAAATTTTTAATTAAAAATTATATTTTAATATTCCTTAGAGAAATGTCAAAAAATATATATCTTAAATAATTTGTTAGTTTTAAATTAAAATTTTTAACTTTTTTAAATTTGATTTTTATTATTATTTTAGGTACTTAATATTATATTTTATTAAATTAATTATGTAATACGATGAAATAAATATGTAACAAAATATAAATTTAGTTTATATGATATAATTAATTTTTTTTTTCGCCGAAACCATCGTCATAATGACATCGCCTAATGATCTATCGCCGAAAGAGCATCGTTGAATGAGTATAGCTAAATTGGCATTGCCGAAAAGTCCCATTCCTAAAAGCATATTATATTACTTTTTTAAAAAAATATTAAATATCATAACAAATGATGCTCATATATTACGTCTTATTAAATTTAAATTAATATTTAATTAATAAATATAATTACTTTATTTTATTGTATAATTAGACTTACGTCCGTAATAAATAAATTAGTCATATAGCACAAGTGCGCGTTTCGTGTACAGTTCAGTGTTTCCAATGTTCATGGCCTATTTTTGTGTGTTATAACATACACATTGTATAGCAAAATATAGCAAAATACAAATGTGCAGTAGCAAGTTTGTTTGTGTGTGTGTGTGTGTGTGTGTGTGTGTGTGTGTGTATGTGTGTGTGTGTGTGTGTGTCAATATCCTTCTCCATATTAATATTAATATTTAATAGGTACTACGATGTCAAGTGACAAAAATAAAAAAATAAAATCCTTGGCTTGTTACAATCTTTTATATTATTTGCTAGTATCAATTGTATAAAAATAAATGTATATGAGCATATATTTTGGAATACAATAAAAATAAAACGATTAGTATAAATCAGCACGTGCGAGTTTGATATTTTTACACATCAATCCACACGAGAAAATGTATTTTGTTTTTGTGGTGCTAGTGTAACTCAGTACAGTACCTTGATATGTTCGGATATTTTATCTAATAATCGATGTATATGTATTTTTATTATTGTAATTTCGCTCAATAATTATTTATTTTTTTTATAATAAAATTAAAATTATATTTTTATAAATTTAACAGTTATAACATTATCGTAACAGTTTAATTATTACAGAATCACATGCCTTTAATTTCATGTTGTTGTTTTTGCGACACGGTTATATTCTCGTAGAAAATTGATGAGAATAATACATAATGTTATGCATAAGTTCCATATTATAATGAACTAAGAATAATCTCAAAATTCACGGTTTTCGATTCCCTTGTAAATAATGACCCTTTTTTTGGGCCTAAAAAAAATCCCAGGTAATATTTTAACGACAACATTAGTTAACAGAATAATCAATATCATTAGATTCATATTAGACCGCGGTGACGTATTATAATAATACACCTACCTAATTTATTTGTCACACTTATTATAGTTGAAAATCATCACACGCTGTACGTCCCCTTCGAGTCACGGACGTTAACGAAGTATAAAAAACGATATAATGCGTCAGCTGCTGGATAATAAATAGCGGTTTTTTTTATCATTTTTTTTTTTTTTTTTTTTTTATAGTGTTGTTAGTATATCTAATAGTATAAATATTTATGAGTATATATTTAGAAATAACAAAATCAAATCGATTTAATTTATGACACCATAGCGTCTATACAAACAATAAATTCTATTTATAGAAACACAATTACTACTTATATCATACGTTTGTGTATATAAAAAAAAAAACTTTAGATTGAAAATTATATTTTCTTATATTTTGACTGAAGAAATATGTTTATCATTTCATGGGAATAATATTTTATACAGCTCTTAAAATATATTTTGACATTTTATACTTATAAGCATATGTATTTAAATTATATTATCCCCATCTATTTCGTAAAAAAATATGTGTATTAATAAGTTAAAATGTGTGTTTATATTTTTAATATACCTAAAACGTAAATACTCATATGATAGAATATTAATTTATATCGATAATAAACGTAAATAACTGATTTGTTTTCAATGCCCTATTATTGGTAGTGATATTTTTCAGTCAGTAAACTAGCTGTGTGAACATTTTTAATCTCTATGCTTTTTATTTTTATTTTTTTTAATACGGTGTATTATAATCAATTTGACATGCTGTGTAAAATATGATTATATTTTGTTGACATAAAAAATAAATGAATAAATATCTAAACATAATAATATAATATTATAACTACTTTATTTTCAATAGAAATTATAATATTAACCATTAGGTTTTTTACTACTATAAATATCTAAAAGGAAAAATTGTTTTAACATGCTATAAAGTAAGTAATTCAATTTGTTCATGTGTCAAGTCGGAAATTTTAAAATCGTAAATTATTATCTCGATAAATTACCTTTGCTAGAAAATATAATAAACGTTTAATTGTATAATTAATTATCCGAGGAAACAAATTACAGTTAAACAAACGACCGCATAGGTATCATTAATCGTGTGTTAATCGACACAAATCAGTCGCTAATAAGTAAAGACCGTTCCTGACAGTGTGAAGTTGGGCGGAACACGTCTCATTACTTATGAGCTACCAAAATGCAGTAGGAACGCAATTATATTATTACTATGAAATGTTGATTAGTCTTATCAAAACTATGGATGAACAAGTCATATTAATAAATATTAAAAAATATATACCTTCTTATATTTTTCTATTTTTTTTATAAAATACTAAATGATATTAAATTATAGTATACGACAAAATGTGTTAAAATTGTATAATTATTAATTCTAAAATAACATTTATTAACATATTATTTTGATTGAGTTTACGCGTTAACACGTACTTACGAATAAATTTATAGATCATTAAAGTTAAAAACAACTAATAATAGTAATAACTACAATTAATGAAATTATTAAACTTCGTCAAAAATTCAAATTTTAATATATCAATCATTATAATAAAATGTATATGATTTTCTTTTGAAATCTGCTAGGAAAAAATAAAAAAAACTATCTTACTGAACGTAACCAGATATTACGACAAACAAAAATAATAATGGCATTGTTTAATATCTCAATATTTAGATATGTATACAAAAGATAAATTCGAATTTTATATATATTTTTGATCATAATACCTGCCTATTTTATAATTAAATACGATATTTTTTTGTTTTCTTCTTCGCAAATTACAGAAATGTATACTATTGATAATTATAAATTAATAATTGATATTTTCTACATCGAATACTCATAAAATAGTGGTCATTATAATGTATGTGCAACATAATATTAAATAATAATAATAATAATTATAATAATTGGTATAAACTTATGAAGTATTAAACGGACACAAACGAAATGAAACTGTTGGCGAACATAAATTAACTTGGTCGGTCGGTTTGAATTTCGTTTGGTTCGGTGTTATTTTCGTTTAAATTAAATTAATTACCCACTGCGAGACTGAAAATGTTCTTATACAGTGTTTAACTTTAAACCCAGGTGAACGTATCTCAGGGCTACGCGACCGACGACGATATAACATCTTTATCGCGTTTCCAGTGTTGCCTAATTAGCCCCTTATGTGCATTTAAACGCCAACATTTGGACAGGATATATTACATTTGTGTACAATCGTGGTATTATAATGATATTATATATAGTTCTTTTGGGTATGTATTTTATTCGTGTCGCCGGATAAACAGAATGTAAGTGTAACGTTTTATTTCTAAAAGGTTAGACCAATTCTAACCTAACCTATACAAGAAAAACAAACACGTAATATAATTGTATAATACATAACATTGTATTTTGTTACTTTTAATTGTCAGGACAATCATAAGAAATATCACCATATTATTGTCATTACTCCAGGTTAATCGATTAGGTTTGGAAATCGATAAATTTGCATTTTTTCTCTCTAATGCGTTTAAACGACACACTTTTTTATAGACATTTGTTTTTTGTAACTTTAAAATTCAGAAATATAAATTTAATTTCCTTTTTTTTCTTAGCTATTTTACAACTTATTTAATACAGTTTTGTATTTTTTTATATTTTTTTATATATTCTTATTATTTTATTTTTTTCGTATTATGTCAAAAGTATTATAATTGTTAGGTACTATAATAATTAATTGTTTTTATTACAACTAAATATTTACAAAAAGTAACATCGTGCCATTTAAATATCTGATAGTTATTTAAATAGGTAATCTATATTTTATTTATTTTAAAATATATATATCTTTTAGGTATGACCCGTATTTTTTTTTTCAAGCAATTTTTATAAACAAATTCCAAAAAAATCGATAGAAATTTATAATATTCATATATTTATCAAATAAACATAATATAGTATATTTTATGTTGAAGAAAATCAATAAAATACTAATAATAATAAAAAAGTCAAATTTAGTTTTTTTTTTTTTATCTATATAAGGACATGTTTTAAGTAATTTATTTTTAATGTGTTTTTAACAAATACTATTTTTACGTTTATTATGTCTTCATGCTTCGGAGCCCCTAGTTATTGCTTATTACAATTAATATCGAATCAACATAATATTTTATTACTTTTTTACGCGGTACTACGGATTAACCCCTTAGCAATATGTTTTTAACAATAGTATTCTAATTCGCACTGTTATTTTTCGCCGTTATGGATGAAATAATTCATAACCAAGTTATTTAATTTACACATAACAGATATATATTATATTATGAATGCGTATCTCGAGGGCAATAGTATTAAGATTACGTACAGGAAGTCGATTTTTGTTTCCCGATATTTTGCCGACCGAAAGAAGTTAGCAGAACGAAGGGTGGATGTTGAAAGAGTAACGTTGGTTTATATACAAACGTCAACTATGGTAAAAGTAGTTTTCTCAGTAAACTTTGGAAATCATCATTATATAGACCTTTTCAGATTCTCCGGAAAGTTTTATACCGCGACGTACGTATCATCGCTCTATAATCATAAATGTATTTTATATACTTAAAAAAATAATGTAAGGTAAATAAAACGTCGTTTTACGAATAATATTATGAAATGAAAAATTATTGCTTTCAAAACATCAGATTATTCATTATTAACGATTTATTATTATAACATAAAATAATAATATTAACAATATGAATATTTTTAAAAAACTATTTAGGAGAATCAAAATAATATTTTACTTCTAATTTATTTGTATATTTACATTTTACGACCAAAATTATATTACAATGAAAGTTTATTTACACAATAAATATATGATAATAACGAGTTTATATGTAAAGATAATTAATTTATCATAAAACTATTTTACCTATTATTACTCTTTTAAGTTTTTAATAAATGTCCATAATGCTCATAAGATATACATCATATTTTCACGGCTAAATTCAAATAATTTATTTCATAATTAATAATATTAATACCAAATAGTAAAATAGACTAAAATAAAAATACGAAGAATTAGATATTTAACTAAAATGTATTAATTAAATACAATTAAATTATTTAATAACAATTATTAACTTGTGTAATATTATAATATTAAATGATCTAGTTATTTTCTAAAATTGATTGTGATAAATTTAGGATTAATAATTTGAAATTAAATACAGAATAAATTAACATTTAAAAATAACCCCACATTCTCAAAGTTTTCTGATATTGATTTCGTAAATGGGAAATTGAAAAATCATTTCAAATATTCGATATAAAGTAAAAATCAGTAAATTTATTCCCAAATATAAGTCAATAAACTAAAATAAAAAAAAAATTTTACTATTATTATTTAAACGGATATTTTCTATACCTATCATAAGCTTATAAAATAATAAATAAATGATTTGCAAAGGTAATCAACACTGTAGAATATATTTCTACTAGTTTCCATTTAATATTAAACTACGAATTTTACTAATTATTCTCACGAAAAGTTCTTTGACTAAGATACATATAAGAATAATACATGTACAGTAAATATTAATATTTATGTTTTCTTTTAAAATCCTATTTATAAATTAATTATTAACAATAATATACATAATATGTGCATTGTTATATATAATACAGTAATTTATTGTAATTATTTCTAAGTATCGTTATACACTCTAAAGATTAAATTATTTTATATTGGATATAATTTCTATCATCCTCTTTTACCTGTATAAATTAATGATTAAATTATTTTTCATGTTTTTTTCATACAAATAATTCAGTACTTTTTAAATACCGTGAATTCCTAACGTATAATATAATATGTTATTCTCAATGATCCAATTATCTCCAATTTTAATGCTTATTCGATTTTTATATTCGATTTTTTTAGTCCAATACGGTATTTCAATTTTATGGATTCTTGGTCACGTTAGAATCGACAGTTACGAGAGGGTAAGAAACGATAGCAGAGAGATGTGTGTATAATCGGTGAACCCCGATTTGAACCTCGATATTTGGAAATTCCATTTTCAGACATTTTTCATCGTACAAGGAAAAATAGTGCTCTTAGAATTTCAATTGGCCTAACCCTATTAATCTGGTATCGGTTTTATAGAAAAATTATTTATTGGTTTCTAGGAAATTGTAGTTTTATACGCTCAATACTCCCAGATCTCAAATAATTTATATTATATTTTATTCCACTCATGATTCGTGATTTCCGCAAAAATCCCTCTCACTTTTTTTTTTTGGCCGAAGCAAACCTATATGACGCAGAATATTTTATAAGAAATATTGATATATCAATAGTTTTGAGAAAAATAATTCGAATAAGGTCTTATTTAAAATATAACTAACTAATGATATAGTTGTATCAAATATTTCTTAGTATCTATAATATTTAGTTTAGATAAAAAAATGTTATAAAATACAATTTGTAATTTTACTAGACTATTACTACACTTTCACTTTGGTATTAAATCCACGTACTAGCTAACATTACAACTTACAAATTATTGCAAACTAAGGGACATTTTTTTTTTTATTCAACTTTTCAGAATTCACAAACAGTTTAGAAGGTCCAATTTCACAAACTTGTACATCTCGTACTGGTCGTCTTGGGAACTTGCCCAATTCAAAATGAGCCTACAAACTCTAGCAAATTCAAACGATATTATTTTAAAGTTTTGATACCTACTCCAAAGTATTACAACAAGTCATCAACTAGGATGGGGCTGCGTGAAGTTGGCACATAATAAAGTATTATTTTTCTTCTCTCGAAATCTTTGTGATATCGTGAATTTCAATAATATTCTTGCAAGGTATTTGCAAACTATTTCCAATGGTATAGTTTTACTACACTTTTATAATTTGGTGTGTTTTTTATTTCTATATTTTTTTCCTCGACACACTCTACAGATCGTTTCTTTTTTCAAAAACCTAAAAACTCTGTAGCAACTTTTTGTTTTGTATTTCAGAACATTCGTATGTTAATACAAATATTACTATAAAACTTTCGAACGGATGGTTTTAAATGTTAAACACGATCCTGTTAAATATAGAATACAATTATTACTTTCAGTATCCAGTAAATTATTATGATTACCAATGGCAGCGGCGTTAATTATTAAATATTCACGATTTTTTTTTTCGTTGTTGTCATTGAGTACAGAATTTAATTCCGTTCCATGAATATCGTTTATGAGTTACACACAAAACTAACATAAATATAGATTTAGTCGCGTGACCCCATAAATAATGAGAAACTTTTCCCGAGCATTACGGTCGTTAAATTATATAGTAGATACCAATGTACAAGATATTCTTCTGTGCTTCTGTGCTCAATCAGTTATTAAATAATTATATGCGAATATTTCGTGCGAATAACTACAGATCTTGATTATAATTCAATTAAAATTTTATCAGTTTCCGTTGAAGTCTTAAAACGTTAGATATACGTTAAAGGGGTAGTCGCAAATCTTCATTTCGGCAGGTCTATCAATTAAATCCTACAGGATCGTCCTGAAATATTGGATCATTTACTTGGAATGTGTTTGTAAAATTTGTACGTCATCTGTTATCTGAGTTTTTAATATAATTGCATTTTAATATAATAATTATACGCGTCATTAATTACTTTACAACAAATATATTATACGAATAAACGATGATATTACGATTATTTATTTTTTGATCTATGGCTGTTTTATATTTTATTTTTATTTTTCATGACTATTTAAATTAATGTTAAATTTCAAATAATAACATTCGGATGCAAAATCGTTTATACATATTGAATCTTAAAAGTAAATGTGCAGTATAAGGCAACGATTTTCTTAACATACGTTTATCGGAAGTAGCACATTATTGTTATATATAAATCGGTTAACCGGAAAAACAAATTATTGGAACGATCCAAATGGTAATACAAATATCAATTATAAAATAAATAAAAATCGACAGAGAGTCATAAAATTATTATTAAGATAAGTTTAAAATTTAACTACTCTTATACTTAGGCATATACTATTTTATTTTAAATTATTGAACAAGTAATTAATTTTGTTACATTATATGTATAAAGTAATTTATTGTTACTTACTGTTATATTTTATGAAAAATGTATTTTATAATAAAGGAAAAATTAATACTTGGTACCTATATGGCTATATGTTATAGTAAAATTTTAAAACTAGTATTAATAATAGATGTTTTTAGTAGACTATGAAGTATGCTTAAATATTCAAATACATTATTAAATTTTTAAATATTCATAGAAATGTATTTTGAGTATTTTATTTTTTAACGAGCAAAAATAATTATTAGCCTAATATATTATTTGAAAGTAATTCAATGTAAAGGTACTATACGAGAAAGATATGCAATCTGGTTATAAAATGTTTAAGGCAAATTAATTATCTTCATCGTTTGAGACTGTGATTTAGGATTTTTTTATCAACTGCAATATTTTGAATGCAATAATTGTGAACAAAGATTATTTAATTTTTCAAATACGATTTGTATAAGTATATAGATACGTTTTAAGCATCGATATATACTAATTTTAATCATATTATATTATTATTAGGTAACGGTCCAACATGTGATTTCAGACTATTATAGAAATTTATCGAAATGTTTTTTCGTAGTGTATGACGAAAAACTATCATTTCAGTACCTTATTAATTTTGATTTAGGATAATAATCTTTTTCGTTATTAAAATTCTATTATACACAAGGTATTATTCAAATGTTTTCAGATCCACCACCACTCTTGACTGTCTCACTATAGAGATGCAGAAACTATAGAAGGTTAAATATTAAAATGTAATTTTGTAGATTTCCATGATAATTAAATTGCCTGAGTGTGAACTTGAGTACGTGGGTCGGGTCAGTAAAATATTATTGATGATTTCACATTCAAAACCATGCAATTTAAAAGTAAAATAGGCGCTCTATTTTTATTGAAGGGTATATAAATATATTGGATTTATTATTATTATTAATAATATTATTGTTTTGTAATTCCGTTTGTTGTCCAATGATGAAAAGCATTAATCATCAGATCGAAGATATTATTAACATTATGACACACGGTAGGTCACATATCGGACCTGTCCCCATTACGAATATAATAATAACAATATGAAAATACGTAGATATGAGTTTCACAATACTTCTATTTTATAATACATAACGGGAATATTGGGATTTTGCGGTAAATTTCCGATTACGATAATAGCGTGCAAAAGAACGGTCGGCAAAATTAAACTTTGAATCGTGGATTATTATTATTAATGACGATATTGCGTTATCGCGCACATACAATAAGGTATATCGGTTCGCAATCAAAAACATCCGACGCCGCCGTCTGTTCGCTCGTATACTAAAATAATATATATATAATATTATATTATCCACAATCCTGGGGACCTGTATAAGATCGGGACAATTGCATTCATTAAGGAAAATCTCGTTCATCTCGTCCCGCTCCTGTCACCATTATTATATTACGTCGCGGTGTTTTCGTTTGAAACGGCTTCTGGTGCGCCTCCGACGGACGACAGCAACTTATTATTATTATTATTATTATATACCAGTTTCCAGCAGCGGTGTCGCGAACAAAATGGGTTTTTATTTCATTTGTATTTATATTATATTATTATTGGACTTCTTTTTTGCTTCCCCGCAGCAAAACAACAGGAATAGTTGAAAACCCGTATCCAAATGTAGTGTCGTGGTAACTTGCAATGCCCAAGAGGGGGTTTATAATATGCGAGCGAAAAGTATACGCGAATTGTTTGGAAATATCAAGAAAACACCCGAGGAAAAAGATATTAACGTTAAATTCTGTTCGAAGACCCTAAGCAGCTTTCGGCTACCGACCGGCACCGTTTGAAAATGACGACATATTACTTGTGAAAAAATCGAGCGAAAAAAGAAACATTAATTGTTGTCCTCCCGCGGTGTCGAATTCCGTTTAATTTTTCGGATCGCGAATACAAATGTTACGAGAGGACATTTCTCTGGGATATTTTTCTGAAGTACACGTACAGTGTATATAATGGTTAAAAAAAATATAAGTACATTTACTATATTATTAATTATTATGCATATTGAAATCTTACTTCATTTCTTGTATAAATAAATAAATATTGATAAGCATCAAAAAAAAATATTTTGTTTTAAAATCAATTCTGCTTGCTCCTTTGGCTGCAAAATGTGAAATTATCACGGCTAAATAATAATATAAATTATTGCATACCTGTTCATATTTAATTGTACATGCCTTGGACGTATTATTTTTCTTTATATATAATTTAATTTTCTTTCGGACTCAATGCAGGAAATAATAGACGATAATAAATAATAAGAAATCATAATATTGTTATTGATAAATTATTGTTCACTTGAAAAATAAATAGCTCATAAATGTAATACACGAAATTGGAATAAAGATGAATTTTCGGATAAGACTCGTAATAACTTAAACTTCAAGAAAAAATTTTTTTCGGGCCCCGGCAAAAAAAACTTCCCAGCCCTACTGACTACGGCTCAGCTACAGCTTTGCAACGAGTTCACTATTTTAAATCATTGTCGCAAATATTCGAATGGAAAACGTAATGAATTTTAACGGTAAGGGTGCGATAAACAATATTATTGCCACTGACAGCGGATATGACGATATCGTGTTGTAGAATATTATCATTATTATATTATATTTGTGACTTTTCAGATTCAATTTAATTCCAACCGGCTGTATACTCATTCCACCTATGCATGCTCTTATTTAACAGGAAGCCAAACAAAGTTTGGTACCATTTTATAATCACTCGAGGCATCCGAGTTAAACGTTCTAGAATATTGCATTTCAACGCACACGTCGTCGGTTTCCTAATAACTTCAAAACTATTTAATATAATATTAATGATATTTTAAAATCACTGCATGTTATGTTGAAGACAATTTAATGAAATTGTGTTGTACTTATATTTATATATTGATTAAATGTTATTCTAAAGTCTAAATACATCATATTGCAAATATGCGTTTATTTGTAATTGGTTTATTTATAGTTTTAACTAATATTTTCATATTATAGATTCCATATAAGTTGCAAAAATAGTATTGTCATCCCAAATTTTGCAAAGATAAATTTGTTAAAAATACTTTTTTAAGTATGTTTTTTGGTTAAAGGGGTCCAATATAAAATGTAATAGACAATAATATGTACAGCAGACTAATGTGTTTTAATAAAAATATAATATTTTTTATAGAATGAACTTACTGAATTATCAATAAAAATGTATTATTTTATATTTTATGTTTCACATGTAATTTTGTTGAACAAATAATTTTATTAATTTTTAAATAACATAATATCAAATATGTATTTAAGTAGTTCATTTACCATAAAAAAAATGTTAGATAATAAGTTATTAACTTTGAAAACTAATTAATTTAAAATACATTTTTCACATTTAAATTATGTTTACTTATTATTTGATAGTGATATTAATTTATATGTTAAAAGAACAGGATTAACTTTACATTCCTTTTATAAAATGGAACAAAAAATAATGAAAAATCTGAAAATAGTTTAATGAGTTTCTGTAAGGTAATAGTTCTTTCACTTGATGATTTAGTATTTTATAATATTTAACTTTTATAATACCTATTTAAAACGCGTATAATATGTAATATTTAAGGGGAAAATTACATAAATAATAACAATAATTATAATATAAAATAATACAATTTAGAACCTAATAAAATTTTGTGGAAAGTTCTAATGGGTATTTTCGAAGGCCTATAAACAGATTTCGAGTCACAATAATTTTTCTTGTGGGCCATCTGTTTCTTCTTTCTTATTGTATCCAAATGAATAACCTTATTACCGGCAAATGTTTATAGTTTCAAAATAATAATGAAAAGAATGACCACCTTGGGGACTTAATAATGGACAGTTGTAACAACAACATGTTGTTCAAAACACGTACTTTATATTTTACAACCCCATAAATAACATTGAAAAGTCTTCTATGTATAGAATATCATATACATGCGTATATAATATAATTATGTATAAAATAAAAATAATTTTGTTAAATTTTTTATTTTATCGTAATTGTTTATATAAATATATTTTACATTTGAAAAGTTATTGAATAGTTATTGAATAAAAGGATAATATTTTTATAATTTATATATAAATAAACCTAAAATTAATATTATAAAAGAAATAATACTTTAAATATTTTTCGTAATTTTGGTTTTATTTTTCCTCCCATTAACATCACTATAATATTATACAAAACTATATCAAAAGTTTACGTAAAATTAGTGTAATTATTACACAGAACACTGTAAATTAATATTTAACTAAAAAAATAATTGCATGCACCTTCACAAACAAGACCAAATTATGGAAATTCACAAAATACCCCCTTACAACAAATTTTTAAACCGTTGATTTATTATATTAATGTTAAAATTGTTTAAGTTCGTGTCATATTTTTAAGCAATATGAACATTTAAAATTGACAATCCGTATATTATACTATACAATAGTTTTTTAATCAATAATTAATAATGATTTAAGAAAAGTACAGAATACAAAAATATAAATGAGTGAATTTTTTAAGGTAAGTTTCTTTATATTAAATTATATTATGCGATGATAAAATTTTTAACGCAACTGTCAGAGTAGTGTACTTGTAAAAATAAATACAAACAAATATTAAATTCAAAATATTCAATACAATGCAGTATATCTGATTTCTATTTTATTTCCTGCATTTCAATTTAAAATACAATTTATATATATATTATACAAATATATTTTATATCAATTTTTAAACATAAATCATGTTTTGTCCTCTCAGAAAATATTTTTATATAAAAAATAAATCATAATTCATAGGTATACAGAATGTTTTACAAAGATTTTCTAATTTAAAAAAGTAAGAAGGTCAATTTTAGATATTCTTCCTTCGTCCCTTCGGTCCTCAGAGAAATTAGTGGTTTATTATAATTAAGATTTGAATGTAATGATATTGCATTAGAAAATACGACTTTAAGCGAAACTCAATATAATACAATACGTATATTATATGATAGGTCGTTTAATAAGTTTATCACGTGTGTAAACTACCTAAGAGAAAACTCAAAAAAATATGTACAGTACCTACGTTCAAAATTGTCATGAAAAACTTTTTTGAGAAATTCGAAAAATAAGCTAAATAAAGTACCAACTAGACGCAATTTTCTACCGAAAACAGACCCTATTTGTAATCGGACCATTATTTCTACCCAAAAAAATGTTTTCACACACACACACACACACAAAAAAAAAAAAAAACATCTTTGTAAAACCAAATGAAAAAACTTCTTTTAATAATATTATTTTTTTACATCTGTATAGTTTTGTATAAATATACTAACTAAAATAATGAAAAAAAAAATGTTAATTTAGTTGTTATTTATCCAATGATTATTTATTTAATTAACAATCGAAAACAATATGTAACAACATATGAAAACTTTTTTTTTTTCAAGAAAATTATATTTACAAAATTACCTATATTACAAATATTATTATTTGCTTCTTCTTCTTCGCTTTACCTCCCAACTGTATGGAGTGAGCTACCCTAGTCCTACACCTACACAATTTTGATAATCTACATCTCGTCCAATCACAACAGATATCTTTATATTACTCTCAATTCCATCTATCCACCTCTTTATTGGTCTTCCTACCCTTCTTTCCTTCCACATTAATTTCCATAACAACTCTCACTATCTCTTAGTAATCATCTCTCTCATAACATTAGGACTTACCTTTTCTGTCTATATTTTACTATTTTAATTTAAAATAATATAATATTTATAATTACGTTAATTTACGTAATAATATATTTTATGTAATTAACTTTTATTGTAATACGTTATATAAGGTTACGTACTACTGAACTCGTGAGAAAAGCTCGTTATTTTTTTCGTCTATTTTACAAATGTTCAGTAATTTTAAACTCTAGGCGTGACTACCACACTGTTATAACATAATATACCTACACAACGGTATTCATTTCTCGAAAATCAAACATTTCTTGATTGTTTACAGGAAAACAATGGTCATGAATCACGCACGGCGAACGTGTGTCGCGATGGCCAAAATTCATTCGAATTCGAAACTATTGCTTCGTTGATAATAATAATAATAATAATAATGATATAACAGTATAATACCCAAGAAATATAAAAGAAGAAAAAATATTATATAATTTTATTCTAAGCGTGGTAACCGCGTTTTATTTACAAACGTGTCGGAACGGATCATTGTATATAATATATTATTATATTATACGAACCAGAGAGACCTCCGGGTTTGTCGTGTTGGATAGCCTATTGTGTCCAGTATACGTGTGTGTGTGTATGTGTCTGTGTGTGTGTGTGTGTGTGTGACAATAATTCAATCAATATGTAAAAGTTGATTGCCGCTAGGATTAAAAAAAAAAATGTAGATGCGCACTGGGTAAAAAAAAAGTTTAAAAAAAAAAACCGACTGATAGTGACGTGACCGCCAACGTATAGGTAAGTGGTATCTATACCTGTTATATAGTAAAAAATGCGCGTAAAAATAAAAATAAATACACCGAAAGACACGCACAATACGCGGTGTGGTCTGTATGTTAATAATATAAGACGGGTCTTGTGTAGAACGCCGACGAGGAAGTAATAAATATACAGGGTGATTAGAATGTGGCGCTACATACAATTATGGTGGATTTCGCATACGTTTTTAATGTTTTTCCCATTACTTCTGTAACACTATATATATACACACTATGCATGTAGGTATAGTTCTCCCGGAGAAATCGCATTATATTATAAATTAATATACATACGTATATAAAGGCAGACGAGTATTTCCACTTTTCAACTTATAACGACAACGACATTTCGCTTGAACGGTTTTAATGGGGTAAATGCGTATTGGGTTTCAAATAATATATTCAAAAATATCCTACACAACTGAGTAGGTAATATTTTATACAAGGTATACTACCTTTATAATATTATATAGGGTGATTTTAATTGACCTCACTCACCAGACCTATTATCAATTGATTGTATACTATTATAAAATTATAGTCGTTTTATGAGTCGTTCAAAACTTTAAAAAATATTATATAGTATTTTAATACCTAATGACCAGACGTAGGAAGTCGGTGTAATATAATATAATCACGTTGTATACCTTTACCATGTCATGAAAACGGTGGTAAAGATATTCTTATAAAGTACACAATATGTACTACCACATTTCAAATAAAAAATTATATATGATATAAAAAAAAAGTGTAGAGTGAACTTAAAAAAATGTTTTGTTCTATTTACGTACTTTATATTACGATTGTATTTTCTTTCTTTTAACGAATGAGATAATCTACTTTTATGATAATATACATACAACATGTATAGTCGAATTTCATATTTTTACAAATAATTATTTACTATTATATGAACTATGAAATCATCAAAAGAAACAAAGTTGCACTAACTTTATATTTTGTTTTATCTACTTATATCCTGTCGACAAATTATAAAATATTCAAGTTGCAAGAAATTATGCATAATATTATGTTATCAAAAATGGTATTATAGAAAGTTTCAATTTCAATATATTATTATAAAATATTGATACATTAAAACTATACAAAATATAATTCAAATACGTGTTTACACGTTTTATTAATAAATTGAAGCGAAATTAAAATTTATACATTTAAAATACAAAAGTATTTGCTTCACTGCAGAATGTTTTAAATGTTTTTACTAAGTACATATAAATTATATATTGAATATTATAAGTGGAATATGATTAATATTATTTCGAGTATTTGTATAAACTTTATACTCGATATTATATCCATGAAATTTTGAAATATGAAATGATATTTTGTTTTTGATATTATAATTTAAGTTAAATTTATTTTAAACGTATACTTTTGGAATAAGTATTATTATTTTTACTTAAACTATACACAATATGTGTATAAAACATTGAACATGAACATTTCCACTTTTGCGAATTCCTTAATATGTTTCTATATTGGAATCTCGTCACATCAACTTTGACTCCAAAGTTATAAACTCCCTCTTACTGGGTTATTTTTTTGACCCTCTTGACCTCTTTCTCGTAATCATTTTGAAGTCCCTTCTCGCGTATACTTGCATCCATGCTTCCTTTTCTTTCACTATCTAATGCCCAACTTACTGTCACTTGTACTCTCATAACAGACACATACTCATAGCAGACCAGTTTTTTCAAATCACATTAATATTGTATTTTTTGTTTATAATTGTTTATATGATAATTTACTATCGCTAATAATAATCTCTGTAATATTATTGCATTATAATAAAATTAAGAATAAATATAAAGATAAATATTATCACGTGTTAGCGTGTTATCCGGGAAAATAATCAACTATATAAACATAATAAACCGTGAATTCGTGAGGCGCGTGCACGTGAGTTGAATGTAAAATATTATTATTGTAATGACGTTACATTATTACACAATTATTATATTATAATATATTTATTACATAACGCATAAAATTATAAAAACATATATTATTATACTATAATTCTCGTATCCGAAATCTCGCGTGTGAATTTTTTACACCTTTGTGGTACCTCGTACGTTGCGATTTTGTTTTCAAACTTTTTATGACCCCATTGAATGTTTGAAAGAGAGAAAAAAGAAACAAGCTACTAAAAACACTGAAAATGTCGGTGCCCCCGGGAAACCTCGGACGGCTACATTTCGGATAACGTCCATTAGTTTTGGAGTTTATATTTCCCACGAGGGCGGCGACAGCGGCGGTGGTTCTGGCCAAACAACTATCTTAGAGGCAGTTTATTGAATCGCGTCCGACGTTTTAGTTTAATGCCCAAGCCGCTCGTTCGGGTATAACTTACTTATACTCGTATCTATATAATAATATACAGGGTTATAAACTTATAATATACGTGAGATAATGTGTCTGAAAGTATCATGTCAAGACGTCGAGTCCTATTATGGAACGGATACATTATATGTTTGGCATTATTGATAACGTTATCGCATATGATTTACGTGTGTTTGCAAAGAAATGTATTGATAATTTAGCGTGATAATTGGCTCGTATTTATTATAACGGTTTAAATATTAACAACATATTACAATAAACGCATAGACATGTATTAGTGTATTACAACTAATTGTAAAAAATGTTTAAAAAATTATCAATGACATTGTTTGGAAAAGACATCCTGTAGATATTTACTTTAATGTATATTATGGGTCCGTACGTGTTTTCCCCGTTTCTTTATCCATTTTTATCCCCATCGTAGACTAAAAATAAAAACATCTATTTGTCGTTTTATCATCAACAACTGACTAACACACACACATATATATATATATCATATAGGAATACGTATTACGGACAAACGCAAAGAATATATTATTTTCTAAATCAAAAACTAAATAAGAACATTACGTAATCATTTAATGGTTAGCAAACATTCTAAACACCGTAGTGAAGTTTGTTTAATAATTATTTAAAGCTAAATAATTTTCGCAAATATTCGTTGAACGACCTAATAGAATGCTATGTTATTATTATAATTATTTTTATCAAATAATAAAACCGTAAGCCCTAATAGCGAAATTGTTAATAAGGTAATTTTATAAACACTTTGGCTACCTACATTGACTAATATCGTAAAAAACGAACAAACTGTTTTTTGAAGGCCATAATGATAACTTTATACATATACTATGTGTGTGGGTACATAGCTATAATAATCATTCAATGGTTAGTGATTATATTATGATTTAACACTGATAACTTTATGCAACACCATTGTTTAATATTCGGAAATAATGTTATTCCGAGTGCAATAGTATATATTATAATAGAGTAGTCCAAGGTTTTTTCCACTATGTTTTCTTAAAAATGTGAAAATGTTTTTTTACATATTTTATCATATTAATTATTAATGTTATATAAGCAATATAACATATTTTGATTTTAATAAGCCATTATTAAAAATTTATAACTGTAATACTGTATAGTAGCTAGTATTATGTTCATTGAATTTTGTTACGCTTGTTTTTCAAATTCGTGGTATTTTTTATAATTTTCTCTTTGAAGAAGTAGTCTGAAAACTAATTACTTATTATCCTGTATATATTAAAAGTTAAAAAACAAATCGTTAATTCTTCGTAAGCATTTACTTTAGAACATACCTAATTACTTATAATTATCAATTCAGTCTTGGTAAATAATATAACATAAAACCAATTAATTATTTAGGTATTTACTTATTTTAACTATAATACACACATGGGTATACGGTACGATTAATTCAAAATAAATTTGTTTCTGAAAATAAATCTAACGAATCAATTTTCGATTAACTAAATGTATAATATTGTATGGTTTTATTACTTATATTATTTGTTCTTAACGACCGCAAAAAATCTTTCCGACTGTTCATAAATTGTAAACCCGGTTTTTTTGTTTCAAAATTAATTTCCATTTACTATTATTGTAGAATTAAAACGAATATATTAATTATAATACTAATCAACTAATGTAATTCAAATATAACAAAACCAAAATTATTTATTGGTTACATTAACGATAGTGCCTATGGTATATATAGCTGTAAAGTGTATATCCTGTATAGTGAATATAAAAAAACAATGTTATTGATTGTCGACTGATTGGTTTGGTTAGTTTCTACTATAATCATAGTCGAAATAAATTCATAATTTTTCAAAAATTATTACAGCACTATTTCAAATAAATCACTTTCTATATAGTTATACAAGTATCGATCGACCGAATAAACCCGATGGAATGTGTATCAAGAAAAAACATTCAAATAATAAAAATTGAATATGTATAACTGATGTTATACTACGGTGACTTTCTTACGTTATAGGTAGTGGCTACATGCTATTTTAATTACGTCATAAACTATCAATATAAATCTAGTTTCGAAGACTATCATTTTATTGTTTTGAAAATATAATAGTTACTTATATCATTGAAATCGAAACACCATATATTGTAATATATATTTGATAATCATATGTAAAATAGTTTATTAAACGTTTTTCTTCTTATCAAAAACTAATGTAACAATATTTGAAAATCATAACCATTTTTAAAGAATAAGTATTTTAGAATTTTTGAGAAAATACAATATATTGTGTTACTGACTACAATGTATTTTAACATAATATAATATTATTATACCTATTTATAAATGTAATATTAATGTTATTTACCTGAGAAATTGAGTACGAGAATACTCAAAAAAATACATGTCCCTACGTTAAAAATTGCATTTGTTATCCTAAAATATTTCAAATCAAATTTTACTATAATTTTTCCCGAAGAAACTCAAAAACATTTGAGAAATTCAAAAAATGTGCTAAATAAAGTACCAAATAGATGCAATTTGTAATGGAACGTATATTCTAAAATTACCCTTGTGGTAATCGGACCATTATTTCTACCCAAAAAAGTGTCTTTAGATATAAAAAAAAAATCATTGTAAAACCTAAAATTAAATTCTTAACAAATAAATTATATTTAAAACATATAGTTCTATCAACTAGCATTTATTGTGGTAGTTTTTAATAATATATATTTATACTGTTTTCGTGATGACAGTTTTGGAAATTACAAACATCAAAATTATGTGAATAATGTCTATAAAAACCTTCGAAAAACGAAACCAACTCTCATAGTCTCATAAACCGTATCTGAATAGTCAATAATTATTTTACATTATTTTAGTAAATAATTTAAAATGTTTTCTCGAAGTATATATCATGTGTCCGTGATGTCATAATAATATTAAGAAAATTATTGACTTTAAATTATTAATAAATATCTATACCTATGAATTTACATTTTTATAGTACTAACCTAACCTATGTAGTAATTGTACATTTTTTACATATTTTGTTATCAAATCTTTCAAATAAAAACTTTAAATAAAACTTTGGCGTACAATACCCTTTAAAAATATTTTAAAAAATTATAAAAATAAAATTTATGAATAAAATCGATATCTTAATAAAAAAGATAAACAAAAAGATATCATTTAATAACATCTTCATGCTGAAAGAATTATAATATTATATATTATATATAGGTTAGGTTATATAAATAAAATAGTTTATGCTAAATAGGTAATAATAATATATAATAATATATATTTTTCAGACTATTTTACATTTAAATAAAATAAATATACACGATAAAGATATACGATAAAATAATTTCAAATTTAATTAGTTTTCGTAAATCAAGGTGAGATTTAATATTACGAAATTTATTAATAAAGATTACACACAGTTGAATAAAAACTTAACAGAATAAAAAGACGTCTGATTGATATCCTATGTGTTCTTTATGGTTAGTTTATTATTAATTTTATCAGACGAATAATAAAATTGATGTTCTCAACAAATTAAAAATTACTAGACGTATTATTATTTCATCCTGAATAATATAATTATTATTTGTCTTTAACAATTCAAACACGTTTATTCACACGCAATGAACACTGAACAGGTAATTTATTAAATGCGTAACCGTATATTACATTACTATGCGTACATTATTTTACTATACGACTAAACGTATATTTCTTTTAAACATATAATTTGTATATATTTAATTTTTAACAATCTGATAAAAAAAAATTTAAATAATAGAATTATTATATAATATGCGTATGTAAAGACAAATTATTAGTTCTCAAAATCAACTTAATGCATGTAAATTATATTCTTAAACTGATTTACAAGGTTTTAGATTTTGACTAAATATACGTTTAATTAAATGTTTAGACATTTTTTATTTTAAAATCAACAAGATAAATAATTTTTTATGGTTTAAATTTTATCTTATTTATACTTACATGTAGTATCGGAAAATATATCAACTTTATCATGTTTAAAATATACATGTAATATAATATAATATAATAGGTACCTCCTGAATATATACTTTTATTTGACGTTTGTGTATATTTTTTATTTTTTATTTTTTTTTTTATTAAAACCTTCTATAATATTAGTTTACGTTTTTATTTAAATTTAAAATAATTTATTATTGGTTTAAATCAATACCATCTTATAGGCACAATATGTAAAAACTCTATTGATATAATAAGTTTAGCGTGATATGTATAAAATGTTCATTGTAAACTAGTTGGTTATACCAATATTATAACTACCAAGTACCAATACTACTTACCTACATCTAACGTCTAGTTTAGTAATAATTAATCATAATAAATAAACATAACAAATAAATATTTTGAACAACAATTGAAAATAAATCGTAAAATTAGAAATTTTGGTATACATGTGGAAGTAGTAGATTAAAGATAATATGATAGTATATTATCATATTATACTTTTAGAATGAATACTTACCAGTTATGTTGTTATTCACATTTAAAAAAAAAAAAAATTGTGAGCAAATAATGACTGAATACTTCAATATCATTGAACTTATAACATAATTTTATAAAATCAATGATAATATTATAAAAATATAAACATAGATCAAATGTAAAATAATATGATTTTTAATAAATATATACAGAATGTATAAAGAAATTAATTAAAAAAGAATACTTCACAATCTTCAATATAAATACTTATAAAATCAATACATTCCTCGTAATGTATCACTCAAACTTTATAATAGCGCTGTTTTGTTAGGTATTTTATTTTGTTTAAAAATGGAATATAATACAATATAATACACTGTGTATATGTACACTGCATCAAGACATAATATAGCGTGATGGTTATATTAGAAAAAAGTAATAATTGAATATATTACAATATAGATAATATATTAAAATTTATATATAATGTCTATCCCATCAATGCATATTTTATATATTTTTATATAAAAAAAATAACATAATAGGTATTAGGTACATATAATATAGCTCAAAAAATAGAATATAATTTTAATACTCGCTTTGTATAGATATTGTAATACTTATTAGGAATCGAGAAGAGGATTATTATATTTCTTAAAATAAATCACTAAAAGTATAGTGTATATAATATTATAATAATGCAATGTATATATTACCTACTACACATGGCTGTCCGACAGTGCCATAAGAATTGTATTACTATTAGGTTATTCATAATAATATTATCATATAAAGAATTACATTAAAAAAATATAGATTCATACTTTTCGGATGAATGTACAAAGCAAGCCATTGATTATGCGACCATTATATTATTATACCATTTATGTTATATATTTGTATTATAGAGAATTTCACCTTATATACTCGTATTATATCATTTTATAGTAGTAACCACAACACAAGAACTATACGATACCTGCCGTGATAGCCACAGGGGATGATGGTAGTAATAATTACAATAATATATTCAATATGAAAATTGTTACATAGTCAAAGCCTGTCATAATGCATACCCTTTTTAGTGTAAGTCATATTATGCAAATATCTTGGTTGACTTCAATTGTAAATTTCATTGTAACGATGCAGACGGAAAAGTATTGTTTTCTTTTTACTTTGTGTTGATGTAACAAAATGAAAATCTATATGACAATATCATATAATTACTAAATTTTAATATAATACTATTATGTTTCAGTACGTCATACACATTTTTCGTATAATTCAATTTTTCAGGCTTAATCATTAATCACTTCATACTGTTAACAGTTGTACGTATTAAGTACTTATTATTATAAGTACTTAAGTTTAACGTAAAATTATAAAGTATACTATTTAAGTATACATTTTAATAAATTTTATTAGGATAATATAACAAAATGTACCAAACTACCAATAATACATAGTTATTTAATAATTATGTTCAACAATTAATATATTGTAAGTGTATTTTATAATATAACGAAATTTTAATCTATTTATTAATCTTAACCATAATATTACACACGTACGATTTTCTGATTACAAAAATTATGCATGTATTTATTTCAATTTTTACCTTAATTGATTATAACAATAGAGTAATACGTATTTATTGCATTTAAATATCGTGCCAATGATTAAAGTTTTACAACAATAATACTATCAATCTTATTATGTTGTCATGTTATTTATTACCATGACCGATGGGTAAAAGACAATAGATAAACACGATAACAATCGTTGTTTACAATATATTTTAATATTTGATTATTCGTGTCAAAATACAATATAATCATTATCATCGGGAATTATATACATAAAAAACGTATTGAACAATCTCTGGGAAAATGTAAACACAATAATAATAATAATATATTAAAGTATTAGAAAACCATTTATCAAACTATAGTCATTATACTTGTTGAATATTATAAATTATATTATCAATTACGTTTTATTGTGAAGATTTTATGACCAATATATGAGTACAATAATATTGATAGGTATTGACGTATTATATAAACATTAATTAGCGACACGAAGTGTTTAGCATCGAAACAATAATATTAGTACCTTTAGATACAATTTAACATATTATATATTTATATATAGTATTCATTTTTTATGAACATATAAATTATTTGACGAAAATATTTATATTATATTTATAACTTTTGGACTAGGATTAATATCCTCTAAAAGAAATCATGACATATGTGTTTAAAAAATGTGTTTAAAGTTTTATACCAGCGGCGTATGCAGGATTTATTTTTTGCGAGGTTTATTACAAAAATATAATTCAATAAATATAGATTTTTCTTGAATGTAAAATTTGATTAGTAGAAATTTAATGAAGGAAAATATTTAGCGGTAGAGGTGTTGTTACCTCTTAACCACTCTATGTGCACTACTAGTTTATGCACCAAAAGTAGCTTATAATATCTGGAAAAATATATCTACGTAAACTATATAATTGAAACAAATTAAAAGTTTCGTTTCAAATAAAACGAACAGCAATGTTTATACATTATTGTATAGATATTCAATTGCATAACTTATTTGAAAAATATAATTGTTATTTTCTGAAAATATGACTTAAAATTATTACTCAAAAGTTTTTTAATTTACAAGTATTGCAATATGCCATAAAAATATAAAATATGACCTATTATAAAATATACTATAAAAACCGTAAAATGTTGAAATATTCAAAAGTATTGTATTCTTATCAATCCTTTATGGAACAATATGGAACATATTTATTTGTACTTACCTAGCATATAATATTTTCAACCAGAAAAATTATGCATTTGCATAAAATCCGAGCACTAGTTATTAGTTAGGTATTATTACTATTAAGTATTATTTATTACTATCAATAATATTCAGTTCTATCAGATCACATAAAAATATAAAAATTATTTATCCATTTCCATTCATGTAAATATACTGCGCATTTATCCCATTCACTTATATATTACCATTATAAAAATACATTAAATTTAAATTTGTTTCAATGTGTAGGTTTATACGAAAATTATGTATACATACAAAACATCGCAGCAAAAGTATTGATAACGAGGCTTATTGACATCCTTTTATGAAATATTACAATGTACGTAAATCAAAATAAGAAAATACTTTGTAAAAATAACAAAAAATAAAAAATACCCTCGTTATCCAAAATATTATAATTTTAAAATAGAATACTGCATCGATGTAACCAACCAACTAATATATTATCAATTATCAAATGATAAAAAAAAAAGAAAAAAAACAGCAAATAATATTCGATATATACTTCAGGAGTAGGTGAATCACCATAATACGTACATAATTATAACAAATTTAGTGATACCATTATAAATACTAGTATTTATAATCAATGATGATACGAATGGAATCAGGTGCGGATTTAGATATTGTAACTTCCCTTAAATATTAATATTTTAAGTAGAATCTAAAGTATTGATATAATAAATTATGTTTAATAAATTATTCAATCACACCTTATAGATTAATCATCCACCCATTTATAATTTCTGAATCTGTACGCGCGCACAATAAACTATAAAAGTTTAACTACCTCAGTATGGACAAGTATATAAAAAAAAAAAAATACTTATAATTTAAACAAAACTAAAAACCCATACTTGATTTAAAGATTTTGTGTAAAGACGAAATAAAGTTATGTATAATTTTTAGATTTTAAAAAATTCCATAACTTAAAACTAGTACTGGCCCAGCAATGTAATTAAGGGAGGATGTGGGGATAGATCCCTCCAAAGCCTTATATAATATTATATTAACAGTATTTCCAGTTACTACCGTACTTGAAAATATGGCAAACATAAATGTTTAGTATATGTGTAATATAATATCCTAACCAAAGTTAAATTATGGTATTGTACTGATTACTGGGGTTATTGCATACCAATACCACACTCAAGTCACTAAAAGTTAATAATATTATGGAAAAAAAACATCTTAAAAATTTTTTGCAGCAGTATAGGACAATGCGAGCCAATGAAAACGAGAGTTACACGTGGCCCGTAAAAAATATTGTATAATATTCTATAAAAAAAAATTATAAAAAAATCACCTAACTCATCGTCATTGCGTGTGCGACAGCTCAGTGCGGTAGCGGTGGCGATGGCGGCGACTATGACTTATCTACCAGATGGAACTTCCGGTGTACGATGTGCTCGGGTTAGGTTATAATAATACAACCAGAAATAATAATAATAATAATAATATATTCAATAATAAATAATAATAATTATCATTGTTATTGGACGCCACAGATCATCACGAAAATAATATTACAACGTGTGTTATGATCCGCGATGTTAGAACTGGTTTCCGGTGCCGACGCCGCGTTGTTGCCAATAATTACAACGTGTTCGCATAATGACTTCTCGTTTTGAATATAATACGTGTAAAACAATCATTTTATCGGCTATAGTTTTTTATATGGACACTATAATAGTAAAATAATAATATGCTTACACAACAGGACGCGTACCGAAAAAATTCAACAAACCTGACATTATAAGTATACATTATTATAATATTATAAGCAATGCGTCCATTATTATTATAGATCATCGGTCTATTGTCCGAAAGTATAATAATATGTGTGTATTCGCAATTTCCAACCAATTACCGATTCTGGCATAGTTTTCTGGTACAAGTGGTATAATACTAATATAAACACTCTATAGTCAATATGACTGTCTATATAAATTAATAAAATTGAAACTGCAGTTTTCCACGTCTTTTTAAATTTTTCTATACCTACAACTTTACCTACCCGAATTATCGCAATTATTAAATCAACTGCATTTTACTAGCACCAGTAGAACTTTTAATTGTTATTACAATAACTTTTTAATGTTTTTAATAACCTTGTTCATATTATAATATTCGACGTTTGGATATTTCATTGGATAGATAATATGGCACATATGGACATAATTTTAGGCGCATGAGGTTGAGATTCGAATCCCTAGTAATCACGGTTTTTTTTTTCGTGCAATCTGGCCAAAATTACCTGAAAAAGGCCAATATTATTAAAACTTAATGTTCTGGTTAACCAAAACTATCTTTGACGTTCGATCCCTTGACGCTCGACATGTGATCTGTACCAATAAAGAAGCATTGCATGTTGTTAGAAGGAAAAAAGAAGATTTAAAACTGTTAATCATATTTACAGTAATACGTACTGTATGGAATCTTATATCTTATTCCTTACATATTGTACGTATACTCTACACTTGTATGCACTGCTCGAAGTGGCAAATATAAGTAGGAGAATCTTTTCATCTTTGAATAAAGTACGTTCCCGTATCTTTTTAATAAATACTAATATTTATTATTATGATTATCATAGAGTTTGTATTTTATTCATAGTTATGCTCACGTTATTTTTAATATACAATTATAATTATATATATTATAAATACCATGAGTCGTAGACTCATATAAAAACCTATTTATCATCCAGTTATCTTATATCTTATATCTTATATCTTATATTGTAATTGTATGCTAATACTACATTAAATTAGAATAGTTATTACGTAAAGTAAATTTTAATTTAATAAAAAAAAAAAAATACTTTTAAATGGCTGTAAATCTGTAATATAATTTTACAATATTTAAAATATATTAGTTTTAAAACAAAAGACGGAGTAATGGTTTCACAAAGCAAACGCAATGTCTTACAGTGTCTATTCTTGTTAATATTTTTTTTTTTTTTTTAATTTGAATCATGTAAACTTTAAAATAAAATATTTTATATATTTTTTAGTCATTTAAGAGACAGTTAACTTAATAGAACATATTAATTTTAAAATAGTTAGTATTCAATTTCGAATAAATACATTAACTTTTGTTAAAACTAAGTACACCAACAAATTACAATTAATTATACATACCCCTTGTGACATTAATAGAAAGTTTTTATTTGCAAAAATTATATTTTAAAATGTGTTAAATAAACTAAATAATATAATTGAGGAAAATGGTGTAAGATACCATGTTAGTATATAATACAATGTAGGTATTTGATGCATTATAATGTAATATGGTATAAAAGTATACACTTTGAAAAATTTAAACATCAATGTATAATGAAATTTATATTTATTATAATTTATATTAAATATTTAAAAATTATGCAACATTCAATAAATCAATTTTACAAATAGTTAATAATATAACACATAATAAAATAAAATATTTTCGGACTTTGTTATTATTAATTGTTATTAAGTTATATCCATATTATTACAGAATAATATTTTTACTCAAAAATAATAATCATTAATTCTAATCACTAAACATTTTTTTTTATAACTACAACAAAAATCAGTGAGATAAAAATATAATGAAAATAATAATTTTGTAAAAATATAATGTTAAAATTCATGGAAGTTAGGAAAAAATAAGTGTAGTAATTTATATGAAGCATTATACAGATTATAATTGAAATTAAAATATATATTCGAGGACAATACTAATACTAGTAATACTGTTATCTTCCTCCTCAATCCTCGAAAAGTCATAGATGTAATTGTACTTAAAAATTATAAATTTTAATTTTCTTTTAGGTGATACAAGTTCCTAAATGCCTACATATTGTACGTATCCACAAGTATTTTTTAATATAATATAGTTTTGAATCACTGACGGCATCCTTTTACGAGATATTTTTTCCGATTACCGTGTGGGCCCGAAGACACGAATAATATTGTAATGATATGATATACATTATTAATAATATTGATGTTAAATTTTAATTATAATACTATTATACTTTAAATTATTACACAATGTTTGTATTAGGTATATAATATTTCATTTATTGTATTTCAATTCATAAGTAATGTTGTAGCATGCGCTGGTTCCTTCGTGACGTAAGTCGTGCACGCGCGTCTGCCCACACGCGCGCGATCACCGACGTCTTTTTATATCAGAGGTAAACCGCACTACATCGAATAAAAAATTTGATTGTTAGTTTGTTAACGTATTTTGTTTTCGTACCTACCAAATGTGTGTGGGATATCCTTATGACAATAAGTCAAACGAAAAAATTTATCATTTTCATTTTTAAATAGAACGTATTATAATAAAAACAAATTGTATGAAAAAGAACATGATTCTTGAGAAGTAATCAAGGACGTCTATGAGGACGGTTTTAGAAGGTGGGCCAACTTAAGTGGAACAATCTAATTCACTAAAATATATTATAATTTATAATATTACCGTGTATAAAACTAGATGAAAAATATATTTTTATTTTATTTTTATATCAAGCTGTAAAAATCAAAGTAATAAATGCCAAATTGTTTACACAAGTGGTTATTGTTATTTTTTTTTCGAAATTTTGTTGACAAAACTCCTGCAAGCCGTTATCAGGTATTTTTATTATCATCATAAATTTGTATAATCTCTGTTATTACTTTACTGTAGTAGATACCTGTACTTAAATATACATAAGGTAAAAATTGCTTGAATCACCAGAACAAATTATCTTTAAATATAACTTAAGTAATTTTTCTTGATCAAATTTTATGTGAATGTAAAGATCTAACAAGATGTTACAAATTAAAATACCATACAATTATTTTAGATTCTGAGCGAAACAAATAATGTATTGGTTTTTAAAATTATGTGTATTTTTGTATGTTTGTAGATACTTTTTTGGTTATAAATAATGGTCCGATCACCACAAGAAAAATATTCTTTTCGTAGAGAATTTTGTTCGTAGGTAGTTTCTTTAGATAACGATAATTAATGCAACGTTTAACGTAGAGACTTGGCATTTTTTTTTTTTTTAATGTAGGTATTCTATTTGTTAGGAGAAAAAATTTTGAAACGTATAGAATAGACTGCCCGACTTTTTAAATGTATACATATATTTAATATCTCAAATATAACATTACTTAGTTATTAATATAAGTATTATTAATAATTAATATTTCATTGTTTAATTTATGTAAGAGTTAAATTTGAGACTAAAAATAATTATCTCTACGATTTCAAATTCAATCGATATAGTCAATATTGACAGCTTTGTTGGAAACAATCATCAAAAACTATTGATAACAAAGTTACTTTTCTGGACGCATTTTACTTTTACGCAAATTACAAATAAATAACTCGCGATAAAATATTATTCCCAAACATGATGCGCATGAAGACAATGTCTCAATTGTTTCATATGTTATAATATGATTACATAATATAATATTACACGTAATGTATTATACACGCTCACCTTGGAGCGATTTTATATATTTCCTTTTGGTGATTTATCAATGTATAAAATATCTAATATTTTTCCAGAGTGTTTAAATTAATTATGTATATTTAAATTTTATTTCAATCATATTATAGTATAGTTTTATTATGCTCGAACGATTATATTAAATACCTAATATGCCTATAATATAAAAATATAATTTTAAAATGCAATATATGGTCATATTATGTACCTATGTGTAATTTGTTTAAATTAAAATAAGAATACATTTACAATCGACCGCAATTAAGCAGCAACAGCGTATATAAAGGTACCCGTTATTCTACCGATAACATTCATTTTTTTGTATATAAATATATATATATATATATAGACACGCGTAAAAACAACAACGTATTAAATTATACAGGAACATTAAATTGTGACGTAAATTAATTTTATACCTAACAATTTAGACAACCAAATGTATTCTATTCGAGTTTAGGTTAAATGCAAATTCACCGAGTTCCCATCCAATGGACTGCTATACATATTATAGGTAAGTACGTATTTTTTTCGTATGAAGATATTATCGTTTTGATTGCATTGTTTGTGGACTGTGTTAATAAAACAATATATAATATAATATAATATGACCGTTTGTATATTATTAAAAAATTAAGTGGCTATTAGAACTATAATATTATATTGTTAGAAATAAAAACAACTGTGAATGGTCTTGATGCAAAGTCATCGTCAGACGAAACGAAATTACTGCTAAACTTTGAAGTATAACCAGCAATGACAATAACGTTTTTTTCCCCTTTTGAAATTACCATCGAAATGTAGGTATAGCCTTTGGGTATTGACCATCGAAGCGCAATTAAAGTATAATAATTTGAAAACGTCTCTCGTCCAAAAGCAATTGTTCGTGGGTCCATTTTCGGTCAAAACAGCCTTAAGGAGTAATGCTTATCGTGTATAACTTAAAGGTATATTATAGTTAACCCAATGCGGCGCATTGAAATAATATATTTCAGAAATAAATAGCCTAAAAACATCCGAAGGCTGTTTTAGAAAGTTTGACTCTAATGTATAAAGTATTGCTATAGGTATTCATGTACGCATATTATTAAAATAAAAAAAAACATTATTAGTGTATATAGCCTAAACATTTATTGATACAAACGTTCGAAAAAAATATTAAGATAACTGCAAACGTGCACGTTTTGAAGAAAATATGATTTATTTGTAGTTACTTTTACACATATCGTATATTATATTATTGTGCACTGTCGTCTGTCATATTGATAAAACAATTATATCTCTCTCGAGCAGGAAACACGAATGCTGATATAGGTGTTGTTTTTAATACTAAAGTCAACTTCAACGTGAACATTTGAATCATTTATTGTAAAGCTTTAAAGGTTTTAAAGGATTTATTGCGTAGTTTTATATGCTCAATATTGAATATATATCATTGTTGCTTCTTAAAAGTCTTTGTATTGTTTTGTAGTGTAGTAATCCTCAATTCGTAGATTAGGTTACATATAACCAGTGGCGTACGTAGAGGTAGGGTTCTAGGGTTCTAACCGTCCTCGAAATTTCTTCTTACATCAAAATTATATTTATGATTAGCAACAAAACTATGATTAATTTAATTATTATTATTATTATTATTATTATTATTATTACTTCTTATATTATTATAATATTAGTATAATATAAATTATTGTGATCATTAGAATTTTTATCAAAATAACCATTTTTATTTTAAGTGTCGTTACTAAAACCCTAACCAAACTAACTGTACTGCGTACACTACTGCATATAACACCAATAATATAGAGATGTGGAAAAGTTTTAAATCATGTTTTTGAATTGTCGAATGAAAAAAGTTGAATTATTATTCAACTTTTATACTTCTCTATCAGAGTGCACTCTGTTTTGGAATATGCACCAATCGTATAATATAGAATCCGCACATTACTTGGTGTAGACGTATAGCCATATCGTTAGAAAAAAATATTGTTTTTCACATACTTAAATTATTATCAAGTTTTAAAGACATTTTAAGCCTCAACAATTTATCAAGGAAAAATTTCCAAATTAATTTTGGTGTCCTATTTTTGCTTCACAATAATATAAATTATTTACAAACCCCATTTCATTCCTCTCAAAAGATATATCCCGAATTTTATGTGCCCGTCTATATCACAGACTACGCTAATAATCAGCTCCTCATTATAATGATAAAGATTGCTAATGTGGACAAACATTTTTGGGTTTATTAACATTTTTTGATAATAGATTTGATAATTTTTTTTTATATAAATGTTATTTCCATCATCTATTGTGAGTTAGTTACATTATTATAATATGTTATATATTATAAATTGTGCAGTTAAAAATCGAATTTGTTTTTTTTTTTAATATACTTTTACGAGTATATTATGTTAAATTACAAGATGTTCAAAATTTAATGTTACAAAAACGGTGTGGATTACATAAATGATAAATTTTCTATATTATTTCGGTTATTCCTATAATGTGAAATTGCAATTGCCCTGTATATAATATATATATATTTATATACCTACCCGAAAAATGTACACAAAGAACGTTTTTTTTTTTTTTTTATATTTAATACAAATTTAAATGCGCAATATTATTTTGTGCATGTTTTTCGAGAGAAAAAACACGTGACTTCCGGTTGTTTACTACACATTTTCTTTTTTTTCGAGGTTCGCGCGTGCGCGTTAATCAATTGGTGGAACATTTCGTGTGTAATACCTATAATATTATATAAATTAATATTATGCAAAACGCGAGGTGTTCGCCTTCCAGAAAACAATGGTGGAATACAGACAGCGTTTATTATAATGTATAATATTTATAATATCATATATTATAATATTATATTAGTATGGGAAATTATTTAATATATTAAGAAGAAAAAAAAAACAATAAACAAAACAAAAGTATACCGTAAATAACCGGTCGGTCCGGCACGACAGTAGCGTAAAAGGATTATACCTGTAGCATTTTGAATGAGTAAAAAATATATGGATGAATAATAATAATACAAAACGTATCATCCGACTTATTATACCGGGTGTCTTTTAAACCATGACGTTTAATGGGCTGATTCCACCGAATCGACGCATTCATGAAACATGTCCGGAGGCGCAACAAAAACGTATTTCGGAGCCTGTTGAATGACACGGTCCGAGGAGCTTAATAGTCCGAACCCGGACGACGACGGGGCGAAGGTTTAATAGCAATTTTATTCATTATAATATTAAATATTATTGTTACATACAATATATTATTATAATTAATAGAGAGAAATGAGAATCGTATATAATTTTAGAAGGAAAAAAAAATAGTGGAAACTCGTAGCCACCCAATAATAAATATTCAAATAGTAGTTACCAGTAATAATTTAAAATATAATATTACTCCGATATTAATATAACGTGACACGGGTAAATTAATAAACTATACCGCGAGTTGACCTTTACCGTTTTTGGTCGCTTCGGCAGCAGATGTTAACGACCCAAAGAGAAGTAGTTTCCAACACAGCGATAATACGTCGTACGTTGTTTATATTATAACTAAAAAGGGAATAATTTTCATTTTCCTACATCTCTCTACGATAAAAAGAAGATATTGATTTTTTTTTTTTGAATCATCAATTCAAACACCGTTTTGTTTTTGTTATAAAAACAATTTTAAACGTATTTATTATATTTTATTATTTATTTTACAACCGCTCCAAGTTTTAAGTATTAATTAACGCCCTGTTCAAGTAATTAAAAATATGTACGCTTTACTTTTTCCAATAAATTACAGCACACCAGTTTGCAGTTGTACTTATACATAATATATACGATACACCTGCAAAAACAATTTAAAGCCCCATTGCAATAGTGTAAGTATATTGCACTGTTGCGGTGAAAGAAAGACTAACCCGAGACCTAGCCTGTTTCCTGTTCCGTCACCGGATGTGGAAAAATAAAATTGACATTTTTTTAATCGAGATATTGCGCTATAATAGTATTTGCGGAACCGTCGCCGACGAACACGTCACTTGAAATATTAATCTAGTAGAAAATCGTATTATATTATGTACGTACACACTACTCACACGGAAACAAATCTCGTGCGGAAATTGAAAATGTAAAAAAAATAATATTGAAAGCGTCCATACGTTGCCACGTTTGTAAGTATATTAAAAACGTTCAATACATGAAAATATCTATGTATTATTATGAATTTATGTTTTATAGTTACTATAATTATATGATTATAATATAAAATTGTCATCAAATAGATACAATTAAAAATTATTGTTTTTTCAATCTACAAATATTTTAAAACCAATAATAAAAGTATAAAAACTAAATATTTAAAAATTATATTTTTGTTTCTTACCTCATAGCGTTAGTTTTCCTCATATCCTACTGTACAGTTTTATGAAATAATCATTTTTCAAATAAACAATAAAAGACAATAAGCGACAATAAGTCTATAGTACTATTATCAATAAAATTTCTAAGACTATAGAATTACCTTTAAAGATATACTTAATGTTATGTATAACAAATAGATTTATAAATTTAATAAATACTTTTTAGGATTATTTTCCAAAAAGTAGACATTATGCGATGTTGTGTAATTTTAAACGTTATATGCCGTGTACCTTGTAGCTAGACTTTTTTAAGGAAACTAGATACAATAGTTCAATTATTTTCAAGGCGAAATGAAAGTTCAACCGAGTAAATTTAGTATGCCATTTTTAACGTATCGATGTATACGTTTAGTACAATAATAATTATTGAAAAAAATTTAATGTTTCGGTTGTTTAGCTCGTAAAATAAAATTTCATGTCAAGTTTTATGATCTGACATACTATTATATTATATACGAAGTATGTACATATTATATATTTTGTTAACCTAATAAAATCTCGTTAGAATTTGTTTAAATTTTATGACTTCACGTTCAAAATATTTATGTACCTAAGTATTATGTACTTATAGAATTTTAAGTTTTTAACATTTTAATTCAATATAATTATTTGTATTTTACTTACCTATAATCAGGTACGTATAATATCTAATTATAATATTCGTATAGAATATACATTTTATTACAAAGCCTATAAATTTAGTTTATTTTCAGCTTACGTCAATAATCGATATACGATGAAAATAACTAAGTAATTTAATTTAATTTGATTAAATCAATAATTTAAAATTGAATACCTGCTATTTAATATATTTTTTACTTAAATTTGCAACTTATCAAAGTTTCATATCATAATATTTTTTTACTGTGCTTAATTATAACAAAAAACAAAATATACTTAAAAACTCAATGTTATTCATAAAATATAGTATATTTATTATAAATATATTGACAAAATATTATTAGTTATATATATTATAATTTTTTTTTCTGTTAAATTATGCATTATAATTAAATAAAAAATTGTCAATTTTCATAATTTAAAATATATTATTAAGTTCTCTAATTTTTCTGATATGGATTAATATATTAGTTTTTTTATACTAGCATAACCTAACCAATAATATTAAACTAATTAGTAATTGCTATGACGAGAATACAATTTATGATGAAACATGAAACCATCATTAATAATATTTTTATCTTAATTTGCTTATAATACAATGTCTTTATTGATGCTATTTAAGTTATATTGTAATTTATTTTATGCTTATTGAAAAATATACGTATTAAATATGCGTAAAAACGTTTGTGTGTTAAAATCGAATAAAACGCGAGTATTCTTTAATCATAATATTGTTTTGGCTAATATCTATCTTCATATTCGTTAAAAGTATATAAGTGTTTTTAATTCATCGAAGTAATTTCCTTATTAATATTGTCAGTGTATAAAAAGAGAATAACGACAACGAATACATTTTAAGAAACATAATAATTTCATTTTTCATCTTCATTGTGCTTTATAGACTTATAGAAAGTTCATAATATTTTATAAATTATTTTTAGATCAATTATTTATTTGTTTTAATAGAAACACAAATATTATATTTTTCTATTTCGGTCTTCATATATTTTAAATTCTATTGTTTAATTGCTCGCACTTGGACAGTTTGCCGCCGTGACAATTTTGACTAAACAATTACAATTAATTAATTTTATTAAGCGTAATTATTATCTTAATTTTTGATAATAATACATTAATGCATGTATCTTTGATACGATAATCAGATATTATCTTATTGTAGTGAATTATAAAAATCGTTTTAAATTTGTTATTATACATATAACCTATACCTTAAAGGCTTAATCTTTTAACCTTTAAAAAATTACGAGTTTATCTACGTTGAAAATAATGAAATAGATTGAAAATTAAACGTGTAAATTGTATGTAATATATAATTATTGCATTGAGTAGCTTAACCGATCGATATCTGAAGATATTTAAAAATAATTTTCGAATTTACGATGAATAAATTGAATTCGTTTGAATAATTCATATAATTTCATAACCAACCATAATATTGTGATATAATTGTATATGTTTCTCGTATTAAATTGTTTGATACACAGTCATAATATGAATATTGTATATAGAAACTATTGAGTAATGTGAATAGTCCAATTATTATAAAATACTTTAATACCTATAAATACCTACTGTATGAATAAATTATTTTATGATATCTATAGCGTAGTCATGTTATATCTACCATTCATGAATTGTTTAACCATAAACAAGTTCAATGTTCCACAAGTAAACTAATTAGGTACCTATAATATTATGTAATATATTCGTAATTTTTCTGAATAATAATTATAACTGTAAATTAAAACAGTTCAATAATAAATTCTAATAGAATAGATATTAAATATCTCAATTATAAATATTGATGTTTGAAATTTAAATACAAAAATAATAAAACTTTTTCGATTTTCGGGTTAAGACCGGGTTTTATTTTTCTTTGGATTTCATTTTACGGGTTGAAACAGTGGTCGAGTTATTCCCAGTTTCAAATTCTTCAATGATTCAAAAATTTTCAAATTTTTTAACAAATTATTTTTAATTAACATTATTTTATATCCACAAATTATTTTTCTATACAATTTGTTTCGTATATAATCCGAAAAAATAATAGTTTTTAATTTTTAATTTATACAATTTATCATATAATCGTACTCAGTTGGACGAAAAAATGATAAAATTGTTTTCCATTTTATTAACTTTAAAATTTCGGACTTAGAATTACTCGTTAAATAATTATAAAAATTAAAAATAATCCATACCACGTGATTTGTTTCTAAATTCATTCCTAAAATGTTGGGTCACATCATTATTCATTATAATGGTGCAAAATAGTGTCAAGTGATGCTCAAAATCGTATTTATGGTGTGACATATCATTTTAGGTGAGAATTTTACCAAAAATTCCCTAGTAACATTTATTTTTTAATTACTAATTGTTGCAGCGCAATTAAAATATTATTATATGATTATTATATAATTATATTATCGTTGTTAATATTGCCTGACGTCCATTTCCCCAGCCCCGCCATGATGGAATTAAATTTTTTTTTTTTTAGTTCGTTTGTGCTACGTTTGTGCCGTTTGTGCTACCTAGTCCCACGTTTGTGCTAGGTCCACAGTCCGAGAAAATCTAACAAATTGTTTTATTCCATATTACTGATACACCGTGATTTTTCACAACAAATCGGGTGATATTTTCGATTTGCGGAGCGAAGCGACGGCGCCGATGAGTGGCAGCCACTCGGTATGACTAGCTTACATAAAGAAAGAAATGATGATCTCAGTAATTCAATAAGAACTGTACGTGAAAATATTAAAGTAAATCACTGTTTATTATTAATTTATACAATATAAGATTCTAAATAATAATAATAAAAAAAATTATTATAATCAATATTTTTAAAAATTGTTTTGTAGGTATTAGGTTGACAATATTATAACGTGTATTGTATTATTTATTTAAAAATGTAATGTGTTTTATACTGTTTATAAGATGATATATATATAATTAATTTATGTTTTTTATTTATAAATATAAATTATTTTATTATTTTATTTTGTATACATTTGGAATACGTGATTTATATATACAATAAAATGTACTTTTAAAATGTAATTTTCATTACTTAATATCATTTAATATTATAATATTAGCCACTTTCCCCCAGTAATAAAAATTGTTTTCTAGCACAAACAAACTAAAAAATATTTAATTCCAATATGGCCGGGCTAACGTTTCCCCAGCCCCAGCAGTATTAAAATTAGATTTTCTCGGGCTGTGGACCTAGCACAAACGGCACAAACGTAAAAAATTTTGAAATATTTAAAAAATTTTAAATTACATCATGGCAGTGCTGGGGAAATGGACCTTATTGCCCGGCGCCGTTCCCTCATTAATTTTTCCTAATCTTTCCGCGGTCGTTGACAATCACACACTATTATACTATTTTTTTTTTTTTTTTTTAGAATGTTAATTATTGAGAATTTGTTTTTTAAAGCAACATTGAAATTATTATTATTATGAGTAATATTATATTTAATTATTATTATTTGAGAATATTAATATTAGTAGTATGTATTTGTTATAAATTATTTATTTAATAAAAGAGTTGAGTATTGTATCATTGAGAATTTATTGTAATTAATGTAATTAGTTCATTATTATTATATTTTTTTCATTTATTAATTGAAATTATTTATATGTTAGAATTGTGATCTGTGAGTCAGCGATCACAATAGTAATCCTTTCCCATACACATTTTTATTAAATCGATTTCTGTCTTTCTTTAGGTGCTGGGTTAAGCAACATAAATTTATGGCCCCCATCCCTCATCACTAATTATGTTACTAAATTGAATAAAAAATAATGTTTTTTTTTATCTTGTATTTGGCAATTGATTATACTCGACAATATGAAATAATAATCTTATTTTGTAAATATTAAATAGATAAAATAGGTTTTTTCAGAAAATTATTTATTTTAATTTTAATTTACAATTTTATTTAAGTAGATGCTCAAAATAACGTTCCTCAACCTGAATACATTTTTGCAATCAACGATGTAAGGACACGCAAACACGAATTAATAGTTCTGGTGTTTCCTTAATTGTATTACCTACTGTCATTATTTTTTCTTATAGGTTCTCTCTATAATAAATTTCTTCGGTGTAAACTTTTTCTTTCATATAACCCCGTAAAAAGAAATCATACGGATTTAAATCAGGGCTACGTGGAGGCCATATTACGTTTGGATGATGTTGTGCATTGGCACCTACTTTTCTTCCAATAACTCTATCAGGGAACAAATAATGTTCTCAGACAGCATTTGTATGATGGGGAGGTGCACCAGCCAACATAAACCACATAACCTATTGTCAAAAAAATAATATTCCCAATTAGTCTTTTTATTTTTGAATAGTTGAATTATCTTTATTAAAAATTAAATAAAAGGGGTTTTTTACTTAGAATTAATTACCTCCTGAATATCCAATGACATATTTTCTAATAATAATGGCAGATTGTCTCTGAGAAAAATTAAGAATTCATGGCCGTTTAACCTGCCTGGTAATACAGTAGACCTATCAAATATCCACATATAATTTCACACCATATATTAATACTAAATTTGTATTGAGAGCCTCTTTGTCGGATCGTATATGCATTTTCTTCGGACCAAATATGATTATTATGCTGGTTAAAATTACCATCCTTCGTAAAACCAGCTTCATCAATAAATAATATATGTTTTAAGTCCTAATAATAATTATTATGGAATATGGATTATGGTACTTTTTATAATAATTTTTAGTAAACTATACTAAATATTTTTTACAAAATACTAAAATAGTACTACTTACCCATTGCATATTTACTATTAGTATAATACGTCATTATTAATTTATAAAAATAAAGTTAAACTTATAAGTTATATCTAATATAATATCAACTAAAATCAAATTTTATATCAAATATATAAACGTTACGAAATTTTGAATTCTACAATGATTCCATAATAAATAAAAGGTAATTGTAACTATAATATCAATGAAATTTATTTAATATAGTTTTATAATGATATAAATAGTATATTTTTAAAACCTTTGGGATGTTAGATAAATCATGATTACAAACCCGCATGACGCGAATGTAAGACATTTATACATTGTATATTTTTAAGTATAATAATTTATCGCATTTGCAATTTCAAATTAATTTAAGAACATAATTAGTAATTAAAAAATAAATGTCACTTAACCTAACCACCGAAGAAATAAATAATAGAGAGGACCTATTAGCAAAAATAATGACAGTAGCTAAAACAATTAGGGAAACACCAGAACTACTAATTTTTGTTTGCATGTCCTTAAATCGCCGGTTACAAAAATGTATAGAAGTTGAGGGACGACATTATGAACAACTATTATAAATAAAATTGTAAATTTAAATTAAAAAATTAATTTTTTGAAATAAAACTATTTTACCTATTTCTCATTTGCAGTATAAGATTATTATTTCACAGACTCGAGTATAATCTATTACCAAATACAAGATAAAAACTTTGTTTTTAATTTATTTAAGTAATATTATTAGTAATTAAAATATAAACATTACCAGGGAATTTTTGATAAAATTCTCATCTAAAATGATATGTCACACCATAAATACGACTTTAAGCATCACCTGACTCCATTTTGAACTATTTTGGTGAAAAATGATGTGACCCAACATTTTAGGGTAGAATTTCGCAACAAATCGCGTGGTATGAATTATTTTAAATTTTCATGATTTTTTAACGAGTAATTATGCTAAGTCCGAAATTTTAAAACTAATAAAAAACGGAAAACAATATTATCATTTTTTTGTCCTACTAAATACGAGTATATGATTATTTGTATACGCTAAGGAAACACCCTGTATAAGTTACACATATGTTTGTATTACTTCATTATGTCACGTCGTGGCATATTGAAAAAATAATTAGTACATATTGATTTACTAAAAACAATTAAAATTATACAATAATAAAAACCAAATATGTTACTTATTTATATATTTTAATTTAATGTCCTAACAATAAAATAATATAACATAAATGTAATATTATATTACAATTATAACAAGTATTTATCATGTTGTATCTATAACCAGTTGTATAATTACATCATTTTATATTAAATTATTTATATTATTATAAATTTACAATGTAGCATATAATTGAGCTTTATATATATATATTCACATAGAATAAGTAACATTATAATATATTTTGTGCGTGATACATTTTTATTATTACTTATTATTTTCGAACTTTTCAACGGTTTTTCGTACGTGTTTGGTGTACATATACGTACATGAATCACGTACTCGACATATATATTTATATGTTTTGTTTTTCTTTCGTGGTTGAAAGCTTCATACGAAATGGTTTGAAATACCTACCCGGTATAAACTGTTTATTAGATAGAGATGGTTTTAACCTCGTGTGGTCATGTTTAAAACGATCGTGTGGCACTCAACCGCAGTAACCGCCGTATAGAAAAATTTTTTTCTCCCTTCTCCACCAAGTCTCGGAGTTTTTGGCAAACGAAAAACCGAATTATATCGCAGTTGAATATAAATTACAGCTCCGCTACCGGATTTGTTGGACAATTATTTTCTCCGAGCACGTATTATACGCCGAATTTATAACCTGCAGCGATACCTAACCATATCTTATTATAATACGAATACGCGAGCGGTAATCATAGATAATACTATATAGGCTGTGCCTATTTTACTAACAGCGTGATAATATTATAAAATATAATACACCGACCCAATGGATAACGCGCGATTACAGTATGATACAGTGCGGCTGGTTCGCAAGGGTGGATCTAATCGCGAATATTATATTTTGATATTGGATTAGTAAGCTCGAAAATGCCAACTCCATTGTAAGATAAGGTCTTATCTATTGTTTAATCTTTATCATTTATGGGCACGATGATACCGTTGCGCGTATATCGCATACTACACGGTCTTCGTCACCAATCCTGTAATGTATTTCGCGCGGTTGGGTCAACGAGGCGACGGCGAAGAGTTCAAAGACGTGATCGTACGTCCATTCGAGCGACGGATTTTATTTATAAAATTAAATATTGTAACTCAACCAAAATTGGTTGTCGTTACAAATTGTCACCGATTTATAATGCATAGAAAAAGTTAAATAAAAGTTATATTTAAGCTTAATCGAAACAAGCCGATTGAACATGACTATTCTTTAGAAATCTACTCGCTTTAATCACAAATAGTGATCGTTGTTTCATTCCTTACGGAAATTATTATATATTATATTTCATATAGATAGAAGGTGTTTTTTTAAAAAAAATTGTCAACATTTTTATACTCGTACGTCATTCCCTGTAAGACAAATGAGACAAATATACTATTTTACACGACACATATTTTATGTCTGTCACCAATAACACTACGGTACTAAATTATTATAAATTATAATTAATATAATATAATTTAGGTATTTAAAACATGGTTATTAAATCGTTTATTCTTTTTCATTTACCATCGTATCAAGGGTTAATATTATACAATATTCCTATAGTGTATCCATAGTAAACTCCAAATAATAATAAGTGACAAATAAATTAATATACTAGTATAATATTTTAGTTACATATATATGTTTAATGCATTCCCCAGTTTTCAAAAGAATAATAATTTAATCAGAGCTTATGCTAAAGAATTTTTTTAACTATTGAAAATATTTTTTTTATGCATGTGGGTTGGGTTAGGTTAGGTTAGCAACCTAATGAAACCAGTAATCAAGAAATCATAAATTACTTATAATTTAATATAACTACATTATATATTTTAAATTTAATATACAGTTTTACTATGTTTATACTAGGTATCTGTATATAAATTATTTTGTATTAACTTTTTTTTCTAAAGCCTCATCCTTTTCACCACTATCTTCACTATAAATAGTTTTTTCCTAGTACACCATTAAAATAATTTTTTTGTTTGACTTTTGTTTTATTATATTAAAACAAAATTGAGTATTACATTTTCAAGTACAAACAAAAGTTTAAAGAATAAAATTATAATAAAAAAATAATGTAATTAGAATTCAAATAAATAATTTTAAAATTATATTTTACGATAAAATAGGGGAATCGCAAATTTTATGTACTAACCAAATATCAAATAAGTATTTACAACTACTCATATAAATTTAAAACTGCCCATTGGCGTTATACTTTATAATAAACAATATACTTTTTTAAATAAAGTTGAAGTGGTAATATTTAAATATGTATTAATTTAATATTCAATAATCGAAATTTTACAATATATTTTTATAAACATATTACGAGTGCACAAACTTCGTGAGACGAAATAAATGTATAATTTGAGCAGTTGGCCGTGGATAATAATATTTGATGCTGTATTTGCAATTCCCAACGAGTTGTAATCGTTGAAAATATAATTATACAATATTATAATAACGTCATGTACGTCAAATTGATATGGCCGGCATATTACATTTCTATATTGGCATAATTTATAATTTCGTTTAAATAAATCTATTCGTCGCAATCGTTGACTTGAGAATCGATATTTTTTGTTTCTTTATTTGTTTATGTTTTCATAACATTTTATTTTAATGGATATAGTATAAATATCTAAGTATTATTTTTTAATCCATGACACACGTTATATATTTATTATTATGTCTTCTATGTGTAGTTTACTTAACTCGAACAAGGAGTTGTATACATACACTGTAGCGTGCGTGTTTATAAATTATTCTTTTCGTGAATATTATACTAAATACGAGTAGTAAAATACTATTGAAATCCAATACGTCTTCCGTTTGTTTTGATATCAAGGTTCGTTTTAGTAAACGTATTACTCGAAAATATACTATCCGAAATGAACGATGACTAAAACATTATTATTTTATTTTGGGTATTGACTGATCGTTCAGAGACATCTAATTGTTTATGAGTACCTATCGTTTATGTTGAGAGAATAAAAACTTAAAACAAATTACTAAATTAAACATCGAGGCTATTTATACATAGTAGGTACGCAATATTATATTAATTTTGTTTTTGCTTTTTCCCTATCTATCTCCCTATATCATTATAATAATACGTACGCAATCAAATTTATATGGCGTTAATGATTTTTCATTATTATTTATTGCAGCGTAACTTTTAATACGTTTGACAGATTTTATATTATTCATTTTTGATTTTTACAGAAAACTTATTCGTATTTTATTCATAAGTTTTTACGACAACAGAATAATTTTTATCACAGCGCCTTGAGCGTAAATATTTTATTGAAATTTCATCAACATTCAAAATAATAACATTGTTAATATTATACTATATCTCAGTATTTCATTATTATATATTCAATAAAATTATAATGTTTTTTATGCCTTAATATAATATTTGAGTACAGTAATAAAATAACTGACAATAACGTTGTTACGTCATTAAAAGTATAATATTTCAGAAATCACATGAAAAATGTTATACTATTATTATTATTGTCTATTTTCATAAAATTCTATTTTGTAGGAGCATCTATTTAGCATAGCCTATATGTATACAAGTAGTAAATACTCGTAAAGTATCAATATAATATTACATTTAAACAATACCTTTTGAAACTCGAATATTAATGTTTACGAATTTCAACTTTTTGACGATTATCGTTGGGTGTACAGCTCTATAGGTATTATATTGTAATATTATACTTAAACAAACATTTGCTCGGGCGAAAAGAGATATTAAACATTTTGATCGATAATAATATCATAATATCAAACAGATATAGCTAGATAATTTAAATTTAAATTAAAAAAAAAAAAAAATTAAGAAATGGAAAATGGAAAATCAACAGTCGCGTGGATATTTGTATCACTTCACCGCGGATATGTCTAGCGTCGTTAATGCAAAACAAATTAATTATGATAACGTATTATAATAATAACATGTATTTGTGTACTATGCATATAATTATTGTATTGTACAGTCATTGAAACGTGAGTTTATTTTGTTTTTATCTTTAGTATACACACGCATCCTCTCGCAGTTTATTGCTTAACAGAATATAATATATCGCGCGTAAACCGCCGATGGCCAATTGATAAAACGCTATAGTACGCCAGCTATTATATTGTAACCACGATATAGGTACAGGTAATTAATGTTTATTTATGTTGTTTTTATTTTTATTATTGTTATTTTATTTTCGTTGTTGTCGTCTATTAGAGAAAACCGTTGTTAATTTTACGGCAATAACACTCATTATACGAACACAATAATATAATATTATACTATCGGGCCGCCGCAAAAACGGATGTGTCCATTGTACGTTGTGTGTGTTTGCCACATAGCCGTTTCGATCACTCGGCCGAGTCCTAATTATTATCCGGTTGTAATTTAATATTGTTATACTCTTGTGTACTGTATTATACGAATAATATATATATATATATATATATATATATATATATGATTATAATATATTAATTTGCATTTGACTAAATCGATGTCGTCCGATACGCCAACGCCACCGCACGGCCGTCCGTCGAGGATTCGAGGTCGACGAACTTTTGTCGATCCCGCTTCAATAATATCCAAGTCGGTCATCGCGGTTTTCCGTCGAAATTAAAACTAATTGTATCGTTATAATAGGTAATAGAAAAAAGTTAAAAATTAAGTTTTGCCAATGACAAAGAGTTTTTTTTTTATATTTCTGAAAGAAAAACTGTTACTCAAAACGAAACGATTGTTTATCTATGACATAATATAGGTAGTATTAATAATATTCGCGTTGATTTCGTTACCCGTATCGCGATCTATCGGCCTTCCGTGTCGTTTAGCAAACGTGCACTGACGGCAAGCTAAAAATTAACAATAATAATACTATTTCGATGCCTATAATAATAATAATAATAATAATAATATTATATTACGCGTGAGTACGAATAAACATCGCAACAATATAATAATACGAATGTATTATTGGTTCATGGAACTTTAAAATATTTAACTTATTATTAATGATTTCCGTTTTTTACGCACACATCCGACCAAGCGTGAACTTATAGTTACATATTATACTATATTATGAGGAATTTGTGTATATTTTTGACTAATTTTCGACAAGTAATTAGTTACACATTATGTTTTATTCGAGTAGGTACACATATAATTGTATATTAATCGTTTTATATTTTGTTTTTTTATTTTACACAAAAATTTTTACAAAAAAAATTGTGTATATGAATACATTATGTATAATGTATAGTTAATAACATATAATTGTTATTATTCATCTTGATAAAATAGTATTTCCTCTTATGTTATAAATTATAATCATTATCAAAGTAATATATAGCTTGATAATAAATAATATTATTGTCTATATGAATCAGAAAAAAATCCAACATGTAAATATTGCAAATATATTTGTATAGTTATTTAATTATTTTGTTTAATTGTCATATTTAAATAAATTTAAAAGACGTTTAAACTTAGCGTTTTAATTATTCCTAGCATAGAATAATACCTATGATATAAATTTGTAAGTGTTTGAATATAAAATAAGAATATCATAATAAAATTATTAATCTATAATATTAAATTACCATAATATTATAGAAAACAATATTATTGATGTGATGTTATTATTCAAATTTGATGCATTTTATGTCATAAATAATTATAAAATTGTATTGTGTAAAAAAAATATATAGTTAAAACTATATATTATTAAGTATCTATTAATAATTTACATACTTATATGTACTTATTTAGTAGATACGAAAAATGTAACTGTAATTCTTCAGTTCCTAAAAGAGTTGAAAATAACAAGTTTCCTTTGTTTATCTATTTATATCTATTTTTATCTATCTTTGTTTATCTATTTACGTATATGCAACTTGTGATTTGACAACATATTTATATAATATTATAATCTAAAAATGTCAATAATTAATTTTATACGAAGGCAGATAAACTTTACGTAATTATAATGATTTTGATACGATAATATTACAATCAATTTAATTTTTTAAATATTATTTACTGTGTTAATCGAAAGCACAAAATAATTCGATATTTATGGAATAAAATTATGAGGTTATTAATATTTGAGATTTCTCATACGTGTTCGTTTTAAAAATACATTATTATCATATTACTAATGATAATTGATTTATTTTTTCTGTCAACCTTCATCGATCATTGTAGTTGTATAAAACTAAACTAATAACTTATAAAAAAGTCAGATAATTAAATAAAAAAAATAAAAAAATTATCAACATAAAATTTGATATTCACAGGGTTATAATAGAGGTCGAGATACCCATAGAAAGTATAATGATTAATATCTATTTGAAATACCAATTTTTGCAACTACCTTTAAGTATATTATGTTAGTATTAATATATTTAAAATGTAAATGTTTGTCTTATGACTTGATAGTGATAGATTTTTATTTATTAACCTTTCTAAACCTGTAGTTGCAGTACCTACTTTTAACACACGTTAATTCTATTTATAAAAGGTATAATAATGTGAATGAATTAATTTTAATAGACAATAATTTAAATTATATTTTCAAACAATGTTTTTTGTTTCTTCATAATAATTGATTGAAATCAGATATCTAGATGTTATATAATAATATTAAAATTATTATAATACTCAGACTACTTTATACGAGATATTGTAAATTTGTAACAATACAGTATTATAATAATAATAAATTCAAATGATATTTAATTTTGTAAAATAATATTTATCTTATATTGTGTTAGACTTACGCGTTACAAAAAAATATCACGTAAATATTACATGAAAACAAATTGTTCGTTTTACACTACATATATTATTTTTGTGAAAAACATGTTGATACGAAAAAGAAAAACTAAGTCAATCGTGATCACGGATACTGAATTTATCGATCTTACTAAAAAATTATCAAGTAGACAGAGTGAAAACTAATAAATTCTCGAAATGACAAACAATAATAAATTTATGATAAAAGTGATCTGTTATTCCGCTTGCTACAAATCTCATTATTCTCCGCGCATCAATAATATGTATTAAATTTAATTCTACAAAATTACGAATTAGGTAAAATATTTTTATTAAAATTTTAAAATCAGTGTATTGTTAATAGGACAGGTATCAAAATTACTGTGGGATATTCAAAAATTAATATTATGTTAACGTACTACAATAAACCTATAACATAGCCATAAATCATTTTTGGTCTACTAAACATATTGTTTTTTGTCCTCAAGTACAATCACAAAATATAATAAAATATAATTGTAAACAAAAGCCAATGGCCCAGTTGCCAATATAATTAAAAAAATATATATAATAAAGCCTGGAAATCACTAAAGTTTTTTTTTCCGAAAATAAATTCAGGAAGTTTAATATAGATAATATAGATATTTATTTTTTTATATTTATGACATGCATATCATTCTGTTTACACTATATAATCTAATAAATAAAATAAAAATAATAAAAATAATTTGAAAAACACATTTTGAATAGAACAATATTATAACGTTATAGACATATTACGTATAACCGGGATGATTTATAATATATATATGATGATGTGAATAATATTATATTGTACATACTACGTATTAATTATGTTGTAGCTTGTAGTTATGTATAATATTATTATATGACACAATATCATAATGAAGGTTCATTAAAATGTTTTATAGTTTTAAAATCCATACTATTATAACATAATAAAAATAATTTTCTATAAGTAAATACTTTGGGAATCAGAATTAAAATTTTTAAATGTTTTTAAATAATGTAAATTAAATTCTACTGTATTTTTTTTTCTAAAGGCTAATAACCAAGCTGTTAAAGCCTCATTAATATATATATATATAAAAATAATAATAATAATAAATTAATACTTAATAATAATTGGTGCAAACGTAATATTTTATATCTACCTACTATTGTAGGTTGTGGCAAACGTTTAAAATTAATTTTAAATATAATATTTAGATAAAAATTTTATCTATTAGGGTCTATATTATATTACTTATATAATACTTATATCATAATGTATAAATATATATATATATGTATATGTGTGTAATAAATAATAATATCCTATTGTTTATACATCCTTGAAGTATAATACGCAAGTGTTGAAATCATATTTTATCTAATATTATAAACTTATAATAGTTTAAACTCCATCAAAGGATTTGTTTTTATGGATACGTTTGTATAAATTTAATAAAACAAAAAAACTTCAATGGCGTAAAATTAAACTAAAATACGAAATTAATACATGTGTTTATTTATTTATCGTTATAGAATGAAATTAAGTAGTGAATGTTGTATTTTGCACGACATTTCATGCAGTATAAAAAAATTTGCAGAATAATTTTATACATAATATAAATGTTCAAACATCTGATATTCTGATAAAATAAAAAAATGAGTTATCAATTTATCATGAAATCACCAAATGATTTATTACATTTTTTAGAGAATAAATATTCTATTAAAAATAATTAATTATACATTTTAACTATGTTTTATTATATTGTATAAGATAAAATAGTTATATTTTATAGATGAATTGATATTTATTTAAAAGGTTAGGTTACATTAGGGTAGTAATATTTTAAACAAATTTTGAGTAGAAAAAAAACTATGTTTCTACTTATATATTTATATTTAGATTCATACATATATGAGTATGGGTAACTTTTAATATATGTAATAATATAAGAAAATACTTAATTAACGTATATACTTTATAAAACATTAAAAGTCATTTGCTGAAATATGTCTCTTTTAAGAACTATATAACATAAAATAACAATCCCAGGAACAATGATTTAATTTTATTGCGATACAATATCACAATTGCGTGCATTTTATTTCATTTTAATCGCAAATGAATAACCAATAATCGCATAAGAATATATGACATGTATGCAGTTAATTTATTGGTATTTCAATCAAACACAATTTTCAAATAATATATGAAGTGCCAGCAATAGTAACTGTAATAAAGATTAAGATATGTACGAAATTGTATTGTTCCTAGTTATAAATTCAGCACATGTGCTTAGTATTTTACTTGTTTTATATAAGTCATTATTTAAAAAGTATTATTTATATAAATATTTTAATTTAATGTTTCAGACGATAAATAAACACAATAAGTAGATAATATTGAAATTATAAAAATTCGAAGTAGGTAAATTTCGATTAAACATAATGTACAAAATGTAATATTCATTTAAACCTTAATGGTCTGCAATAATTAATTTTGGAAATTATAATTTAATCCTAAATAGTTATAAGATTGGAATAGGCTAGATCGTGTCTTACATTACTCTTACAATGTGTACACGTTAACACGTTGACTGCGCATGTATTTTCAAGGTGTTTCGCCCAGTGCGCATATTCATTTTTTAATTTAATTTAATTTTGCTACTAATAAAAGAGTTTTCATATGTGTTCAATAAAAAGTTTTTTCAAGTTTTTTCAAGTTTGGGCTTTTGAACTTTTAGGACTCCAATTGGCGTCGTGAGCGTTCGGGAAAATATTTTTTGTACAGTGCGCATGGACGCCAATTGGCGTTTTCAGATTTTTTTTAAAATTTTATTAGCATTAACTTTTTTGCTATATTATGGATAATATTAATAATACAGTAAACAAAATTAATGTTAATATATTATATTCAAAAATAACACAATGTATAGGTATAGGTTAAATAAATAATAAAAACAAAATGTTGAAATATATGTTTACTTTCTTAGCAAAACAAAATAAAAATTATCTTTCAAATAAAAAAAAAAAATTACAAAATTAAAACTTTTATAATAAAACTGAATCTTTATAAAATCAGAATATTTAATATGTTTACTTTTATAAAAAAAAACAAATAAAAAAAAATTTACAAAATTAAAACTGAATCTTTTTAAAAACAAAGTATATAATTATTTAATGAGTATGATGTTCCTTGAAGCATGTTGTAAGACACAAACTCGGTTTATTTGGACAAACGTTGCAATAATAAGTGGTGTCTTTCCTTATTCCTTTAATACTACACTGCTTACATTTTTTTCGTAAAGGTCTACCATTATTGCCTTTTTCATGTGTGGATGGTATATGTTCTACAGAGTTCAATGTTCTAGCAGGATTTTCCAGTTTAGGTAGTATTGTACTTAAAACTTCTATACGAAAGTCATAAAAGCTCATTTGATTTCCGATTTGATTTTGATTATATAAATAATACGAATTTAAAAGTAACATCTGTATAATATGTATACCTATTTTTTTATACCATCTAATACATTTCCTTGTGAATGGATAATAACTCAACATTTGATCTTGTCTATCGATTCCGCTCATATATTTGTTATAATGTTTTATCGGTAATGGTTTCATTTTTTCTTTACCTCTACGATTAGTCGCTAGTACTATATCATTTGGAAACTCTGACGAAATATATGTAACATCCCTTTTATCCATCCATTTTCCTATCATTATACCATTACTATATCTTGAAATTGTTTCACCGATCTTAAGTTTTGCAGTCATTACGTCTTTTGGCGTATTTAGTCTATTTACTCTCAGTGACAGATGCATCAGAAATGACAATATACGTAGATATTATGTGATAAACATCGAATAATAACAACAAAATATTTGTTCAGAATATTACTTATAAACAGCCAAAATTGCAACATATGTAGGTACGGTGCATGTATATATATTTAAAAATATCCTACGACGACGCTACCCAAACATCAAATTTCCCCAAGCCACGCGCATTAAATGAGAGCTCATTTATTGAATATATATATAGGACGCCAATTGACGTCGTGAGCGTTGTGATAGCACACATAGGACGCCAATTGGCGTCCGTGCGCAGTCAACGTGTTAATATAAACAAAAAAATGTGCTAAATTATAAATGAGTTCAGCTGTCTTTATTCCAATCTTATACAGATTAATTTTAGATTTACACACAGATTTTAAACAACTATTTATTTTATTTTAATCTTAATTTTTTAGGCGATAATCACGATGAGTGAAACGAATTGAAATATGAAAGAGTCTAAAAAAAAAAATTGTAACGAAAACACAGTTTAAAATTGCATTCATTTATATTGAAAACATGAGTAGTACCAACAATTATTGGTCAGGTGCGATTATAAAAAATCGCGTTCACATGTCAATAATAATTATATACCAAAAATATGGCATCTGCAACCACAAAAATGGTACATCGCTAAAATTCACTAACGGATTTAAAAAGAACAAAACGAATACAAATTAGTTAATCATAATATACGTAACACCTTTGTATCTGCATACGTATTTTGTTTTTGTCAAAAATTGTTAAACACAGGAAAATGATTATTTTCATCAATTACCTAAGCATAGATATATTATAATATTATACACAAGTATTATATTCAAATATGTGCTTAGCCTGCCGGAATACTTATTATGAATATTCATAAAAACAATAATAAAATGTTTCACAAACAGTTATTATATTTTAGGTGATTTAATTATAATAATATTGTTCCATTGCTAGATTTAGTAATTCTATAAAAAAAAACCTACCTACCTATTTTCAAATTTGTGAATCTTCAAAATGTTTCTTTTTTATAAATATTTTCACCGTTAAGAAAATGAGAAAATAAAACAAATTATTTTTATTAAAGTATATTTTGTTTCGAATGAAATTTTAATTTTAATAAATAAAATTAGTGTGTATAAGGCCAACATGATTAAAAAGTGAAACGTGTTTTAACGTATGGATAGTACCTGTAACAATTTACATTATTTATTTTAAAATAAACGAACAACCTTTCAGAAGGAATAATAAATATATGTGTATAGTATAGTGTATACGATTATATACTCAATTAATTTTAGTTGTAATCTGAACATTTATTAAGACTTAATTGACTTAATTAATCAACTATTTGTGTTGTTAAATAATAAAAAAAAAATGTAAAATTTATTTATAAACTAAAAATAGAAAATAATCAAACAATTTTTTTCATCATGGGAAAAATGTCGTATTTTGTTGTACGTTTTAATCGTAACACTGTTTGTTCAGAATTATTCCTATATTTCATTAATAATTTTTAAATTAATGTTCACATTGCAACTTTTGTAGTTCCATTATCTTATTTTTATTTTAATTGGTCGGAATATGATTCTAATATTTCATGTACATTTTAATCAAATAAATAAATAACGTTTAAAATAATTGCCGTATTGCATTAAAAGTTTTAATGTCCCTATAGAAGACAACTCTGGCAAACCAGGAGCATATATAATTCGCTTGGTACGCACAGACACAAAAAAACTAGTTTTTATTCGCATTTACTTTATTTTATAGAACTATATATCTAACTTTCAGATAAAACCAATTAACGATGCTATAACAGACATACGTGTAGACATAATCTAATATGTCTTTTTTAATTAGTACCGAAAGAACTTTTAGAGTATACTATCGTAAATCCAATCGTACCGACGTTTCTTAGTATTTACGAATTATATTATACATAAAATAATTATTGTTCGTTATTAAATGGGTTTAAGAATACAAAAAAATAAAAATAAACAACTAATAATAAATCTTCCCATAGAAAACTATGAAAAAATTCATAAAAATATAAATCAATAAAGCCAACTATTTTGTAAAGCATGGATTTATAAATATTTAATTGTTAACACATTAAAAAATAATAACAATAATAATTATCAGAAATCTAATTATTATTTTTTCTTGGTTGATTAATAATTAATTATTAATGTCGATGTGTACAAAATACAAATATTATTCTTTAATTATTCCTTTGATTTATATGAATCAATTCAGTTCTCGGAAGCTCCTTAAGACCAATAAACAAATATTAAATTAAAATCGATAAATATTAATTATTATAACATTTATTATAAAATATTTATATATATATATATATATAATATCACATCATATATACCGCAAAGCTCGTTATTTGATATAAGAATTGCTAAGAATAAATTAACAAATTAACAAATATTGTATTGTAACTTTTACTTAACCTGCAGGTAAAATATGTTTAATTTCTATATTATGGTCCATATTCTACGAAAAGACAACATACGTGTGTTAGTGGAATTAATTGATATAATAATTTCAAATTTAAGTTGGTACCTAGTATTCGGTTATATATTTTTGTAGTGTCTACTGTGGATAGTTTCTCAACACATTAAAATATAGTAATTATTTATAATTTTTTTTTTTTAATTTCTATGTACATATATTATTCTGTCTAGCTCATTCGCCAAAGTATAATTGCCATAACTTAATTATACTACAGTTCGTATTTTATCATATTGGACATTTAAATATAAAGAATAACAATATAATATTATTGTATATTTAGTAGGTATTTAGCTGTCTCCGTACAAAATCAAATGTTATTGCATAATAATAAATGATTTAAATAAAATATAAGCATACTTGTCGGCGGCGATGACGTACACCAGTGAAAGTGAAAAATTATTATCAAAATCAAGAACACAGTCGAGTGCTCTCACGTGGTTGCACCGCGTGCAAGTCGTTTTTAAAATCAAAGCTCGGATATCCGTTCCCGTTTGGATATTACGCTCGTATTATAGTTGGAATCGACATCGGCGGAATTTAGCGAGTGTCAGAAATCAATATTTCAAGGCCTCCCCGTGGGTTGAATTCACTATAATCGCGAATCAACGTCCGTATATTATATGTTATTATTATTACTATATAATATTGTTATATGTAACTCACAAGACAAAATTGATACAAACCTCTTGTTCCTCGATCCTAGTTTTATAATATAAAAACGTAAAATTATTGGTAGGTACATCTACAAAATAATTATCATTTTAAAGTGTTTGAAATATTTGAATTGATAATTTTTCGATAATAATAGGTTTTATTTTAAGATATAATCGATAACGCACGAAAATAAAAATTAATACAATTTTCAAAGATATGATATATTTCAAGTTTAATTAATAACAAAATATATGAAAAAAAAAACCTAACTTAATCTATATAATTAATGGTTTACCAAACAATTTATTAATAACTCTTGGTTGAAAAATATTTTTTATTTATAACTATACAATATCAGCAAATTATATCATATAAAAACTAACAAAAGCATTGGATAAATATTAATAGGTACAATGTTGTAAGAAACATTTATTATTTTAAAAAAGTGAATAATCCTCTGTAATATATCGATAGTATCTAATAAATAAAATATTTATAATAATATAAATAATATTAAATTATTCAAATTATAATAGTTAAAGTAAATTTTGTATTACAAAACCTTTACAATGTTAAGTTTTTGGAAATGAAGATTTTAGCACTGCCCCCAAATAAATAACATTAAGTTCTTAATTTATTAATGTTACTGTTCTATCTTCTATCGCCTTAAATAGAATGTCTTGGCCAGTTTGTCTTTAATCTTTGAATGGAATTATTGGGAACGGTTTTAGAGGATAATTGAGTTATTAGACGATTTTATAGAATATGCAAGATGTTAGATTTAGTTGGCAATTAAAATTTCGATATAGCTTTTCTAAAAAAATTTTTAGAATAAAGAAATATAAAAATATATACGGTATCATATTATAATTTGTATTATAATGAAATGTGCAATAATTAAAATAATATCGATATGAAATCTGGCGTAATTATAGTAATTAATAAATTAATCATATCAAAAAAACATCATTGTAAATTATTTTTTTCAAGCCATAATAATTTTATATTTGGCCACATAGTATATAATTAAAAGTTTCCATTGGAATTGTTTGATAATAAATGATCTCGTCTATTTTTAGTACGTTTCGGTACTTAATAACGTCAAAAGAAAGATTGATGAATTTTACATATTATAGAACATCTTATTAGACACTATTAATTGATCAAATAACATTGATGACGGCATATAATTTATAGAGACATAGGTACTTTGAGTTAAGTTTTATATTAAAAAATAAATATAATATAAATTTATTGGTATTTTAAATTTTTAAATTCTTAAATAGTTAATTGTTTAACGAAATATTTAAAATATCAATTTCGTAAATCTTTAATGCATAATATCAATTTACTTTAAAATCAAATATATAAGGTAATCAAGTAATATTTTTTGTTTTTGTTTTTGTTTTTTTTTTTTGTTTTGGTTCATAAAACCGCTATATATTATATTGAAATTGAATATATTAAAAATGACAATATAAAATTATAAACGAGTTTATGACTTCTGACAGACGTTATTGAATCGAAACTCAATATAATCAAATGTAGTCCCTTAACATATTACTTTAATGATTAAATCGTTTGCTAACTAAAATTCAAGGCTGGGCAACTAAACTAAACTTACTAAACTTTTGTTTTTAATTCGATAAATTAAGTTGATCTAGAAACGTTTAAATTAAATTAAACGTTAAAAGTTATTATACATTTTAGTTAAGTAACTTAAATATGATAAACGCTAAATGAAAAAAATTACATAATAAAGGTATAAAGGTTAAACAATTAAAATTGATTAATTAATTAATTTTATGAATATAATATCATATAATTTTATTACATATTTATATACTGAGTTTTTGACTTTAAAACTACCGAATTAATTATTTTCCTAATAGAATTGTTATGTATGAACATTATAGTTTTTTACGAACAAATTTAATTTTATTATATTAATTATTATTATATGGCCCCACCGCACGGTTTTTCAAGAAAATTGCCTAAATACGAACGTTACGGATAATACGTCATATTTACGATAAACTATTCCCCTACGCACATTTTACGAAAACCAGCCTAATTCTACTATCATCATGACACAGTACAGATATTTCAGAGTTTTTGACATTATCACCTGCACTATAACAACATTACACATTTTAATCGTTATTATTATGTTACGTTGTAAGCCGTCAGTAGACAGTGTTTATCGTGACAATATTAAGATTATAAACATATAAACGTTAACGAAAATTGTAAAAAATTGTTAATTTGTTTGTGGTTTTTTTCTCTCAGTAGGTTTACATAAATAATATATAGGTATCATATCATTATCATTCTAATTAAAAATAGTTGGAAAATGAGGTAATTTTAGCTCTATATAATTTATATGAATAAGATGTTTATTTTCACTTGCTCTCAAAGACTATTATATTCTTATACTAACTTCATCATCGTAAAGGCTTTGCACGAAAATAAATTTAATAAACCTATAAATAAACTATAAATTAATGCTCCTCGTTTGAAAATAATGAACACAATTATTGAAGTCAAAAATTAAAATTGTAAAACGACCTAATTTATTTAACAATAATTTACAAATACATTATATTAAGTTAACAAATGATTTATAAGTATTATTTTATTATTTATTAATGTAAATATTATATGATAACAGTATATGAAAATTAAATTACGAACAATTTTGTTTATTCCTCTGAATATGCCACAATTTATTGTACTTATAAGCCACAAGTTCACAAAACAGATATTTAATTAAATTAGAATTGAAATTGATTTTAAATGGTTATGTGTTAAATGAAGTCGTTAAATACACTTAAAATATTTTTACGGTACTTAAAATTGTACTTCAAAAATATTTAAACATTATAACACGTCTCTGAGATACTTAAATTATTTTTAAGTTAAAGTGTACCTAAACCTATATTACTTTCAAAAGTAAATTGAATGTGATATAATGACATTAAAAATAATAAGTTTGGTTCTATTTATATTTAATATATTTCCAATAAAATATTATATTAGGTTAAAATTTAAACGTTAAACAAATGATGTAGGTAATACATATTTTATTCACCTGCATATGCAACGTATATAAAAAAAAAAAACATTATGCTTATAAACTACAAAAATAAAATAATACTTTTTCCAGCAGACATATATTATTATATTCTTATTTTGAATATTAAGTGAGTAGGTAGTGTATGAATGATTTTCGTAATAATTATTATTCTAAAAAATTAGGTACAAGACTGCTAGATGTCACACATAATTTAACATTAAATCACGAACCCATTAAGTAGGATTATATTTTTTTAATACTATTAATATTGACTAGGTATTGATAATATAATATATTATTATGATATTTATAACAAATATTGCAGAATATGAGACGAATTATAACCGCCGTATATTTAGTAATTACTTAATAATTACAATTTCGACGAATACAATTCATTAAGTAGATGTTAAACTTCAACGGACAAGGTCTTATTATATTTAATAAGATTAATTAATTTTAGCGTCTATCAGTTTTACTGGATTTGTCTTACAGGCAAAACGTGCTTATAATTAAATTTACTTAGATAACTCATTTCAAATTTGCCACCATCTATTGACATTTGAATGTAATTTAAAACAAACCGGTTGTATGTCAAAAAAAATATGTCTAGGCAATAAAAAAATATACATGAAAATTAAGTAAATATCTAGATAAAAAATATATTTGGTAGGCCTTAAACAAATTAATTATACTTATTTATAAACTTTTTAATATACGTAGGTATAATTATAGTACTAATGACCTTTAATAATATAATTATAAATAACTATGACACTTAACTATAGGTACCTACAGAAACGTTCGTAAGTATAAATAATAATAATAGCGGTATATCTGGTTTATCTAAAGTTTGATATAGTGAAAACCAATTACTGAACACTAAATTAGGGGGGACAATTTATTTTTTCAAACAAATTTAGCGTACCGTATCTAATTTATTTAAGCGGCCATGGGTTAGGTTAAATTCTATCATTGCAAGGGACGCAATTATGATTATGACTGATAACATGAAAATTTGCTTTAATATACTATTATTGTTTTATTTGCTTACATTTAATTTGAATTATTAAAAAACATTAAGTTTATGAACTTAATTTAAGAAAGTTTAATTTAAAAAAAATATATTGATTATCGCTAAAGTATCCGGTATGGGCTACTTGGCTCTCCCCCAGGAAGCTCGGGTCGATTCCCGGTACCAGAATAATTATTTGTTTTTTATAAATTTGTTTCATTTATAAAAAAAAAACAGTTACTTTTTATGATATACTAGATTAAAGTTGCATAATTAAGGTATAGTGATAATTAAAAAAACTATCGAACATGTTTATGAACCATCTGAAACATATTAATAACAGTATTATTATTTTTATAATTTGTAATATTTTTGACAAGATAATTAATTTAAATTTATACAATAAAAATATAAATATTTTTAAAAAATGTATAATTTCACAAAATAATAATAATATTATCGGACATCGGTATGCAATTTTTTTTATCAAATTCGGCCTCCTCCATTACTACTGTTTGATCCGTTCTTTTTATATCATTCTTTACACAGTCCATCCACCGCTGGCGCGGTCTTTCTCGCGGTCTCTTCCCAGATGGATTATTGGTTAAAACTTTATTGATCAGATATAAAATTATAATAGGTATTATATAATAAATGATCTTCAACTATGGTTATATTTTGACATTTTGTCACCTAAAAGTATAAATGTTTAGTGTGCAATTTTTAAAATAATCTAACCAGCGCACGATTTGCTATCTCTATCTAAATTAAATGTACAGTAGGTATTATAACAAAACAACTATATAGAACAATATAGGTACAGGTAGTTACAGCTATTTAAAAAAAAACTTAAGGCAAACGAATATTACAATTTTTTTTTAGTAAATATACTTTATAAAATGTATACGTGAATTTCTCAAAAGTAGTATTCTCTGAACATTTAATAAAAAGGGTTATACTCTTAGTTTAACCTAATGGCCACAAATTTTGTTCTGCGTAAGCAAAGACAGAAAATCGCGCACTAATATTATCGTAGTCCTTCACAGAGTAAATTCTGAATAGAATGTTTAAGACTTTGACAATGAGTTTACTAAATATTAAAATATAATGTTGGTTTGTTGTTTGTCACATTCTTATATAATATATTATAAAAACTCGTGGTTATTGAAAATTACTATGAATTTTCAAAATTGATAAAATTATTAGGTTTTATCTGAGAAAAATTACTAATAAAATATATAGGAGAGCTATATAGAACTTTCAAAGCACTTTAACTGTCTGTAAATTAGTTTTTCGAGAAGAACACATAACTTTAAAATAATAATTAGCCTCCTCAATCTACTTTTTCCAAAACGAGTAATCGAAAATATTAATTTTTTTATCAATTTCTAGTAACATAATATATACCTACGTAAAATATAATTTATAAATATTTATATGATTGAAAACTTCTTATGTGTTAGTTAATTAAATGATAGCTGATTGTTTTGATATTTTATTTTAAATAAACAATTTGTTCCTAGTAACACAATAAGTTATAACGATAAAAGCAAATATTCATATACATGAAAACAAAATTTTAATTATTACATAAAAGATTAATTATAAAGTATATTACCTATATTTGGGAGTGATAACAATGATGTTAGCATTTAATGATTGAATTTGAGGCCCTATTGCTTCGATATAAAACATTTTTAATAAAGTAAAATTTAATTTTAATTTTAAAAAACTATAAAATTAAAATATATTTTTTGTTTTACACTCTTGGTAAACTGAATAAATAATTTGAATACTCACAATTTATTCAATTTAATACTGCTATAAACAAAATGTCTAGTATAAAATCCGAGGCTCCTAAAAATCTCTAGTCTTGGGAGCCATGCCTTTCCTCTTAATCCGGGCCTGATAAATTTTTAAACTTCAGGAAAATTTTTCAGATCACTTTAAAATAAATATTTTTTAGGTTCTTTCAGTCCTTAAAATCCTAGCCCTGTTAATATATATATATTTTTGGACATGAATTTTATTATAATGTAATTTTTTTCCCACGTTTGGTGAGTGATAACAATGATATGAGCAATTGATAACATTCACGAGCTCATTTTTTTACAAGTCATGATCTTAGCCTATTTATATAGTTGGGTCCACGAAACCATTTATGTTTAAGACGTCTAGGAGGGTTACCTGGAAGCTGGAATAATATAGACTGCATGGTTTTTAATTAATTGATTATAATTGGAGATTATAAGTATGGAAACGTTTACAATATATTATGACAATAAAATATATTCGTTATGGAGAGAATTAATATTTAGGTCAGTATGAATAGTATTATTTGATACATAAGGGGGGACATTAAATATTTTTCGAAGCGCTATATTTTGAAATATATTTTGTATATGCTATATTTTGGATTTTATTAATGTTAGCTTTTTTAGCGTTTCTCCATAGTTATTTCGTACTGCAAACAAGTTTAATTAGTAATTTATAAATGAGCAATTCAGCGATTATATGAGTGTGTTTATTATTAATAATACAAATTTTAGTACCTAAGCGTAGCGAGAATTTAGATTAATACGTTTAGATCTGATATGCTGAGCCCAGATAAGTCTACGATCAAGAGTTAGCCCGAGATATTTAATGGTATTTGAGATTGGAATTTGTGTGCCATGTATATAGACGGTGAGCAAGGGGTATGTCTGAGGGTAAATGTAGCAGGTTAATAGATTGGTTTGTTTTTAGTCTCCGTTTAGTATACCAGTTATTCATTAGGAATTGGTGATTTTTAATGTGAAGAGAAGCGATTTTAGGATAAGTTTGTGAAAATAATATCTTTATAGTTGATGTAGTCAACGACCAGTGTGTTTGACAAATATAAGATAGATAATAATATTATGTTATAGCTTATAGACTTTTTACAACCAACACTAATATTTTATAAAAAATAAAAACGCTCATCTCCTCCCATTTAGGATCTATATTTTAAATTTTAACGAATCGATTGCTTTAATAAGTCGTCAATAAATATTAACTGTATAATATTTCTAATACTTGGTCTAATGTTTACAGTAAATATAACAACGGATCATAAAGAATGTGCTATTAATTTATTAATAAGCGTCACCATGGAATACAAAATGGCACAATTCATATAATAAATTCGGGACATTATTAAACTGGGAGAAGAAAATAACATAATAATAATATATTATATTAAATTTTTAACATACGCGTATTACATATTATTATTATATAATAATATATTAGTGGACTATGATGATGATGAAAATAATAATATAGGAAATAAGTAGGAAATAAACGACTCATGACTAATGGCACTAATGCATACGGTCTCGACAAGAGAATTTTTATTCGCGAATGGTGGTTGTGGCGTCTAGTAGTCTTTATATAGCTTATTGAAAAGCGTTCAGTAGCAATCGCACGACAAAGGAAATCGTGGAAAATAGCGAGACAGCATGAAATGGAAAAAAGATACATATTATATGATATTATTATTATTATTGTAAAAGAAAAGTGCAGCGACAAAATATTGTATATAAACCGATTGAGAAATTATTTTTCTGTTCGATCCGAACCTAGCTGTAAAAAAAAATTTATCTCGAAAAGACGTAGGAGTAAAAATATTCAATTTTTTCTTATCAAGCGTAAGAATTAGAAAAATAATTGTGATAATATAAAAATATAATTAAATTGAGTGTGGTACGAGTGTACGGCTAAAAATTAGAGCAGGATCAAAGATTCTCTGTAGGCAAAATAGTAGTACCCAACGGCAGGTAATGGTATCTGAAAGGATTAAGTGACCTTAAAAGGGAAATTTCAATATTTACAAATTATAATATAACAAATTATCTTACTAACAAATAATGTAGTTCAATTTGTAAACAATTTTTAAAATTAGAATATTGTAATATCCGTTTGTGTACAATATGTTATTTATAATTATGAAATGTTTATTATATTATTATAAACCAAACTAGCCTTTTATAAATTAAATACTATATTAAATATACTCAAAAAAATTAACTTAAAAAATTTAATTTAACTTCCAACAACACAATCGTATATTTTAATAATTTTAAATTAATCAATATTTACTACAGGAAAATATGATAAATATTGAAAATTAAACGAAACATAAACTGTTTTTTAATTATTTAATTTCCTATTTCCTATAGTATTACGATGAAGTGATTATATATGGGTGACTGGTCATCCTATATTACGAGTATAATAATTTTTAAAAATTAATATATCTTAATTAATAGATTTTAAATTATATTATTTAAATAATATTTTTACATTACTTCTTGATTATATCGTTTTATCATCAGACTGTTATCTTTTTATTAAACTACAAGTATTATTGTGTAGAACGAATTAGTTTAATCATTAATAGTATGCTTTATAAACTAATCAAGTACCAATATAACAATAATATCATTTTAATTTATCAAATAATATGTGTATCGAATTATATGAATTAATATAATATTATGTCAGATATTATTACAAATATATTTTCCAACTAACTTACTTATTGTTTAGTTTATGTTACATTGAGTTCTGAAAAAGCCTCTTCTCGTACAATGCCAAATCCTACCTATAAGTAATTTCAAATTTTAAAAAAATTCATGAGAAAATAAGCGGTTATAATTAAATTAAATTTAAAAAAATTACTAAAACAATAATTATTTCTTATAGGGATATATTTGTTAAGTCAAATTTTTGAATACTGCACTTTTAAAATAACTTCAATTTTTGTCCATTTGCTTACGTAAACTTTAAATCTATGGTGGGAAGGAAAATTTAAATCTTTCCTGAAATATTTACCTGGCTTAGACGATTAATTTGAGTCATATAAGACGCTCATGCTTTATTAATCTAAATTATATTTCATGAATTTTACGTTGCGGTATTTAAGTAGAATTTTCAAGTAATCTTTATAATAATTTTTTTTTAAATTGAGATAATAGGTAGAAGAGGTATACGAGATTGTTATTGTCAATTAAATAATATTTTTTCTTTAGAATCCACAATAAATCAAGAAATTTTAACAAAATAAGATGAAGTCTACATATTATGCAAATTTATGGACATGTAGAATTTTTTGATTTCTTTGTATAATATATTTACAAAACTCATCGAAGTAGTCTTAAAAATTAATATTTAAATATTACAGTTTTAGTAATGAGCATCTTGTTCTTTGTGACATTTATATTACATGCTTACCAAAGCAACATATATAAAACATATATAATACATAGTCGGAAATGTGTGCTGCCGTCAGAACACACACCAAAGAAACCTTTGCCGTATACAACAGGTTTTTCAGTGTGCCGACCTGCAGATTTTGGCGTGTCGGATTACGAAAATATTATACTTACCAGTTGCCGCATACACACACACACACACACACACACACAAACACACACTCGCACGAGATATCCGACACCACGTTTCCGTTAATGTACATTACGGCGGGTTCGCGTGAACCAGATACTCGGTATCCACAATATCAACGGTGGTGGCCCGAGGATTAAACATATCGGTAGTTTTTCGTACCGTTCGACAAAACGCTGTATTTCACGGTTTACTCACGAAACATATTATAAGCATCCTGCTTCAACTGACAACTTTTATATCGACGTGTAAATTTAATACGTGAGTGATCATGATATAATATATATTTAAATCTTACGAATGGCATATGCAATAATTTAATAGCAAAATGTATTAACATCGAGTAAACGCGCCGAACAGGTTATTCCTTTTCGTACCTACTCATAATATTTTGTTTCTCATTTAACAATAAGCATTATCAATTTATAAATACTATAAAATCATTATAAAGTCTACTTTAATACACTGTTAAATCATAGTTATAGATAAGTAGTGTCAATGAAAAAAATATGAATTAAATAAATAATTGAATTGGTTGACAATAGTACCTAGTAAATCAAAATATCTTTATTATGTACAAAAACTTACATAAAAATATTATTTTTATTTCAAAAGTATGAGGGTCATACTTTTATTTAATAATTTTCAAAAATAAATAATTATGTTTATAAGGCATTAAATATAAATATATAAATGTACACAAACACGATTCGTTCTTTTACAACGAATTATAATTCACGTGAATAAGGTACAACCATTGCATACTGCAGTTATTATAATATTGAACTACATACTCTTTGTAAATCTTATAAATGTTATAATCAAAATACATAGATAATGAAATAAACGTACTTGAAATTTTTCATTCGGAGTTGTTTGGTTTAATAATAATATATTTATATCCGTGATCGTTTAATTAGTAGGTATAATGTTTAATGCGTAATATTTGAACATTTCCGATTATTTTTAGTTTTTATAGTACAATGAAAATAATCTTTTTTTTTTTACTGGAAAAAAAATTATACTGATAGGTAAGTGAGAGATGGTTTGACTGAAAAATTATTTAAGATCGTTAAACGTATTTAAATCAATTTTGAAGAAAAATAATTTATCTATAAGAAATTTGTAGGTTGGCTGCTTTTATATTTAAATAAAATATGAGCATCAGCACCGAGATAATTTCGAATAATGTTAACTGTTAACATTAATTATTTTTTTTTAATTCTAATTAAAGTTTTATTCTAATTTAGATTTAACAAACTTGAGTTAGTTTTACGTTTTTACTGTTTTCTTGTGTATAATTTTTATGGACATTTAAGTTTTGTAAGTTTGACGCCGGACTCTTATAATTGATTCAAAATAACAAAACAAGAGAGTTTTATTTATTTATTTATTTATTTATTATTTCATTTTGTATTCGTATCAATATATTGTCAATTATTCCGCGATTTGTGTGCTTCCGCCTTCCTGATAGTATCATCATAAAATTAAGTTTATCACTTGCGTATTTTCCGCGAAATTTTGAATAAAATAATTCTTTACTCACACCTTTAGCACACACCTTTCGGATAATAACCGTTTAGAGAACTATAATCTTTATTTTCTGTAAATATTCCTTAAAATAATTACTAAAATACATGATAAGTTACAAAATTGTCAAATGCAATATACAATAAAAAGATGAATTATGACATTAAAATGATAAAATATGCTATAAAATTTGTAAAAATGTTAAATTAAAAAAAATATGCTTTAAGAAAATTCGTTGTTTTAATAACACCTTCATGAAACAGATATTATTTTGTTCTCACTGAGTATACAGTATTAGTATTAGTAGGTACAAGAAAAAATATAAAAAATCATGGAAATTAAAGTCTTATAGATAAGTATAGTGCCTACATATTATTTACTTATAACATTGATCTTGTTATTTAACTGAATATATATTTATATTGTATTAAAATTTGCATTCATTAATTTCCTTTGGGCCCCCCCCCGGGGGGGGGGGGGGGGGGGGGAGGAGAATGTATGTGTAGTCGTCATAGGATATTGGAATACAGGTGCGTAGCCCGGGAGGGTTAACGGGTAAACCCCCACCCCATCGCCAAAATGTTTTTTAATTTAAAAAATGTATATTTAATTGACTTATTAAAATTAAAGAAGATGGTGTTTATGTAAAAGAGAAAATTCCAAATTTAAAACCCCAAAAATATTTTTCTGACTACACCACTGTTGGATCCACTGTTTACATCCATGATATCCGATCCATAGAATTACAGGGGCTTAAATCTCATTGATTATTCGTTTAAAAATTAATTCAGATATTTTTTAATAAATTTAATTAAGTAATGGGAGGAGGGCTTTAAAATGTATTGATTTATTATATACTAATATGATTATAGACATATAATTACAATTTACAATCTATTTTACATTTATTCAACCAAAACCCAATTCTATGTATCATAATATTTAATCGATATTACTGTATTTTTACTGTGGAATGTTGATGAAGAATATATAATAAATAAGAATAATATTATATATATATATTTATATATAGAATAATAAATATATAACTTTCTATAAAGAATAATAATTTTTATCTCATTGAATACAAATGTTTAATAACAGTCAATATATCGATTTTATTACATTCATTAAGTACTAAAAGATATAATCAAGGGCACACATAGTGGGAGAAGGCAGGTGAGCGACATGCCCCTCCTTGAAAATTATAAAAAATTATAAAATCATGAATAATTGTTTAAATTTAATAAATTATTTATATGAATTAATTAATATTTCATATAATTTTCTAATTTGTTTTACATAGTAGGTTAGTATAGTATAGTATAATATGTATACAGTATAAAGTATAACCCTCTCTGTCATATATAACTAAGCTTATCTATAAATGGATTAAAAAATTAAATTTTTGGCCCCCCCCCCCCCTTGTACATTGTCTTATGGGCGCACATTGATATAACATCGACAAACGATATTATAATAACGATGTAAATTAATGTCTTTGTGTGATGTTTTGTTAAAAGCATGTAACCATATTTGTTATAAACATGAACAATAATTTTATAAACAATGAATATTATCCTGTTTTTTATCGATGTTTATTTTAAACACTTTTTTTCCAGTCAGGATGTTTGGTCAATTCTTCGTTTATGTTTTTTTGCATGTGTTTTAATTATTTTAAATTTGTGTTTATCGAAGCAGTTAATATTTACTTAGTTTTCACTGCATTTAAATATATAAATATGTTCATTTTGCACCAAATACTTTATAATGGTTTTTTCTTTAAATATTTGACATTCGCAAAAACGAGCAGTAAAAAATAAACATACAATTTTAAATTTTGAATTATTTTTATGTCCATTATCCATTTTTATATTCTACTCGTACAATATTCAATCTATGGTTCGTATAGGCTTCATTGAACGAGTAACTAAAATATATTTGATAAAACAATAATAATTCAACTTTTTGAAACATTCGATTACCTGTAAACTCGATTAAAAGTTAAATCATATTAAAATGAAAATATATATATTATAAACGCCAAACGGATTACAATATTAAAACACGCATGTGTGAAATTATTTTATGCTGTTTTACTATAATGAACGTTAGTATGTATATATTTATTGAAATAATTGACAAACACGCGTACGCCCTATTTTTAAAATTTAGTTCCGTGTAAAATATTATAATAATAATAACTATTATTATTATTATTAATTATACTACGGTATAATCTAATCTGTGGTATTATGGTATTGTGGTACGCGCGCCGTGAGTAAATTAATAACTATTATAAAAGTGTATTTTTTACTTTTCACAATTATTCATTGACATTGAAAACGATGTAAGCGGAAAATCAAATATTTGAAAAAAATCACATGTGGTGTTGCAAATTGATATTACCAAAATCGACTCGTTCCGACTTACTTATTTTACTAAGCCTAACCGTATGGACCACCCTATACGCGCAAATGGCACGCAAAAGTATAGAAAACACGATGTGACGACATAGGTATGTATTAATATTATTATTGTGTGTGGTGATTATTTATTAAAATACGAACGCTACACTACGTCGTTGATATAATACATATACGCTTTGAGTTTGAATAATTTTATAATATACGTATGATTAAACATCGAACAGACACGAGAGAAAACATGAAAGAAACCCGATTGAAGCTGACTGAGCCAAATAACGACAGAAAAAAAGAAACGTTATTATAAAATATAATAATAGGTATATTATATTGTTATAATTGTTATACGTTTTGTACACTGCCTATACGATCTAACACGTCCGAAACGGGTGGTCCAAATAACGTCGCCTTGTAATTTGGTACAGCACCGTCTTTGTCGATGGTCGCATTAAGTAACACTGCTGATAGTCATTATTGAATACACCAGATACTAAGCTGTTTTATTTTTATAATCTCGCTCGTCATCTCATAAAAAAAAATAAAAAAATAAAAAATATTATCACAAATAAAGATATTATTAATTATTTGTCAACATACAATATATATATATTCCTACTCCACGTTTGAAATCAAAATAAGTTTTAACACTTAACTATAATAATAGAATATTGAAGCCCCCCTCGCATATTGTTTTTCTTAATTATAAGGGTCCATCTTAATAAAATAATTGCATTTTACGCCCCCTCTCATATTTTTAAAAAATTTTCATAAATTATAAATAATTATTTTATTATAGACTAAATATTTTTTTAAAAAAAAATTTCCATCACCTAAATCATAAACATGTTTTCATGTACCAACACTCTCGTAATTTGTTTTTAAAAAATATAAGTGTCCTTTATAATAAAATAATTACATTTCACTATTGGTATCGTTTAAAGTAAAATAATAAAATTTCACTGCCCTTTATTAATTTTTCCATATAATAATAGGTATTGCATATTTTTAAATTAATAACAATTTTAGTAGAGTAGTAATTAAAATCCAGTTTTCCCTATGGGCCTATCCACCCCTGTATATAGTAATTACTAAAGTCAATTTGATTATTTAAAAAATTTAAATATATAATGACCTATACGAGATATTTCTTTTTGTAACATTCTCCAGGTAAAACAATGCTTTTTAAATTCTGTTTTTTATTCATTACAATTAATTATTTATGTTATATTTCATATCATAAAAAACCACATAAAAAATTAAGTTTTAAATTTGTTTAAATGATTTAACATTTTATGATAGTCGAATTAAACAGTTGATTTTGCAACTATAATGTTGATGTGTATTTTGTCATATATATTTCTTCCACGGTTTTTAATAAATCCAGATAAGTAATAAACAAATTATTATATTAATTAAATATATTATTATAATTTGTAAACTCATCAGCTATAGGTATTATTAATTACTTTACACATGATACAATTGCAAATCTGTTGTCATTTAGAAATTGAATACAATTTTTCAATACTAAATATTTGGTTTAATCTTTACGTTAGGATATTCTGTAAGCAGTAGATAATATATTTAACTATATTATTTTTACCTGAATATTTATTATTAGTAAACTCGCTAGTTTAATTTCATTTACTCCAAATTAAAAGACCAAAAGGTGAAAACCAATTCAAACCAAATTATTATTAAAATACTATTGGAAATAAAATTAAAATAAAATTGGAATAATAACTTATAAAATTAATATAAATTTTACACGTATTTGCATATTATAATTATAAATAAAACTTTTTCGCAATGGAATTATATAAAAATTAAATAGATTAGTACTTAATAAATAATAATTCATAGATAAGTTTTAAAAGAAAATATATTACAAATTTAAGCATAAGGTGACATAACACGACGATTACACTTATGATAATAAAATGTCATTTTAATTTTACTGAAATAATATTTGTAATACATTTTAATAGTACCCATGTTGTGTTAAAAATTTCGTAAATCAAAATTTCCATAAAAGAAAACATGAAGTATTTTTATTTATTATATAGGTAGGTAGTTATATTACTATTATTTAAACGAATTTTTAGTTCACATTTCATCACTTATGTTGTTATGGAATAAGATATATAAGTGTTTTATATATTATATTTGTTGGTTTATCTTAATGTAATAACTAAATATTACGTTGGGATTCAATTATGTAATAATATAATTTTCTTAAAACTAGATAAAAATAATTTAATTAATAATAATATATATATATATTTTAGATTCTGAGTGGAGCGAAGAATGTATTGTTTCTACAAAGATTTTTTTTTTATGTATGAAAACATTTTTTCAGATAGAAAGAATTGTCAAATTATCACAAGTGGGTTATGCTTTCGGTAGAAAATCGTATCTTCTTGGTACTTTATTAAGCTCATTTTTCGAATTTCTCTAAAGTTTTTCCCTAGTAGAAGAAAAACTACCAAAAAATTGGCAAAATTACGATTTTCGTAACTTTTTATTTTTTATTTCGTGATAACTAATTGAGTTTTGATCGTAGGGACTTCAAAATTTTTTTAAGTACTAATATAGGTAATATTTACGTTTAGTAAAATTTTGAAAAGGATTGGTTTATTTTTTGGCTAAATATAGAGCTTTGAATTTTTCCAAAAATAATAAATATCACCTGCAATTTTTGATTTAACGGTATGAATTTTTTATAAAAGCCTACTTTATACTATTTAATCTATTTGCAAAATATTTTGAAAATCGTGAATGACAAGTTTTATCATGAAATGATAACTCCTTGAATATTGTTCGTAGGGATTTGAAATTTATTTTGCATATTTACATATGTAATTTATATTCGAAGTAAATTTTAAAATGGATTATCAGTATAATATATTGCAATATATTGAGATTCACTCAGTATCGTATTATCTAATGCAATATCATTGCATTTAAATTTTAATAATTATAATAAACCACTAATTTCTCCGATGACCGAAGGGACGAAGGAGGAACGTCTACAATCGACCTTCCCACTTTTTTAATTATTATTTTGTAATGGCGCTACAATGGTGCAAAGTTTACCTAACTACAGAGTATTTTTAACCATTACAAATATTATACGTATACATAATATTCATTAAAAATTTATGAGTACGAATAATGACATGTTATTAAAGTTAACGAGACACTTGAAAAAGTTATTTGTTATATTTATATTCTTAGCTTCTCTAACAAGGTAGAGACGCCTGAATTGTAGTTTTATGCTTCATTGATTTCCTTAATTATCTCAACTCTTAAGCAATCGTTGTTGGTAAATAATAATTATTATTATTGATACAAGACCACCTACTGAATATTGGTAATCAAATTGAATGATGATTCACAATCGTAAGTATTATAATATTACTTATAATTGAAATTACTTATTTGGACTAGGTAATATTGATATTTCATATAAATCAGTTATGTATTAAATTCCACAAGTCATGACGTACAGCAATATTGAATATTTTATTTCGTATTAATTCAATTAGTAGCAGTATTATTCATGACCATGAGAAGTCAACAATTAAATTTAGTAAGACGATTCGTCTATATTGAATAGGAATAAAAGGTGCATTATTTCATAGTACAAAATCATAACCGGATACATCTGGGGGGATTCGTTTTAATATTATAATAATTAGTTAATAAGTTAAAAATACAACAAGTTTCTAAGAAAAATAATATTTTGGGTGACTTAAACTCCTAATTTATCCCAGATACGGCTTTGTGATAATATAATTCATAATTTGAATGAAATATAAAATATAAAAACACCAACATAGTTTTCTCTACGAGTCTTCAGTTAAAGAATTATCTTGGTGCTAGCAAAGAAGTATAAAACACTCGGTATATGGAAATATGAGATATCAGCTATTTATGTTGTGAATTTAATATCAAAAGATTTCTCTCTTGTGCTCCAAAAACACCTCTTGGTCTGATACGTCACTAACCATCCAGCCAGATTAAAATTTATGATTCTGACTATGAAGACACCATTTAGAGCAATTTAAATCAAAAAATAATATAAAATAAAGCTCTAATAATTAGTAAATTGTATCTTAAAAAGTTTTTTTGTTTACACCCAAGTCGCATATAATATAATAATGACTTTACTTGATACTCTTATATTCCTGATCCATAAAGTAGTTATAATGTTCTTTGATAAAAACAATAATAACAAATTTAAAATATCAGACACGGTACAATTTTTCACATTTTTCCATGTCAAAAAAAGATTTATAACGTAATTCTTAAATCTTAAGCGACATGTATATAAAAGAAAACAAATTTGAGAGTATATAATAAAATTATATGATAATTAAAATTAAACACAATAAATCCAAAATTTTAAAATATATTACAGGTATATTTACACTGTAAGTTAGATTAAGCAGGAATAAAAATTAATTTTTTGATAAAATTATTATTTCACAGACTCTATTAGTAATCTTTTAGTATTTTTGAACATCAACTCATGATTAAATAACTTAAAAAAATTTTTAAATAAAATAATAGGTCAAACGATTACCCGGGAAATTTTTTCGATATAGAACAATTTTATATAAACGTAAACAACAATATAGGTGTAATAATTATAAACTTTACTAAGCAATTTTTATAATAGAATATAAAGATGCCTAAACGATTAATTTTATTATTTTTTATTTTTTGCACGTTTTTATAACGTTTTTAAATTAGTTGTATCGCTTTTGCCGCCGCCGGTCCGTATAATACCCGTACATGTAGTACAATTGGACTTTATGATGGAAAAATAAAACGACGCTGACGATAACGACGACCGGTACGCTATAAAACTTCAGATAAAAAACAAAAATAAATAAATAAATAGTAAAAAAAAATGCCAAACTTTTCCAATATTTTCGGTATTAGGTTATAAACCTATATACCTAGACGAAAAATCGCTGGGATTAATACTTAAACGCATAATAAACTCATAAACCGCTCTATGCTTCGCAGACCTTCAAAATCTCTTTTCACACGATAACGAAACGTTCACGCACTTTCGGTCCTTCTACAGTCCGTTCTATAGTGTGTATGTGTGTTATGATAATATCGACGTTTCGGCCGATAGAGTATTTACGTCCTCTGTCGAACGATTATTATAATATTATATAGGTACAGGAAACATAATGTAAAACCACATACGAATATCATTATACATATTAATAATACATAATACCCCTAATATTGCATCCGCAAATAGTGCGTTTTCGAATCTAAAATTATATAAAATATATAAATATAATCACTATACATAGAAAGGTTAAAATTAAGAATGTTAATGCGTTTTAACATGTCCCACGTGTACTTTTGATAAAACAACATTTAATTTTAGTGAGTAACCATATGTTGGGTGACATAACTATACGCTACTTTGATCGGTCACACGTATGTTATCACCTTAAGAAAAAGTCTATTATTTTTATAACGCTAGTATGGGTATTTTCATTTCCTTAGAAAACATTCACCCTTCTCCTATTTTTTAACCAAAACTTAACGCTTCCAGGTAATATACGTTGTGTTCCAACATATTCAATAACATAATTAGTAGCATTCATGTCTGTACAGCATGCTATTACGATAATCACGTCTAATTATTCTGATAAATTGAATAATGAACACTTTGACTCTTTACCAAAAAAGCTAGTCTGGCAACTCAATACAAATTTAAAGCGGGTTAAAGTTACAATATTTAAAAAAGTAATAACATCAAGTTTCTTATTTAAGTTTTTTACAGTTTCAATAAAAAATAGTAATTTAGATAAATTATAAGCTAGTTGATTAAAAAACCAATTGAATTCAAAAAAAATTACTAGTACAAAATAGAAAAACTAAAAACTATTAAACATTATCTATATCTTTAATATTAATATATGTTTTATTTATTTATATATAATTTAATAATACTAATTTTTTAATATAAACGTGTATGTTATTCAAACATATTCAACAAATAAAAACCTCTTTGAAAGTAATTTCGATTTTTTTTTTTTTTAAATTAATTATATTAATATAATAGTAAGTAATAGGTATAGTTATTTTATAAACCAATTACTTTGTTATGTAAAATAATAATGAAATGGTTTTAAAAGAGTTACTGTTAAAAATATAAAATTAAATACAAAATTTTAAATAAACTTTGAGTATACGGCAGAGGTACTCTACATATGAAAAATGCATTTAGAACTGTTACATTGTATATATGTCTAAAAATAAAGAACTGTATATGATAAGATAAAATATAAAATATTTCTAAAAATGGTGTTTATTTCTTAATAAATTTAATACAATTTGCAATTTTTACGGTTTGAAAATTTAATTTAATTATCATATAACCCATATTTAAAAATATCATATTTGTAAATCGATAGTGCAAACTTTATTTATTAATAAGCATTTTGAATTGTAATATTGAGTAAAATTGAAGATAAATGAATTTGTTTTGAACTTTCTTGAGTTTATCACTATACTCCATGTGGTTATTATCCAAATTAATGGAGCATATTCTAGGAATGAATAGGTGAGCGAGATATAAAACCATTTGAAAGTAAATGTTTAAGATATTAGTTTATTATAAATATATTTTATATATAAAGTACAACTTGAACAGCATTGAACTTAAAATCAATTTTTGGGTAAAGTTAAGATAATCTACAATTACATAATAAGGCGATTTAATTATATGGAACAAATAGACTCAATAATTATATGATTACTAGATTTATTTCAGAATTTTAAAAATATTTGCTCATTGAATTACGAAACAGTAAGGTTATGTTATAATACGTTAAGGTATAATTTATTTCTCCAATTTTCAAATACTGAGAAATGCCAGTGACTAAAACGTCTAATTCAATTTGTAATTATTTATGCTTCTAAAGTTGAGAAGTAATCGAGTACTCATTCTTGGAAAGAAAAATATTGCGTGACTCGACTTATTCGAAAACCAATGCCTATTGGAAATAAATCAGATTTATGTGTTAATTTAATTAAGACAGTATGTGTTCTTCAGTGGACCACGATAAGAATAATAACAAAAATAATACGTAACGAATAAACGATTATTATTTTCATTATCCATGAATGATACAATGATAAACGTTGTAGAATATTAATTATATTAAATTTCTCTCTCCTGACATATGACAATATATATATTATAATTATTATAAATTTAGCCTGGAAATTAGAAATAGCATCACTTCCGACAATTTTGGACTTGCAAAAAATCATTAAGGACGAATTAAATATAATCAAAACAATACTTCGGAAATTAAATAACAATTGGTTATTAGATTAGACAAAGTCGGTGGACTACATGAATTTGGTCCACTCTTTACTTAAGGTACAATATCCGCTGATTTTTGCACTTGTAAATTCTTGTTAACTATTTGCTAACTATGGATGAAATTTTCATCTCGATCTGATAAAGTTGGTAGTTTTTAAAAGTCAGTGGTATTAAAATATATTAGAGTGTTTTATTTTTAGACATTTTTAATTTACATTAATGAATACACAAGTTATTAGTCAATGTATGACGCAAAAAATAAATTATTATGTTTATTATTAGATATACCTACTAACATTGTAGTATTATATAACATTTTATGCTATGTATAATATGATAGGAACCATCTTATTATTCTTATTATAACCAAAAATAATGTCATTCTAGCAAAATAAGATTAACAATTTATATTTTATTATATTCCTAACTATACCGTTTTGATGTCACAAACAACCAATGTGTTAACATAAGTATTCGAATAATAATGTCATCAGTATTAATTTTAATCAACTACCAATTAACAAATAATTCTTTCGTGATTAAAATAAATAAAAGAGGACCCGGGAGATAATTTCTTCCGTGGGCAAATTCACCCCTGTACATAATAATATAAAAATTATATTTTAAAATTAAAAGTGTTTTATATTGGAACAAATTGACATCGTTTTTCCTGTGTATCACTCATGATAACAAAATAATTAGTGGTGTTAACGCGAATTAAGGCGTATTAAAATTATGATTTATTAGTTCAACGTGTTAAATTTGTTAAGCGTAAGGCATTACAATTTAATCACCTTTCTAAGGTTCAGCAAATATTTAGAATTTCACGAAACTAATTAAATTTTAATTGAGAATTATTATATTTTATTACAATGTTAGATATAAAGTATTTATATAAATTATTCTATCGTGCAGACTACAGGTGTATCATAACATATTGAAAAAACCTTTATTATATTATATAGCTGAAACCTAGTAGAATTAAAGACACTATATAAGTATAATACAGCAACTACTAAATCGTAATTTTCTTATGAAATTATACAGAATCACTATGCATAGTGATCAATAATTATAATTATTTTTCAGTCCTATGATTAAAATCTGTAAAATTAGTTACTTAAAATACGTTTTCTACTAATAGTATCTATTATCAGGATACTAAATAAAAAATTTATATATATATAAGTATTCTAAATTTTATATTGGATCAGCAATAAAAAATATTTTACATTAAATTTTTGATGTAGTAAAAAACTATCTGTATTTGAAATTTACAAATTTATATTTTGACGTCCATTTATATTTTCCGTTGAACCGTTGAGCCATAAATATTACTTTAACTTGAAGTTTATTAAACGAAACATAAACCCAATTACATATTTTTGTCTTATATATTCCAAAGTTGTTATACAATTTTAAAGAATCAAACATGTTTTGTACTTTAAAATTAGTTTAAAATATTAAACTATTTTTTTTATTTTTCCAAAATAATTTACATATTATAAGTTGTAACGTTATTCTAATCAAAAAAATAAGTAATTTATTGATTATGTTAAATTATAAAGTTATATAGAAAATATACTACACATTTTTTTTGAAACCAATAAAACTAAATTGAAAATTAACATTATAGTATTTAATTCTTGTTTAAATATAGAGACTCAATATTAGAGGCACAGGAACTATTTTTCTTGTGAGGGGGGTAAAAATTTAAGGAAAATCATGATATATATAGTATACTAAAATAAAATACAAATTTTATTCATATTTTTCCCAGTACACAATTAAAATTTAATTCCTTTCAATTATTTTTCTGTTTAATAAAGTCGTGAAAAATAAAAAGTATTATAAATACCAAATATTTTAAAAATATGTGTATTCATTATGAAACATTAAAATAGTTTTACTAAATTTAATCTAATCTCAAATCATATATATAATGAAAATCCACTATTAAAACTACGTTAAAGTTTATCGGTAAATTTATGGTTTGGCGTTAAAAATTATTTTTAACTTCATAATATATTTAATTTTAATACACCATTTATAATCGATTTTTATACATCTTTTGAGTAACAAATAAAAAAAGTTTGACGTTTTAAATATATTGAGTACTATTTAATGAAATAGATAAAATCAGAAGTATAAATATTATCAAAGGAGCTCAAAATGATATAATGGGAAAACAATAGAAAACTTAATGGATTCTCCATCAACTTATTTTTACCGAACGAACTTATAAATCGTTCATCGAAAAACGGTTAAACAAATAAGTCAAATACAAGCGAAACCACATAAATCAAAAGCACAAGAGGCATAATAACGATTTTTTATTCTTGGGTGGGAAAAAAATGAAAATGAGGCCCAATTGAACTTTTGACAATACTATTTCCAACACGCAACACATAACGCGTGTTATCTATAGGTTTTTTTATTATTTTAGAATACTTTATTTTCTGATAGTTCTAACTAAATTGAAAGCAAACATGCAAAAATAAATTCGAATTTGTCCTAAAAGTGTATATCCTATTATGTATGCTGTGTTCACAGGGGGTCTCTCTATACTCCGTTAGCTTTATTTCTGGCCATTTGTTTCTTCAAATCATCAAGTGTCACTGACTAATATCTTTCAATTTATTTTTTATATAAATTGAAATTTTAAACGATTTTTCTACTGACAAAACAAATGTTAGATTTTTAAAAACAAATTGAAAAATATCGCATACCTAATTCATAAAATTGATACCAGATAAACGTTGAAAGGTTAGGTTATTCTTAACATAAAAATATAATTTAAATAAACTATATATTATATTTAATCTGCTAATATACAGAGTGATCCATTTAATGTAGAACACTCATTATCTTGAAAAGTATTAACTTTTTCTACCTTTTTTGTTAACAATTTAAAAATTTACCTTGTTTTATAATATTAGTTTAATTTCATATTTTAATCATATTTATTCTACCCTAACTAAATATCTATTTTTGATTTTTAAATGGCAACACCTATTTTTGATATCAAAAAAAAAATATGAACATTTTTAAAATAATTTTTTTAAATTGTATATATTAAATTTCTGTTTATTATTTCTTGAGATATTAGCATATGAAATTATGATTATTGGAGGTGTTTTTTGAGTACCTTTACACTTGCAATAATTAATTCGTAGAAATATTTTCCATTAGTAGAGGAATTAGTAAGTAAATTTTCCATTTATACATTTTCAAATTTATTTATGCCCATTTAACTTCTTGGGATAGTATGAACACTTTATATAGATACTATATATGGGTCCATATTAATACCCCATCGAACTTTCTGATTAATTATTCTAAAACAGATTCAAATTTAAATTATTTAAATTAAATTTTAACGTATTCCATAGGATATTAATTGTTAATACGTATACTATTATATATCTATAATTTGTTTACTTATTTTAAATTTAATTTAAAGAGTAAAATATAATTTTCATTTCACCTTAAACAAGTTTATATTGTTATTCTTTTTCAGTTCAAATAATTGATCAACATAATAATAATATAAGTCTTTTTATGTTCACGAAAAATTTTTCATTTGTTATATAAATTATAAGCAAAGTCGTCCTGGATCTTAAGACAAATTATTAAAAGAATAAAATAAGTTGAATCATATCAAGATTTATTTTCATAAACTGAAATTCAATTTAGAAAAGTAACTAATTAAAATATTAAATTACTTTTATACCATATTATTCCTTTTTTTTTGGTAAATTGTTAGTTTGTAGGTAGGTATTTATAAATTGATTTAGAAACGTCTAAAGACTATAACCTAAATAGGTACACAAATTCGAATTACTCTTATAAAACAAATTAATCTCTTAAGTAAAAATATTGATTAAATTTGTGTTGTTCAATTAACTGTTTATTAATAAATTAATTTATATACCACTTATTAATACTTATTATGTAATTACATCTTTAGGTACAAAAATAAAAAAGTATAGGTAGTTATTTATTGTTATTGTTTGTAAAATTTATATATAATTTATGTTCAATATATTCTCTATTAATATTTTTTCTTAGATATTGTATATTAATATTATGCGAATTATTATAGTCATGTTTAAAAAGTGGTAATGTCGATTTTAAGCGTTCCTCCTTCGTCCCTTCGGTCCTCGGAAAAATTAGTGGTTTATTATAATTAAAATTTGAATTCAATAATATTGCATTAGAATATACGATTCTGATCGAAACTCAATACATTACAATACACTTACTAATAATTCATTCTAAAATTTTACCTCACTTGTATACTACCTATGTTAATACTCAAATAAATTTTCAAGTCCCTAGGATCAAAACTCAATTAGTTATCATGAAATTAAAAAAATTAAAATAACAGAAACCCTAATTTTGCCGATTTTCTGCCATTTTTTGGTAGTTTTTCTCCTCCCAAGAAAAAACTTTTGAGAAATTCGAAAAATGAGCTAAATAAAGTACCAACTAGACACGATTTTCTACCGAACGCATATCCTACTTGTGGTAATCGGATCAATATTTCTATCCAAAAAAGTGTTTTCATACATCAAAAATATATATATATATATATAATATTCAATTCTACTAAAAATATTCAAATTTTAGAAGTTTATAAAAAAAAATTGTCAGTTACGATTTTTAAAATATTTTGTAAAATGATTAAGTTGTATATGATTAGACTCTGATAGCATTTTCAAACCGATAAACCAAAAATTAAAGGAAATACTTAACATTTTTGGAAAAAAATTAAAAACTATTTACCTACTCAGAAAATCAATCAATCATTTCGAAATTTTTTTTCTCCGATAAAGAACATTTGTGAGAATAATCAAAAAAAATTTCAAATTCCTACATCAAAACCTAATTAGATATCACGAAAAAAAAAATTAAAAATAACAGAATCCGTAATTTTGACGATTTTCAAGAATGTTAAGTTTAAAAGCCTATAAAAAAAATTGTCAGTTACGATTTTCAAAATATTTTATAAAATGATTAAGTAGTATATGATTATACTTCGACAAAATGTTTAGGTTTTAGGTGGTAATAATACCAAATGTTCCAACATGGTATTATTCAAATCTTAGGCCAATATATATATAATAATATTTCTATAAATAAATCAAACAATTATATTATCAATCGTTGAAATAACAATCGCCATAACACGCCTATATCGATAAAGTGTGCGCCGCACTCATACACGACTATTCGTGTACCATATTTTTTCCTGTGTATATTTTTATAATTTTACTGCATAATGTTCGAAAACGACTATTATTTAGATAAGGATAAAGTTACGAAATGATTTAAAGAATGTTGTATTCCCCACAATAGTCGTATGCGACGATATAATATAGTACGAATTTTACCGGACGTAAATAGAATGGCTTGAGATGCATATGAATATATGCATATGCAATATGTATTTCTGTTTTTAACTAGGTGTTTTTTCATTTTTATATCAAAATTTAATATTTTACTTGATATTATTTTATATGATTCACCTGAGATAAATGTTTGAGTTATAAAAGAATTGTTGTTATCCACAAAATGCAATGGGTGAGCACTCATACGCGCCTAACCGTGTTATTAGTAAAAAGAATGCGCCTTATAACGGGTTAATAATAATATTATCTACCAAATGGGCAAAGTTTATATTTATTAATATCTAGTTTATATCTAAGTATATTATTATATCGGGTTCATCTCATTTGGTACAGATAATCACTAGAACAAACTTATAGATATTTATAATATAAGTAATAGGTCTATGAATAATTTGATGATTTGGTAATTTATCAAACGATCTAATTTGTCTGATACACAATTGTCCATCAGACACGGCCGTTTCTGATATGGCAGTGGTGTATTTTTTTCTTTAAGATAGATTTTAATAATTATGGAATACTTCAAATAATACTGAGAACGTTAATTTACTAACAAAACACATTATTTATTATTTTTTTTAATTTGCATACAACTTTTTCTGATTTCTATTTGTTGTTGTTTCTAAATTACATAATATAGACAAAAAATATCTTAATGATTACCCTTTGTACATAGTTTAAAAATTATGTGAAACATATACACGTATACATAGGCGCAACTAGACTTAAAATTTTGGAGCTGCTATAACTTAAAAATGGTCTTAGACCTTTATACATCTCTATACACTAGGTATATTAAAAACATTTTTGGTCGTGCTAAAGAAATGTTTGGGTATGCTATGCACCCCCTTGCACCCACCTAATTCCGTCTAAGCTCGTATATTATTTTTAGGATAATTGTTCGCATGATGAATTTTTAGTATATTATATAAAAATGTTAAATAATTAATGTCAATATGGTTTTCGTACTAACCGTTGGCTTACCAGGAAGTGATGATATGAGTTTAATCCTCCTAACTAAGTGTATCTATATACTTTTGTGTCATGTTAAATGTTACGTGATTACAAAAAAATCGAGTATTGAAATTTATTAAGAAGCAGAAAATTGTAATTAAAGAATTTAATATAAACAAAATAATGCAATAATTAATTTCTTCTTGTTTTATATAATTTAAACAAATAGAAATAATATATTTATATAAGTTATAATTAGATAGTTTCATATTTAGTTCCACATAAAAATTGTATATATTATTATGAAAATGATATTGTAGATAATTTCTGCAATTATTATACAATTTATTAAACATCAAAATTATTAATGTAGCGCAGTTACAAGGAGGCGCATACAAGGAGGTCAGAGCCGGTGCATTTTCAGTATACAACATGCTTTACAGGAAAAACTCTTACACTCTATAGAAGTTTTCGAATTTTTGGATTTCGTTAATTTTTTTTTTTGTATTAAAAAAGAAGAAAAGTTTGCAGGTCAGATTGAAGTCTGATTTTCAAAATTCTTATTATATAAAGCTATAAAACGCATTTGAATAATGACAATATTTTTTTTTTCAATTTTTTTTTTGCCTTCGGCGTACACGAAACTCTTTTTGCGGAGGAATATTTTTTAGGGAAATTTCGATAAATGTTTTATCCGCCTTCAGCGGGTTTAGGGGCATCTGCGACTTTGGTGACACCTTTTGGCGGCAAATCATTTACGTTTTGTAATTCTGGAATTCTTAAAATATTCCCTTTCGGGAACCTTTCACGTGATTAAACGGCGGCAATTATATTCTTTTGTTTATTGCGTCATCTAACCCCTTGTGGCAGTTAGCGAAAACGGAATCTATTTTTCAGAGGAAAATTTGGGGGGAAATTGATTTCCTATTAGGAGTGCGGTTATGTCGTACTCGGAAACATTATTCGACGGCAAATTTATTCCGTCGATGGTGTACGACTTCGTCGCACATGACAGATATCCAAGGCAAGTTTATTCCAAACGCCATCGATACGGGTGTCGTAGAGAGATAGCGTCATCATAAGGATGATTTTGAAATGCTGCAATCGCTCGTCTCTCTTTAACGGATCTTTTTCCTCCCGTTTCCATAAAGTTTAAACGATCGTTTTAGTGTTTTTAAATGTATTAAATTGACGATTTAAATAGGTAAACCGCAAATGCATAAAAAAAATTTATCAAGATAAAAAATATTTTATACTCCAAAGCCAAGGACATACGAAAAAGTATTAGACTGCACAATGCCACAATATCAGCTGTTGCATAATAATCATTAATAGTCTTATTCTATGATAACTTTGACACCATGGATTGATATTAAAGAAATTACTATTATCTATGCATAGACATAGATAGTATTTAGCCAATATTAGTATTAAGGTGTGACCAATATAAATGTATAACAGGGATAAATTGATATTAATATTGTGTTATCGTTTAACGGTCGACTGTTGATTGATAATACCGTCAGTTTATCAGTAGTATTTACATTTCAAATAATATGCCAAATTCGACATAAATAAGTTATATGTAACTATTTTGATAAATATAATACTTTTACGTATGTACAGTTTTAATGAATATTGTACGTCATACTTTTAATTTAATTTTGAGTGTTTTAATAATTTTCTCAAAACATTTTATGTATTCAAAATTTAAATCAATGTTATGCTAATCCTTTACATCACACAATATTTCATGTTACGACAGATAAAATTAACTAATATGTTAATTAAATGTCATAAAAGTACCGTTGATATCAAGAAAGAATTGTTTTCAAATAAAAGTTTGAATAGAAATTATGTAGTAAATGAAAGTAAACAGAGACTGTTGTGAAAAAGTAAGTAAATGATATGTGATGCAAGATTTACACTATATATTTTTATTAATTAATTTACAATTTTATAATTTTTTTTTAGTGTATAAATTCCAAACCAAAATGAATACTTTAATGAAAGTACTAACACTAAGAACTAAAAACAATAAAGTATGTAGCTTTGAATATTATATCAAATATAACTGGTTGGCAAGTGTACTGTAGCATTTGTATGGGTATTATCATTGATTATAAAATAGACAGATAGCCCACGGCATAGGGAAATTTGGCTACTAATATTATATTTATAAGTGTTGCCGAGAGGTGGCGCTGTATGAATTGACACAATTAATTTTACTTTTTCCTACAATAGTATATATTAGTATTTCCATTTTCAACAGTCAATGCGACTTTAGATACCACGGCTGTGTGCCTATATGTATATGTGTCGCGACTCGCGAGGCAGCATATTATTTGAAACCTATTTTTGTCTAATTTTATTAATAAATAATAACAATAATATATATATCAATTACCCACATCTCATCACAAACATACGGAAATATTTTGATGGTAATGGCCGTTTCTTGAGAATCATGTATAGGAAATTTCTTATTCACACAATCACACACTGTTGTTTACGTTTATGTTTATATACAATTTGTACAAAACATAATAAATTATGAATTTTTATAATTATGATTTTTTGAGGAAGGTTAGACGAATAATACTTCTGAACAAATTTAAAGTAAAGAAGTTCATCTATGTTTTTACCAGATAAATGATAATAGCAACAATAATACAATTTAAAAATCAATAAAATATATTTTTTTTAATCATCATTTTTTTTCGTTCATAATATAAATATTTTCAAAAATCATCTAGTAAAAATAAAGACAATGAAGTAACAAATTCAGAATCTTTTTTTTAAAATTAATAAAATACCAGTATAATGTTTATTTATGCAAATTTACAGACCATTTAAACGTTTCAAAAAATAAAAAAATAAAAAATATGACACACAACATAAAATATTAAATTTTAATTCTTTTAAATTATTTTTAATCATAATATATAAATATTTTTTCTTATTCAAGTAATATAATATTGTTTTGAAATCTTAACTTTAAGTAAAAATATATAAACTTAAATTTCAAAAAAAAATAAAAAAGTTTTAGGATTAGTTACTGTTAATGGTGGAAGTTCTGAAGGTTCTCTAAATTGATATATGTAGCTTGTGGATTCAATTAACTCTTATAGGTACAATGTCAAAACACAGGAACAATAAAAATAAATAAAGGCATCTATTAATAAATTAAATATGGTTTAATATTTTTAACCTAGAATGTTTTGCCAATTTTGATGTACTTGAAAATATTTTTGTTTTATTAAATATTTTATATATTAAAAGTAATTCAATTATATACATTTTATGTTCTATACAGTTTGCCATTGATTCATTTAGCCATTTTATAATAGTATTATTTTTTTTATATACTTAGTTAATTGAAATTAAATTTTTTTTTATGCAAATAATTTTTATAATTGTTTTCAAAAATATTTAAAATTTTATTTATTACATTATTAAAAGAATTTGATGGTGTTTTAAGTCCATTTTCATTATCAATTGATGTGTAATTTTTAATAATTAAAAATAATTGTTTTTTATCATTTAAATTTTTATTTATAAAAAGTTCACATTGACAATGTGTGCAATTAAATTTTTTATACATTTATATTCTAAATATCCTGCAAAGTATGTAACAGAACAGTCCTCTAAAGCAACATCATTATTTAAATTTTCAATATTAAAAGAATTCTCATCAGTAGACATAGAAGAAACAGATAAACGGGGAGATAAATTAGAAATATATTCAGTATCAGAGTCAGAAGAATTGGAATTTATATTATTTTGTAATCCTATTGGGTCGAATATTATTCTATATATATAATATTAGTCTATTCTATAATTAATGGTATTATGTTACAATGAACGCATCAATATCAACTACGGGTAAAGTCATAGAGTAAAATTCTATGATAAAAATATATAAGTACATTAATCTTTTCAACAGACATTATTTTGACTAAGACAACACCAGAGACTGATGGTGAAGACAACAATAACTTACTATTACTATATTTTTATTTTTACAAGTATAGAAGTGTGTTATTATTATTATTTTTTTTTTTTTTTTTTGTAGTTAAAACTCCAATGTTTATATGTTTAACGACACGGTGCTTTATATAATTTGAAGTGTTTCTTTGTAGGATTTGGAATCATTCATTATGCTTTTATTTAATGTTTTAATAATTTTCCTGAACATTTTGTTGTGTAGTAAAAATTGCAAAAATCCCATGTATTGCTTTAATGTGAAATAGATCAGTGCAAAATTGTGAGTAAATATATATATAGCACAACTAATAAAATATATTTTCAAACTTTTGTTTTTCATTTATGCAGATGTATTTGGCATGCGACAAGTATACCACATAGTAAACAGTGAACACTGATAAAGCATTAGAACAGATAAAGAATATATAAAAAGAAATGTGTAGTAAAGTAAATAGAGACTGTAAGCAAATTATTATAATTAATAATTAATTTTTTTCATATGTGTTTGACAGAATCTGATATTGAATCTGATATTGAATCTTGACGCGTAGATCAATTTTAAGAAAACTTTTTCCTCTTTCGATGTAAATTGAGAACAGTGGTTTCGTCAGTGGGTCTCAAACTACTTTTTGGATTAATTTCGTAATGAAACGTTGCCAAAATTTTCGTTTGACGTAGAACGGGGATGTAGCGAGGACCTGACACCAAAAATTACATGTAGTGAACCTACAAGTAACACGTTCTACGTTAAGTAACGAAGTCAGTGACACTGTAAGATGT